>CM053026.1:700736511-700940351 GCA_028564925.1 Lithobates sylvaticus | reverse complement strand
TGAATATAGATATCAGATATTCCAACCGCTCCCAAGCACAAAACAAGATGAGACTTGCTTAGCTGCTGACATGGACTCTTTATTAGAACCAGAATATAGTCTTTTTATACAGTAGAAGAGGAGGTCCCCCCTCCTGCTCATATTACTCTAACAATACACCTGTAACAAATTAACATGAGATAATTAACTAATCCCTTTAAGCAGCCGATGTGACTCTGTGCCCATCAGGATTTCACTACAGGTCAGACTTGTTGTCACCGAGCTTCACACAGTAGATTATACATTATCATAAGTACAATCACAAGACATTTTGTCACAATAGCAGGAGCTCCACTAGGAGTCGGCCCGTCTCCTACATTGTACAAAGGACAATGTGATCAGCTCTCTCAATTAACATGTTGAGTTCAGAATCAACAACCAAGAATAGTCTTTGGGCATATACAGGGTCCCCAGAGTCTGTGTGTCTTAGGGGACATGGACCTGAATCTAAAGTAACACCACCTCAAGGGTACCCAGGCATACAGCTCACAAAGAGCACCATTCCCCCAAATGCCAGGGCCCATAATCGCAAGGCAATAGGCTAGCATTCAGTCCTCTCCAAAAGCCTCTGTCCCGGTTAGGTCTGTCACAGAATGTATGTCCTTTTTTTTCCTACAAATAGAGCTTCCTTTTGGTGGTATTTTTTGTGCTATATACAAAAAAAATGACAATTTTGAAAAGAAAAACTATGTTTTTTACTTTCTGCTATACAACATTCCCAGTAAAAAATCGAACTTCTTCATCAATTTAGGCCAGTGTGTATTCTGCTACATATTTTTGGTAGAATAAATCCCAATACATGTATATTGATTGTAGACGCTGTAACTTTTGCGCAAACCAAACTATGGTATATTTTTATTTTTTTACTAGAAATGGCAGCAATCAGCGATTTATAGAAGGACTGCGATATTGCGGCAGACAAATTGGACACCTAACTGATACTTTTTGGGGACCAGTGACACTAATACAATGATCAGTGCTAAAAAAATATGCACTGTTACTGTACTAATGACACTGGCAGGGAAGGGGTTAACATCAGGGGCGATCAAAGGGTTAAATTACTACTGTGGTGGGGGGTGCTTTGACTAGGGGGATGTAAAGATCTGTGTTCCTGGGATCAGCACATTCCCCTCTCACAGAACGGTGATCTGCCTTGTTTACATAGGCAGACTGCCGTTCTGCCTTCCTCCTGAACAATCGGCGGGTCCCGGCGGACATCACGTCTGCAGGACCCGCTGATTGGCTCCTGCTGTGTCCAATCACAGTGGGAGCGGGTTGCCGGCAGTTCACGTGCACGCCCCAGACCTAGAAATGTCAGATCACGTATCGGGTACATGATCAGGTGCAGAGCGATTGCCCTGCTGCAGTATATCTACGGCAGGTGGTTGCTAAGAGGTTAAAGTTGCTAAACAAGTGTGACTTAATTTCTAAAACAGTTATCAGAGTTACTGAAAATGCAAAAATAACGTTCCTATTTTCTTTGGCTCTACAGTAAATAAAATCTTTGATGGTCTTTGCAAGTTGCAATTGATCTGCAAGATAAAAAGAATTTCCTGTCACAAGTGGTTAATGAGTAAACATACCAAAGTGCAGGACGTTAAAAAGTTGTGTAGCGGTGACACTTTTACAAGGTGTCTGCTATATATGAAAATTTTGTTTTTTCCTTAGCACAGTAGAACAGTGGGGTTCTGAGGGTTAATTGTGCAGGTTAACTTTGGCATCAGTTTGGCTGGGCTGTACTTCTGCCTGCCTGGTCATGGGTACAGTGAGGTACACATGACAGGCCCAAAACCAGGCCTGGTTGGATATTTTGAGTATCAGTCTTCCCCGGAGCCAATCAGTGGGTGCGTCTGGCCCCGCTGTGTAGTCTGGGGAAGGGTACGTAAAGTGGTGTTTCCACCAAAATGACAACAGTATGTGAATTGACATTAAATCTGATAAAAAAAAAAAAATTGGATAAAAAAAAAATTCACTTACCTATTTCTCCCTGTTGCTAGCTGGTCCCACGAAATCTGCCTCTTCCTCAGCCCAGGCTAGAATCGTCACTTCCCCTCGGCAGTCAGTCATCTGGGACACGTGACAGGTCCCAGATGACTGTGCGGCGTATCACGATCTGCGGCGCCGCTCGCGCATGCGCAGTGGGTGCCCGGCTGTGAAGGCACAGCCGGGTGCCCACAGTAAGGATGCCGGCGCCGTGAGCGGAGCGGGGAACGAGGGGGGGCATCGTTCCCCCGCCTTGCTGGACCCTGGGACAGGTAAGTGTCCGATTCTTAAAAGTCAGCAGCTGAAGTATTTGTAGCTGCTGACTTTTAAAAAAAAATTTTGTTCATGGGCACACCTCTTTAAGGTGCTGAAGTCACGTGTTCGGGGTTCGGCCGTAGCTGCCTGTTCCTGAATCTGGACCGGGGTAGCCCCGTAAGGGGTCCCGTGCCCAGGAACGTTTGCCGTCCCGCAACATGGTCAGTTTGACTAGCCCCACAGACCCGCATGGTCTGGGGCAAGGATCCATCTGCTTCCGAGTCTCGGAACCAGCTGGTCCGAGGCGCAGTAACTAAGGGAGGATTCAAGGCGTCCGGGTGTGCTCTCAATCTTGGAGGGGCAACGCAGCTCGTGTAAGCGATCGTGGGAGGACTCTTCAGAGGAGGGCCAACAAGCTGGCATCTCAAGAAGAGCCTGGTTGCTGGGTTGTTATGGACACTAACGAATCCACAGTTTCACAGTACTGCCAAGGAGACAGAGAAAGTTCCAGGTACTGAGAAAAGGTTCCTATTCACTTTCGGTTGAGAGTTTATTCTGTGTCAGAGACTTTACAAGTTTCCGGATCAAAGTGTTGACTGCCATAATCTCTGGCTAGAGATTTGTTCAGCATTGAAGTACCCAGCTGCGAGTGGCTACTCTCTGGGTTTTTGTTAGAGACATTTCCATTGTCAGCAGTTCAAGGTGCCTGAGTTTCTTCACCCTTGCCCTCTGTTCCTATTCGAGACTGTGTTTGTTGGATGTTACCCCTGCAAATAAAAACCTTCTAAAAGGACTTTTATGGTGTCAGCATCCGAAGTTGTTGGGTACTAACCCAGGGAACCCCTGGACACGGATTAACAAGCCAAACGGAGGTAACTGGTAAGCCCAAAAGTCAAGGCCGTCCCATCGAGGGTTATGGCCCCTACAGTTGTTATAGAACATACGCCACTAATATACACTGGATTGGAAAATGTGTAAATTAGAGCAATAGACTGCCCTGTCCTATGTGAAGGTGGCCTTGGACATTAGTGGATAATGGAAGTGCAAGCATGATCTGAATACCTAAATGCCATTAACCAACACCATGCTTAGGGTAACCATTTAACCATCACCCTGTCCTGCTCTGCTGTACGTTTGAAAACTGACTTTTTTGCATTCATCTTCTTAAAGTAGAGTTCCATCGTTTTAAAAAAAAAACAGTGTTGCTTCCACCTAATCCTATATCCAACAGGATTAGTAGTGAATGTAGGTTTTGTAAATGTTGTTTTTTTTTTTTTTTTTTAAACTTACCTTGCTGTCATCGTCGAGCGCGCTCCCGTCTTCAGTGTGGGCATCTGAAGCCTGCTGGTATCTCCTTCTGGGATACGGCACTGCTGGCTACCCTGCATGCACCTCCTGATCCTGTGCATATCATACAAAGCACGGCTCAACAATGCTACAAGCGGTGGATGCCCATTGACTCCTGGAGTTGATGACATTCATATCCCAGGAGCCAATGGGCAGACGGACACTGCGGAAGCGGAGGATTAAATCCAAAAAATAGGTATTTACACGGCAGGAAAAAGTCAAATAGATTATAGGAAGTGGTCAAGAAACGTGGGGGTATTGATCATAGATATCCGCTAATCAAAAAAAAATTCCCCTATCCACACATTTGAGGGGAATGGGGGAATCCTCCTCTCTGTGCTATTATATTCTGACAGCAAGACACCTCCTCTGTCAGAATACACTGATTGATGGTGTGGGTGAATAGCTGCGCTATCCTACAAAGCTTAAAGCTGCCGACACAACAATATGACAAATTGTAGATTAAATAGAAAATAAGAAAAAGTGTGGCGCTAGGATCAAAGATGTGAGAACATTCTAAGTGGGCAAGTATATGGAAATCAAGACCACTATTTGAGTGTTCAAAAAATTAGTGTAAACAAAAAAATAAGGACATCAGTCCTTTGTGCACGCCATGAAAAACGTGTACAATGTAAACAAGTATCATCTGGTGCACATAAACAAGTGGACAGGGTGAACCATGAAAAATGTGTACAATGTGAAGCAATGTAAAAACGTGTACAGTATAAAGCAATATGAAACAAGTATCATCTAGTGCATATAAGCAAGGTAGGACAGGATCAACTGAAGACTAGTATTATGGATAGGTAATATGCACTATTCGTAGACCCACGAATGGTGTCCACGGAAAATGCACTATGAAATCAGACAATGGACACTCTAGGCAAGCAATAGAGGCAAACAAAGTCACCAAATGTAGATGTCATTGCTAACTCACAAGGCAGTACAAAAAACCCAAACAAAATTGATGTGTAAGCAATGGGTGAAGGCACATTATATGTGTCTATTAAGGTGGTTCATAGTAAATGTATCAACATAAAATGAACTGACTATTCATTTAAACATATAATGGCATCATTTACGACACTGAAAACATGCATGTGGTAAACCAAACAAAACTGGGATGTCTAGAATCAAGTGGACAGACTTGTGGAAAAAGACTTTAGGGTACACCTGGCGAAATAACAAAACTGTAAAACTGTAAATGAAATGTCTCTTCAGAGCTATTCAAAACGCCATTAAAGCCATATAGTAGTGTCCACAACATGCATAGGTGTATCAAGAAATTGCTTGAAAACTGGGTCCTCTAGGTATCGGATTCAGTTGTAAACAAGGAAATATGGAAAGTAGGTTGGGTACGCTTACCACATCAGGTGGACCCACTAACCGGTGGTGAGGGGTCAAACGAGCTTGAAATTTGTAAGGCGTAAGCCTCTACAAAATAGATGTGTGCAGTGGAGTCACCTCAGCAGTTGTCACTCACCGACCGTCCATAGATCGACAGGAACCAAAGGAAGGGGTCTCACCAAAGCACGTGGATCATCACAACGGGTAGGAGTATGTGGATAAAGAAAACAGAGAGGGCCTCCTCATCGTGTAAAAAAGTCCGGGCAAGGACTCGATTTATTGCTTTAAAATTTGCGTTCAGCTTCCAAAATACATTTTCGGTAAAAATATTAAAAGCAAAGCAGAAAATATGAAAACGCACTGATATTAGTGTAGCGGGGTCGTACCCCTTTTAGGGAAGAGACTACATCCCCCATAATCCCCCAGGCTCCCGGGCTGCTTGTTTCCGCCCGAGAGGCTGCTGGGGGAGGTTATAAAAAGGAAGAGCGGAGACCGCCTCTTCCTCTTGGGACACTTCCTCTTCTGAGGCCTGACAGGGCTGGCCTGCCTCTGCTGACGGAGCTTGTGACGCGGAGAATACAGCCAGTGGAGACACCTGTGCGGACCGGAGCTGAAGGCCTGAAGCCTGGGCCTTGCAGCAGATGGAGAGAGACTCTCATACCTCAGAGTCAGCAGCAGCGGAGCGGAGACTCTTCCCTACAGACGGTCGGTCGGAGCTGAGGACCGGAGCGCAGGGGCTGTGACTGAGGAGACCAGAGCCGCCATTAGAGGGACCGGAGCTGAGGACGGTACCCCAGGATTGGTGAGAGAGCCGGAAGGCTCATCCTGCATTGATACACACGTTTTATGCCTATTGAACTGCCTAGGCGCAATTTACCTCAGAGCAGCAATGTTACTTTCTGTGGATTACAAAGACACCATTTAAAGCTACATGTGCACCACCTCTACAGATTCATTGCCGGTGAAGAACACTGTACTAGTACAAGGACTGAGCTCTATGATTAGGGATCAGGCCTGGTCCGTTAGGTAGGCGCAGATAGATTTATTGCACCTCAGAGGTGCATAGCAGACGGTCGCCACACTTGGCGCTCCGTTTCCTCATTGCTAGTTGATACATATGTGTGTACATGTTAAAGTGCATATTGCAGGGACCTGCTAAAGTATTGTAAGTCATATGTTTAAATGCATGTTGTCATTTCTTTTCCTTACTGACAAAGTAAAGCCAGTTATTCTTATTTCAGCAGTCTGATTGTGAGTTCATACCCATTACACTTAAGCCCCATACACACGGTCGGACTTTTTCATCAATTTGGTCCGATCGGACAAGGTTGTTGAAAAATCAGACCGTGTGTATGCACCATCGGACAGTGTTCGTCGGTTTGTCCGTCGGACAAAGTCTTATCTCCTGCTGGAAAGATTTGCCGTCAACCCGGTCCGATCACACCAAATCCGATCGTGTGTACGGTTGTCCGACCGGACAAAGTGCTACGCATGCTCAGATCACATTACAAGACCAAAGCTATTGGCTACTAGCCTCTACGTAGTCCCGTCGTAGGCAACAAACGTCACCACGTTCAGAATGATCGGATTTTCCGACAACTTTGTCCGACCGTGTGTACGCAAAACCAACATCGGACAAAGTATGACGGACATGGTCCGACGGACCTGGTCCGCGGATTGTCCGACCGTGTGTATGGGGCTTTAGAGTATAAGTGATGTTTATATGTGCATAGATTCATACCCCTTGACTAACTGTGCCAGAGCGGGTAGAGCAAATTGCCGGGGGTTGGTGGAGCTGTACTCAGGGACCCAAAACAAACCAGCGGCTCTCTTAACTGGGGGTAGCGCTACACGTGGGGGCTCGTAATCCGGGATCCTGAGTCAGCGGGAAAAGCCGCCAGAAGGTACCGGCATGGACCCAATAGAAGTGGGACGGTGGTCCGCAACATGGGCCGCTGACCCAGCCGCAGCAGCAGTCATTGAACTGCCAGGGATATGGCAGAGAGAGGCAGTCAAGCAGCTCATAATGTCATTATCCCCATGCCAGAAGTCATGGATAATGGACATGAGAAATGATGCTGGGTACACGTACGCCTTAATAGAATGGAAGGAAGAGACTCCAGAGCAGTTCAGGAGCCACAGCATACAGGCACCGAATGGTCAGGCCTACCAAGTGCTGCATGCGCTGCCGCGCAAGGGAGAAGGTTCTCCTATGAAAGCCATTCTATCCCCAGTGAAGGAAGAGCAGAAGGGCGCGGAAAGCCCCGCACAGACTACTCTTAGTGCAGAACTGTGTGCTGTCCTAGGGGAAATTGTGACTCAGTGCAGAAGAGACCCCGGGGATTACCCAATGTCGGAATACAGGAAACTCCGGATGTTTTCAGGGAGGACACCTGTACCCTCGGGAGAAGAGGGATTTGAAGAGTGGTTAGATGGTGCCACGCAGGCCCTAGAAGAATGGGAGGTCTCAGAAGGCAGAAAGAAGCAAAGGATTGTTGAGAGCCTAAAAGGACCTGCCTTAGAGGCCATACGCAATCTGAAGACAAGCAAAAAGGATTGCACTGCCCAGGACTACATAGACATCCTGGAAAGTGTGTTTGGTGGGACAGAAAAAGTCACAGAACTTACCTATCAACTGGAACACTGTTACCAGAAGACAGGGGAGAAGCTGTCAGAGTACATGGGACGCATAGACAAGATCCTGCATAGGATTATCCTGAAGAAGGGGATAGATCCAGGGAAGGTAGATGAAGCCCGTGCCCAGCAGGTGATGAGGGGAGCCCAACCCCTGGACCCTGTCGCACTAATTCTACGCACCCGGCAGGATGGGAAGAGCCTGGACTACCCTGATCTCATTCGAATGGTCAGAGAAGAAGAGGCCATGTTGGAGGAGAAACGGGAGAAGCAGGTGATGGGGTCTACAAAGCTTCCAGTGGCCACGGTCAGGTCGGCCTTAACCCCTGAAAGAGACACAGAGGTAGATGCCCTGAAGTTGCAGATGTCCCAGATGATGGAGATACTGACGTCTCTAGTGGCGAAAGAGACGCCCAGTCCCAAGAAAGAAACAAGCAGCAGGGAATTGTTTCCAGCTGTTTCAGCACCAGCATCCCCACCTGACTACGGTGAGATGATCTGCTTTAACTGTGGAGGAATTGGTCATATTGCAGCTGTATGTTCCAGTCCCAAGAAGAAGAAAACAGAAAGCCGCCAGCCGGCGGGAAATGCCAAAGGGCCCCGGTGAAGGAGTCAACCGGGTGCCCATCACCTTCAGTGAGCTCCAAGAAGCACAACAGGAAGAGAAAGCGAGGAGATCAAACCCCTAAAAAGGGGCCCAGGGATCCTCAACCAAGGTACACTCCAGAGAAAGGGGGCAAGACCCCTCCGAAGGAATGTAGTACTCCTAAACGTGAACCCCCAAAAGTGAGAGAGAACAATGTCCCTCAACGGGTTCACACTCCCACTAAGAGGGAGAAAATTAATGCATACCAGGCTCAAGAAAGGAGCAAGTGCAGATCAAGTAAAAAGGGAAAGAGTCCACAGAAGAGGACAGCATCAACTCGGCCTTACCCAGAAAAGCTAGTTGGTCCATCCCCTACTGTACCTATCCAGGTGGAAGGAGTGTACACGAAGGCTCTCCTAGACACTGGAGCACAAGTGACCCTATTGTACAGGGACTTCTACGACAGATACCTGAGTCATCTGCCAATACAGAAGATAGAAGAGTTGGAGATAAGGGGACTGGGAACTCAGAGTTTCCCCTATGATGGATACCTACCCATACGGTTGACCTTTGACCCATCCGTAGCTGGGAAGACTGAAGTGTTTGACACCTTAGCAGTAGTGTGTCCCCGCCCACCAGGAACCAGCAAGACTTCCCTGATCATAGGGACAAACACGGACCTAGTCAGAAGGCTTCTGACCCCCCTGGTGAAGAAAGAGAATCTTTCACCTCCCAAGATCCATCCCATGCTGAAGGCAGCCTACCAGCGGTTGGTCCTAGAGCAGAAGACCCCAAGTGAGGGGATAGGAAGGGTATGGAGGCTTGGAAAAGAAGGAGCAGTGTTACAGCCTGGAGAGGTGACCTGCATGAGAGCCACGGTGAAACTTACTTGGGAGCAGCCTGGCCCCTTTGTAATGCTGGAACCCGACCCAATGGAGGGTCACTCAGGTCTGGAGGTGATACCAGAAGTAATTTCACTGAAGGACCTGAAGAAGGCTAAAGGAAGAGTCCCTGTCAGTGTGAGGAACCCCACGGAGAGGCCCGTGGAGATCCCTGCCAGGATGCTTCTGGGACAGGTGAGTCCTGCTGTCCCAGTTGGCTGGTCAGAAGTGAAGGGGACGGGTGAAGGAGAAGATGTTTGGAAGAAACTCTCCATGGAAAACCCAAACCTACCTGGAGCTTGGAAAGACAGAGCCAAGGCCCAGCTGACCAGATGGGAGAAGATTTTCTCTAAAGATGAGTTTGATGTGGGGTGTGCGAGGAGTGCCACCCACCGAATCCGCATGCAAGAGGACAAGCCATTCAGAGAGAGAGTGAGGCGAGTCCCGCTAGCAGATCTGGAGGATCTGAGAGAGCAGCTTGCGGAACTGAAGAAGACGGGAGTGATTCGGGAGTCCAGAAGCCCCTATGCCTCCCCAATAGTGGTAGTCAGGAAGAAGAATGGGTCATTGAGGCTCTGCATTGACTACAGAACTCTCAACAGGAGGACCATTCCTGACCAGTACACCACGCCAAGGATAGAAGATGCCTTGCAGAGTTTATCTGGAGCTAAGTGGTTCAGTGTGATGGACCTCAAGAGTGGGTATTACCAGATCCCCATGCATCCAGAAGATAGAGAAAAGACTGCCTTCATAACCCCAGTGGGATTCTTTGAGTTCAACAGGATGCCCCAGGGCCTATCTGGAGCTCCTGCTACGTTTCAACGCCTAATGGAAAGGACAGTTGGAGACATGAACCTCATAGAAGTCCTTGTGTACCTGGACGATGTCATTGTCTTTGGAAAGACTTTGGAAGAACATGAAGCCAGATTGGAGAAAGTACTGAAGAGGCTCAGTGAAGAGGGACTTAAACTTTCTCCCGAGAAGTGTCGGTTCTATCAGTCCTCTG
The DNA here is from genome assembly GCA_028564925.1 of Lithobates sylvaticus. Lineage (NCBI taxonomy): Eukaryota > Metazoa > Chordata > Amphibia > Anura > Ranidae > Lithobates > Lithobates sylvaticus. The sequence goes on along the minus strand of CM053026.1, from coordinate 700,930,273 downwards.
TGAACTATCTGGGACACATAGTGTCTGAAAAAGGAGTGGCTACAGACCCTGAGAAGTTGGAGGCAGTTACTTCGTGGCCAAGACCCACAACAGTTACAGAACTCCGGTCTTTCTTGGGGTTCTGCTCATACTACCGCAGGTTTGTGGATGGGTTTGCCCGCATTGCCAAACCCCTCAACGAGCTGCTCAAGACAGAAGGAGAGGAAGATGGATTGGGGCCTAGGAGGCCCGGTGAGTCGGTCAAGGACCAGTGGAATTCAAGGTGTGAAGAGGCTTTCAGAACCTTGAAGAGAAGTCTCACCACAGCCCCAGTTTTGGCCTATGCTGACCCCACTAGACCATATGAGCTACATGTTGATGCCAGCCATGAAGGCCTAGGTGGAGTACTCTACCAGGGGTATGAAGACCAGCTACGACCAGTGGCTTATGTGAGCCGGAGCCTGACCCCCTCCGAGAAGAACTATCCCACCCACAAGTTGGAGTTCTTAGCCCTCAAATGGGCAGTTGTTGACAAACTGAGAGACTATCTGTATGGGGCCGAGTTTACTGTAAAGACAGATAACAACCCCTTGACCTATCTATTCACCACCGCCAAGCTGGATGCAACTGGACACAGATGGTTGGCGGCGTTGTCTGGATTCAATTTCAGCCTCAAGTACAGACCAGGGGCTGGAAATAGGGATGCAGATGCCCTGTCCCGAAGATCCCATGTCATGGTCGATGATTGGGAAGACTGGACCCAAGTGGCACCAGATGGAGTGCGAGCCCTTTGTCAGGGGGCTGAACTCCAAGCCAGAGGAGGATCCAGGGCTGAAGAGGTAGGAGTTACCACAGTGGGAGTCCCAAAGTGTTACTGTGGGGTAACTCAACTAGCAGAAGAGTGTCTACCGAAGCTGTCCAAGAAGGAGCTAAGGTGTGACCAATTGGAAGACCCCATGGGGAAATTGGTCCTGGAAGCCCTGGAAGACAAGAGTCCAGAGGGACTTCGCCTTCACCCTTCCAAAGGAGCTCGCCTACTGAGGAGAGAGTTGGACAAACTACAGGTGCATCAGGGGGTAGTCTACCGAAGGGGCCCCTCTGATGGCCCAGAAGACAAGTGGCAGTTGTTTCTCCCAGAAAAGCATCGAGAGACTGTGCTGATTGCCTTACATGACCAGCATGGTCACTTGGGAGCAGAGAGAACCTTCCAACTTGTCAGAGACCGGTTTTATTGGCCCTGCATGAGGGCCGAAGTGGAGGAGTATTGCCATTCCTGTGCAAGATGCATTCAGAGGAAGACTTTACCCCATCAAGCTGCCCCAATGGGCCACCTACAGAGTCAAGGCCCAATGGATCTGGTATGCATTGATTTTCTCTGCCTCGAACCCGATTTGAGCGGATTGGGAAATGTTCTGGTGGTAACCGACCATTTCACTCGTTATGCTCAGGCTTTCCCAACCAAGGACCAGAAGGCCTCTACAGTAGCCAAGGTACTTCTGGAGAAGTACTTTGTTCACTATGGACTGCCACAGAGAATCCATTCAGACCAAGGAAGGGACTTTGAGAGTCGCCTGATCAGGAAGCTACTAGATTCTCTGGGAGTAGAGAAGACTAGAACCACACCATATCACCCTCAAGGTGATGCCCAGCCTGAAAGGTTCAACAGGACCCTATTGAACATGTTGGGAACTCTAGAAACAGAGAAGAAGCAACATTGGAGTCAGCACATATCAGCTCTGGTGCATGCCTACAATTGCACCACAAGTGATGTGACAGGTTTCTCTCCTTACCGACTTATGTTTGGGAGAGAAGCAAGATTGCCAGTGGATTTGGCCTTCGGCATTTCTTTGGACCATGCCTCTGCTGCCTCCCACAAAGGATATGTGGACAGACTGAGGCGCAGTCTGAAGATAGCTTATGAGAAAGCTCAAGCGGCCTCTAACCAGAGAGGGGCCCGAAATAAGAGGAACTTTGACTTGAAAGTTAGAGTACAGGACCTACAGCCTGGGGACCGTGTACTGTTACGCAACCTAGGGATCCCTGGAAAACACAAGATTGCTGATAGATGGAGATCAGAGCCATATATCATCTGTAGAAAGCTTCCAGGATTGCCTGTCTACAAGTTGAAGCCAGAAGGGAGAGTGGGGCCATTGAAGACCTGGCATAGGAATCATTTGCTCCCACTCACTGAAGCAGTCAGAATGCCTCCAGTAAGAGACGTACCTGAATCTGTTTCCATTCTGGATACCCCCAGGCCTAATACTAGGTCCCAGACATCCCAAGCTAGGGGTGGACAGGACCCCCAACCAGAAGAAGAAAGAGGAGAACTGGAATGGCTATGGCCTTCCTCAACCCCAGGAAATTCTGCCATAGATCTTCCACCTACTGAAGATGTGGAAGATGGAACATTGAACCCAGAAGCCACAGAGTTTGTGCCATTCAGTGTTGTGCCTGAGTGCTGGGAAGATATCCCTGGTCTCTACTCAGAAGAAGAAGTAGATGTTCCAGAACCAGAGATGTTGCCAGAATGTGTTCCTGAAGAAGTTCCAAGAGAGCAGAGAGCTCGCAGAGTTGTGAAGCCTCCCAAGAAGTTAACTTACCCCAAGATGGGAGAAAGTTCAGAGGACTCTGTTACTACAGCAAGGAGAAGTGCTGAAAGCCCTGACCCATCCACTATTCATTTGGTGGAGGGCAACCCCAGCTCACTCTCTGGCACAGTTAAACAGGTCACCCACACTGAAGTGACCTGTAGACAGGACAGCTCCCCATCTTATGCCAATTGGTGGGAAGCTCCCCTGTCCAAATTATGTGAAAATGTTGTTCCTGAGAAAGCTTGTAATTTGAACACTGTCTTTGGGGACCAAAGATTCAAAGTGGGGGGAGTGTGTAGCGGGGTCGTACCCCTTTTAGGGGAAGAGACTACATCCCCCATAATCCCCCAGGCTCCCGGGCTGCTTGTTTCCGCCCGAGAGGCTGCTGGGGGAGGTTATAAAAAGGAAGAGCGGAGACCGCCTCTTCCTCTTGGGACACTTCCTCTTCTGAGGCCTGACAGGGCTGGCCTGCCTCTGCTGACGAAGCTTGTGACGCGGAGAATACAGCCAGTGGAGACACCTGTGCGGACCGGAGCTGAAGGCCTGAAGCCTGGGCCTTGCAGCAGATGGAGAGAGACTCTCATACCTCAGAGTCAGCAGCAGCGGAGCGGAGACTCTTCCCTACAGACGGTCGGTCGGAGCTGAGGACCGGAGCGCAGGGGCTGTGACTGAGGAGACCAGAGCCGCCATTAGAGGGACCGGAGCTGAGGACGGTACCCCAGGATTGGTGAGAGAGCCGGAAGGCTCATCCTGCATTGATACACACGTTTTATGCCTATTGAACTGCCTAGGCGCAATTTACCTCAGAGCAGCAATGTTACTTTCTGTGGATTACAAAGACACCATTTAAAGCTACATGTGCACCACCTCTACAGATTCATTGCCGGTGAAGAACACTGTACTAGTACAAGGACTGAGCTCTATGATTAGGGATCAGGCCTGGTCCGTTAGGTAGGCGCAGATAGATTTATTGCACCTCAGAGGTGCATAGCAGACGGTCGCCACACTTGGCGCTCCGTTTCCTCATTGCTAGTTGATACATATGTGTGTACATGTTAAAGTGCATATTGCAGGGACCTGCTAAAGTATTGTAAGTCATATGTTTAAATGCATGTTGTCATTTCTTTTCCTTACTGACAAAGTAAAGCCAGTTATTCTTATTTCAGCAGTCTGATTGTGAGTTCATACCCATTACACTTAGAGTATAAGTGATGTTTATATGTGCATAGATTCATACCCCTTGACTAACTGTGCCAGAGCGGGTAGAGCAAATTGCCGGGGGTTGGTGGAGCTGTACTCAGGGACCCAAAACAAACCAGCGGCTCTCTTAACTGGGGGTAGCGCTACATTAGTAATCTGCAAGGTTCTCCCGACGCGTTTTGTCTTAAACAGACTTCAACTGGGGCTCAATGCAGACAATAAACCAGTGCACTTATATACATGTACTGAATACCACTAATGAGACTCATTAGGAACAGCCCGACTTGTGGTGCTGTCACGTATTTAGTTAATCTCATTTGGGTTGGTTGAACTCCCAACCAATAACCAGTAGGTTCATTAGAGGGAGTTTCAAACTTCCACTTCATCAACCAATCAGAGCTGACTAAATCAAATACGTCGGCCAATAATAGACGAGGGTATTAAACTGAACAAGTAGGGAAAAGAAAATGATGTGGATAGGTCCTGTTCAAACAAGAAAGGGTCTGTCTTACCAATCATCCATGGTGCTTTCTGGCGCCAAAAATAGTGCTAAGTTGATAGGGTGGGTAACTCAAATAGGACATGAGACTGTAGCCAATCAAAGCCACCGTCGCTATCATCAACAAGTGTACAGCGACCTATAAGGTATACCATAAAAAACGCTAGCCAATGTGTGGCAAGCAATAGGATGTGATGGCGTTTGGATGCAAACATAACGTCGACACATTAGCCCGGTAATCCGCCAGCCAATCGCTGCGCTGGATACGATCATGTGACAAAGTGAAGTCACATGAGCGGAGTAGACCGAACGGAGCAGGTGCTAGCCAATCGGTGCGCAGGGCGGAGTCATGTGACTAGGCGAGGTCACATGAGCGGAAAAAATCTGACGTGATATGAGGAAAATGTGCGGTGTGTGCCCGGCGTCCAATCGCTGCGCAGCGCTCGACCACACATCATGTGACGGCGCATCAGCCAATCGACGGACACATTGCCTGACATGAAAGGCGTGTATATGCAGGCATAGTTGTCGGCAATGCGCACGGAAATGTAACGAGTGCGCATATGTGAAACTTAAAAAAAGTAAAAGTATTACTAGGGGAGAAGAATTAAATCCTAACTGTATAAGTGAAATAGGACTGCGTGATCCGAAAAGGCTGTATAGAGGGGAGCTAATGACCTAAAAGATCATATAATAGTACTGAACGCCAGTAGGTTCCCCCTAGTGGATTTTTCCGAAAATACAACTGCGGGACTAGATGGAACAGAAAAAACCCTAGAAAATCCCTAGTGGATCTTTCTGAAATTGCAACTGCGGGACTGGATGGAACAGAGAAAGCCCAATCATGGCTAAACAAAAATGTAGTTTCAAAATACATAGAAAAGATTTGGACCGCAGTCTGGCTGTTCACAATAAGTCTCTAGTCTAGTCTGCAGTTATGACACTATACAATATATCTGTCATTAGAGCTGTCATGTGACGTCACTGAAATTATCCACAATAATAACACTGTACGACAATCAAAAGGTATCACATGATAGCAGCAAAATTTAAAGATCAAATAGCAGAGTGTATTCACAGGTCATTGAAACTAGTGGAAACATATCAAGCTATAGATTGTGAAGACAACTTCACCGCAGTGAGATACAATTTGGTGTCACAACACAATAATTCATGATGATCTAAGGTTTATGGATAAAATTCCAATATTCAATGGGATTACATAATGAGAAAGAGAACTGGAAGCAAAATAAGGTGCATGTATGTGTGATCATGGTAACTCAAGACAAACAAACATGTTCACCTTCAGGCTGTTAAACTTAGGGAATGAGTACCTATGTTGGAAATCGTGGAAAGACGTATTGTTTAAATATACATTAAGAGCGGTTGATGAATGCGTTAATGTCCCACTCGATATTGAGGCCGAATGGGACATAACACTTCATCTGATGGATCCAGAATGTTTCAAGTTTGGATACCCCGCGTATGTTGGATTCTCCTCTCCAGTGGGAAACAAATTTGTCTATAACTTGAAATGTTGAACCAGCAGGGTTCTTACTGTGATGAAGTAAGAAGTGTTTTGGTACACTGTGGTTCGTCCTACCTGCCCTAATGGCCGCAATATGTTCATTTACTCTAATCGCAAATGTGCGGATGGTACGCCCAATATATTGCTTGCCACAAGGGCAAGTAATGAGGTAGACAATGAATTTCGTATGACAGGTGGCAAAACTCTTCATTTTATATTCTTTGCCCGTATAGGTAGATTTAAAAGTGTCACGCTTTCTCTGGAAGGAATTATGTGTACAGACGTTACACTTGCGGCATGGAAAGAACCCCTTCATATCATGAAAAAAGGTTGGTCTACATGGTGGATCTATGGTGTTAGGTGCGATCCTACCTCTCAATGATGGGGCACCTCTATAAATAATTCCCCCACGGTCAGGAAGGATGGGATTGAGAACGTGATCATTCTTCAATACCTTCCAGTGTTTGAGTATAATGTTTTTAATTTGCCGGTGTTGAACAGAAAAATCTGTAAGGAACGACCATCTGTGTTTGTTGTCTTTAGCTATGATGGGTTTTTCTGTTAGTAAGATGTTACGATCAATCTTAGATACTTTTTGGATCTCATCTTCAATATGGGCAGATTCATAGCCCTTATCTAGGAATCTTAATTTGAGAGTCTCTGCCTGCTCAAAAAAGTCAGCCAACTGTGAACAGTTGCGCCTGATCCGCATAAGTTGGCTGCGAGGAACGGATTTCAGCCACGAAGCGTGGTGGCAACTGTCGACCGGAATGTACCCATTCCGGTCGGTGGCTTTAAAAAAGGTCTTAGTGGAAAAACGGCCTTCACAAATACTGATTTCTAGGTCCAGAAAGTGGATGGTAGAACGGCTGGCTTCATATGACAGTTCTATTCCAATATTGTTGTCATTAAGTTGTGTCATAAACCGATCCAGGGAGTCGGTAGAACCCTTCCATAAGAGGAGGATGTCGTCGATGTACCTGGACCACAACACTAGCTGTGGGGGGTCCAGGGCATAGACGACATCCTCCTCCCACTTGGCCATGTATATATTGGCAAGACTGGGAGCAAACTTTGCGCCCATGGCTACACCTTTGGTTTGGAGGTAGAATTGGCCGCTGTACCAAAAGTAATTGTGTTTGGTGGCGTATAAAAGTAAATCCATAATGTATCTCTTATGTGTAAAAGAAATGGAACTGCTTCTACCCAAAAAAACATCAACTGCATGAAGTCCAAGATCGTGGGGGATACAGGTATAAAGTGACGTCACGTCTGCAGTGACGAGTAACATATCTTCACTATATATTGTCTGTTGTAGTTTAGAAATAGTGTGCCGAGTGTCTTTAAGATACGAAGGTATCGCTTTCACTAATGGTTGCAGGTAAAAATCGATATATTTACCGATCCTGCTGGTAATAGAATCCAAACCGCTCACTATCGGTCTTCCAGGTGGAAGAGTCACACTTTTGTGTACTTTCGGTAAATAGTACATGATGGGAATGCGTGGTGCGGCTGGTATTAAATAGCTCTTTTCCTTTCTGTCGAGGATACCAAGCTGTGCACCTGTATCAACCAGATCGGTCAACATGCGTTTGTATTCTCGAGTAGGGTCTTTTGGCAAGAGTTGATAAGTGTCGGTAAGATGCGTGTCATTTCTAGATGATAGGCCTCTTTATCTAAAATGACAATTCCACCACCCTTATCCGCAGGTCGGATTATCAGATCTTTACGCTCACACAAGGTTTTAAGTCCAATTTTGATATTAGGGTCAGAATGAATGACCTTATTAGGAAGGGCTTCAAGGTCTTTCAAGACCAGATCTCTGAACACTTTTACAGAAGGGGCAACGGGGCAAGGGGGATTGAAGAGGGAGGGGTTCGCAAGGCCAGAATGTATAATATGTTCTGGATCATTGGGTACTATATGGCTCCTGGGATTGGACAAAATGTACCTCTGTACGTTTATTTTGCGTATAAATTTATGTACATCGATAAATGTAGCAAACTTATTAAGTTTTTTGGGAGGGACAAATTTAAGTCCTTTGTCCATGACCAATTGTTCTGCATCGGTCAAGGTCACCTTACTAAGGTTGAAAATCCCACTGGTGTTTAAACGCATTTTCTTTTTCCTGGACCGCCTCCCCCCTCTGGTGCCGCGCTTTGTTCGAGGTTGCGGCCGTGTTTTTCTGGTTCCCGGTGAAAACCCGGTGTGTTAGATGGTCGTGGCAAATTGTAATTATATGGGGATCTATTGTAATACCCATAATCCCTATTGTCATGGGGATATTGGGAATTATGGTTCTCATATGGTCTTTCTCCCCTAAGGGGAGAGAATCTATTCCTGGTTTGAACCGGAGTTCGGTAGGTGGACTGATTATAATGGCCGTTATGGTAGTGATCACCACGTGGAGGGGAACGATCATAACCATAATGGTCGTAATTGGAAGTGTGTTCTTTTTTCGCTCTACCTCTATTTTTGTTATTGCCTCTCCCTCTTCCGTTGTGGGTTGGATAAGGGCCAACATTACGGGGAGTGGGCAGAAGAGCTGCATGTGTGGGTCGATTGGTGTTATCATAACCAGTCTGGTCTACCCTAGCTTGTGAAGGTGGGACAATAATAGGAACGGAAGGTCGATATTCAGTGTGATCTGATACTTCCATAGAGGATTGATCCGCATTAGAATTACCTTGTGGGTCCCTCGTTTGCCAATTAAAAACACAATTGTTTTTGTAATCAGTGTTATCCCTAAGATATTTTTTTTGCTTTTTATTTCTTTGTTCTCTTTCTTCCTTCTCTAAGTGATTTTTTAGATTGGTTGATAAGGTAGTGTATTCAGTAGTTGTTTTGTGGGGTTGGAGTTTCTCTCTCATTTCTTTAATTTCTTTATCTATGATACTTCTTTTTAACCGTTTCCGGTCGTTCAGGAATCCCAATAGAGCAAGCCCGGCTTCATTGAAATACTTGAACCAGTTTTCTGGATCTGTATCGCCCTGTTGAGGGTATACATTCCATCTTAACCCACGAGGGACCATGCGTTCCTTGATATATTGTTCAAGGAACGCAATGTCCCATTCAAGATGGAGTTCGGACACCATAAGATTTTTCAATCTAATGAATAAGCCGCCTATCTCAGAGTCAGCCATAGTTGAGGTGAAAACTCCCTCAATATTGAAGGTTCGGTTGGTCCTATATTCAAATACGTCCATGGTGGCAAAAAATGAAAAAATAAAAAGTAAAAATAAAAATAAACCAACAGTGACGGAACAAAGCCAACAATACAAATGTGAAAAGACTTCTAGTAGGTCTCTTAATCTATTATAGAATCCCAGTGTAAATAGCTAAACGTGATTGGTCTCTATTTATCAGTAAAGGGACAGTGTGGAAAGCTGAACATGAATCAACGGGTCAGCAATAAAATAATCTAAAAATAAACTGAAATATATGAAAAAAAATTCTATTTAGCAAGATTAGAAAATAGAGGAAGCAGCAGCTATAAGTCAAAAAGTGGAGAAATAGATGGTGTGGGTGAATAGCTGCGCTATCCTACAAAGCTTAAAGCTGCCGACACAACAATATGACAAATTGTAGATTAAATAGAAAATAAGAAAAAGTGTGGCGCTAGGATCAAAGATGTGAGAACATTCTAAGTGGGCAAGTATATGGAAATCAAGACCACTATTTGAGTGTTCAAAAAATTAGTGTAAACAAAAAAATAAGGACATCAGTCCTTTGTGCACGCCATGAAAAACGTGTACAATGTAAACAAGTATCATCTGGTGCACATAAACAAGTGGACAGGGTGAACCATGAAAAATGTGTACAATGTGAAGCAATGTAAAAACGTGTACAGTATAAAGCAATATGAAACAAGTATCATCTAGTGCATATAAGCAAGGTAGGACAGGATCAACTGAAGACTAGTATTATGGATAGGTAATATGCACTATTCGTAGACCCACGAATGGTGTCCACGGAAAATGCACTATGAAATCAGACAATGGACACTCTAGGCAAGCAATAGAGGCAAACAAAGTCACCAAATGTAGATGTCATTGCTAACTCACAAGGCAGTACAAAAAACCCAAACAAAATTGATGTGTAAGCAATGGGTGAAGGCACATTATATGTGTCTATTAAGGTGGTTCATAGTAAATGTATCAACATAAAATGAACTGACTATGCATTTAAACATATAATGGCATCATTTACGACACTGAAAACATGCATGTGGTTAAACCAAACAAAACTGGGATGTCTAGAATCAAGTGGACAGACTTGTGGAAAAAGACTTTAGGGTACACCTGGCGAAATAACAAAACTGTAAAACTGTAAATGAAATGTCTCTTCAGAGCTATTCAAAACGCCATTAACGCCTAGTCACATGACTCCGCCCTGCGCACCGATTGGCTAGCACCTGCTCCGTTCGGTCTACTCCGCTCATGTGACTTCACTTTGTCACATGATCATATCCAGCGCAGCGATTGGCTGGCGGATTACCGGGCTAATGTGTCGACGTTATGTTTGCATCCAAACGCCATCACATCCTATTGCTTGCCACACATTGGCTAGCGTTTTTTATGGTATACCTTATAGGTCGCTGTACACTTGTTGATGATAGCGACGGTGGCTTTGATTGGCTACAGTCTCATGTCCTATTTGAGTTACCCACCCTATCAACTTAGCACCATTTTTGGCGCCAGAAAGCACCATGGATGATTGGTAAGACAGACCCTTTCTTGTTTGAACAGGACCTATCCACATCATTTTCTTTTCCCTACTTGTTCAGTTTAATACCCTCGTCTATTATTGGCCGACGTATTTGATTTAGTCAGCTCTGATTGGTTGATGAAGTGGAAGTTTGAAACTCCCTCTAATGAACCTACTGGTTATTGGTTGGGAGTTCAACCAACCCAAATGAGATTAACTAAATACGTGACAGCACCACAAGTCGGGCTGTTCCCAATGAGTCTCATTAGTGGTATTCAGTACATGTATATAAGTGCACTGGTTTATTGTCTGCATTGAGCCCCAGTTGAAGTCTGTTTAAGACGAAACGCGTCGGGAGAACCTTGCAGATTACTAATATCAGTGCGTTTTCATATTTTCTGCTTTGCTTTTAATATTTTTACCGAAAATGTATTTTGGAAGCTGAACGCAAATTTTAAAGCAATAAATCGAGTCCTTGCCCGGACTTTTTTACACGATGAGGAGGCCCTCTCTGTTTTCTTTATCCACATACTCCTACCCGTTGTGATGATCCACGTGCTTTGGTGAGACCCCTTCCTTTGGTTCCTGTCGATCTATGGACGGTCGGTGAGTGACAACTGCTGAGGTGACTCCACTGCACACATCTATTTTGTAGAGGCTTACGCCTTACAAATTTCAAGCTCGTTTGACCCCTCACCACCGGTTAGTGGGTCCACCTGATGTGGTAAGCGTACCCAACCTACTTTCCATATTTCCTTGTTTACAACTGAATCCGATACCTAGAGGACCCAGTTTTCAAGCAATTTCTTGATACACCTATGCATGTTGTGGACACTACTATATGGCTTTAATGGCGTTTTGAATAGCTCTGAAGAGACATTTCATTTACAGTTTTACAGTTTTGTTATTTCGCCAGGTGTACCCTAAAGTCTTTTTCCACAAGTCTGTCCACTTGATTCTAGACATCCCAGTTTTGTTTGGTTTAACCACATTCATGTTTTCAGTGTCGTAAATGATGCCATTATATGTTTAAATGCATAGTCAGTTCATTTTATGTTGATACATTTACTATGAACCACCTTAATAGACACATATAATGTGCCTTCACCCATTGCTTACACATCAATTTTGTTTGGGTTTTTTGTACTGCCTTGTGAGTTAGCAATGACATCTACATTTGGTGACTTTGTTTGCCTCTATTGCTTGCCTAGAGTGTCCATTGTCTGATTTCATAGTGCATTTTCCGTGGACACCATTCGTGGGTCTACGAATAGTGCATATTACCTATCCATAATACTAGTCTTCAGTTGATCCTGTCCTACCTTGCTTATATGCACTAGATGATACTTGTTTCATATTGCTTTATACTGTACACGTTTTTACATTGCTTCACATTGTACACATTTTTCATGGTTCACCCTGTCCACTTGTTTATGTGCACCAGATGATACTTGTTTACATTGTACACGTTTTTCATGGCGTGCACAAAGGACTGATGTCCTTATTTTTTTTTTTACACAAATTTTTTGAACACTCAAATAGTGGTCTTGATTTCCATATACTTGCCCACTTAGAATGTTCTCACATCTTTGATCCTAGCGCCACACTTTTTCTTATTTTCCAGAATACACTGATTAACACTTCAGCCGATTGTCTGCAAGCCACTGATCGAACCAAAATATACCATTAAATCGACCTCCTTACAAATGGGAACAACCATAAATTAATCAAAATTCAGCCAGTCTCTACTGAACTGGCTGAATTCCAATCTATCTATGACCAGCATTATAGTTACCTAAAACTATAAAATGTATGCCTACAGTATCTCACAAAAGTGAGTACACCCCTCACATTTTTGTAAATATTTTATTCTATTTTTTCATGTGACAACACTGAAGAAATTACCCTTTGCTACAATGTAAAGTAGTGAGTGTACAGCTTGTATAACAGTGTAAATGTGCTGTCCCCTCAAAATAACTCAACACACAGCCATTAATGCCTTGCCAGCGGTTTAAACATTAATGGCTGTGTGTTATTTTGAGGGGACAGCAAATTTACACTGTCATTTCTTCAGTGTTGCCACATGAAAAGATGTAATAAAATATTTACAAAAATGTGAGGGGTGTACTCACTTTTGTGAAATACTGTATATTCTGGAGTTAGATGTACCTTTCTGTCTGTCTTGCTTGCTTGGTCAGACAGCTGCATGTTATCTATATGGTTTCTGCCTGTCCTAAATGTGGTAATGTGCATTTCCATTTATTTGTCTTTTTTCAGTTCCTAATTATATGACAAATACGTTACAGGGCACAGGTGAGGCAGCATTAATAGACACAGGTAGGCTGCAATGTTGGGCACAGGTGAGGCTGCACTGATTGACACTGGCAAAATTGTTGTTAATATTTATTTTTATAACTTAATTCTGCATAAAACATTTAAGTGTTATTTCATGAGATAATTTATGAAAGCGGAATTAGGGTGGGGCAGGGTAGGGGTTGGGTGGGGCAACTGGTGGCGGGTAACCCTTGAGGCCTGGCTAGTAGCTCAGGACTTGAAATTCTGAGCCCTGACTTTATCATATATAATATAATCACCTGCTGGTATGTCTGCATATCTTTACTCTTAGAAATCTATGCTGGGTGTATTAGTACTACTGCTGTCAGTTATTTTGGGTGAGTTACTAGTTATTGTCCTAGAAAGGGATCATCTCTACATACCCTGGAGCCCTGTTCTAGGTGGAGGCACTGCCAATTATATATTCATTTAGCGAATATTATATTCTGGCACATTTGGTTACCTGCAGGTTAGCACCATAGCCTGTGCTCAGAGGCAACTTCATTTGACCTCCCCTAAAACAGGGGTACATTTGGAGGCAGTTCTGAGATTAAAGTGGTACTAACAATATGGAGGAGAAACCCAATTCAGAGGGATACCCTGCTGTTGCTCCTAAACTGATATATTTACCCGCTACCCCCTTGTAGGGTCAGGTAAAGAAAGAACCTGTGCCGCAAGGAGAAGAGTGGTTCCAGGCATGGAAAGAGCACACCCTACAATGTCTGGGGGAGTGGTCTTGCTCAGCTAAGAAGCGCCTTCCTGAAAGTCTGCGCTCCCCAGCCGCTGAAATAATTTGCCTGCACCGAGACGCACACAAAGGAGCAAGTGCAACAGACTACATACAGGTACTGTCTGATCACTTTGAGCCATACCATGATCTTGAGCAGATGGTTGCTAATTACCGCATGTCTCTTCAGAAGGAAGGGCAAAGTGTTTCTACTTTCATTAACCGATTACAGTTGCTCTTGTCCCATTTCGTAGATGACTGTGCTATATTCACTTGTGAAGTAGATTCTATGCGGACCAGTCAATTAGTTAGAGGTTTGTTACCTCACCACCCTCTCACACAGCTCCTTAAAATGACCTTATCTGACAAAGTACTTCCCATCCATGAGTTAATGAAAATAGTAAAGAAACAGGAAGCCCACATTTAATTTAGTACTCCTAAGAAAATAAAAGCTGTCTCAAAAGAGGATTATTCCTCTGATCGGACACAAAAAGAGAGAAACCCGAGCCTTACCAGCCCCAGCTTTCAAGTAAATGGCCAGCTGTACCATTAAGGGAGAGGGAAGCCCAAAAGAATAGAATAGAATATAATAGAAAGATTATAACCATCTTCTGAAATTCAAATAGAATAGAAAATAATAGACTTCAAAAAACAATAGAATAGAGCACCGCCAAAAAATACCGAGCACCGCCGAAAAAGACCAAGCGCCGACGAAAAAGACCGAGCCAACTGCTGGGCTCCGCTCGCAGTCCCGCCTCCCTGCTGTTTCTGGTTCGAGCGCTGCCGAAAAAGACCGAGCCAACTGTACTGTGTACTCGGCTCGGCTCCGCTCGCAGTCCCGCCCAGCAGGTCTTTTTCGTCGGCGCTCGGTCTTTTTCGGCGGCGCTCTGTATTTTTCGGCGGCGCTCGCTCGGTCTGTCAATTTGAAGGTGGGCAAGGCTGCAAACAACGCTGGGCAAGCTGCAAATGACAATGGCAAGCTGCAAATGACACTGGGCAAGACTGCAAATAGACGCTGGGCAAGCTGCAAATGACGCTGGGCAAGCTGCAAATGACGATTCCCTCTTAAAACTTTTTTTCTCTTAAAACTTAAAATGCCCTCCTAAACTTGGGGTGCGTGTTATACGCCGATAAATACGGTAAATATCGTTTTCAGTTTGAGGATACAAGTTTTTTTTTTCTTCATTTGATTCATGCGAAAAGAGCGGGTAGCTTATGTGTTTTTTCTGACCATTGCAAAAAATTGTTGTTACAATGTATTTTTTTAACACAAGGTTCCTGGATGTGAGTGCCATTATTCTTGCAACTGTTAAAAGAACAACTTAAAGTGGAAGTAAACCCTTCCATATGACTTTGGCCTACAGGTAAGCCTAGATTAAGGCTTACCTGTAGGTCCAATAAATATCTCCTAAACCTACATGGTTTAGGAGATAATTAGCGATGAAAAGGCATCGCTGACTACGGCGCATGTGCCGTAGACAGCGGCGCGCAGGCGCACTGAGGGCGCACTGAATATGCCGAGATCACGGCGATATGCCGATCTCATGCACATGCGCGGGAGTGACGTCTCGCCGCTCCAGCGAATGATAGCGCTGGAGCGGCGAGACCCGGAAGTTACTCCGGCCCTGGATGGCGGCGAAGAAGATCGAGGATAAGGACGGCTTCGGGGGCTTCGTTTTCAGGTACGTTTTTCATAATGAGCTAGTATGCTATGCATACTAGCTCATTATGCCTTTGCCTTGCAGGGTGTCTTTTTTTTTTTTTTTTTTTAAGAGGCTTTACTTCCTCTTTAATTTTAGCTTCAACTTAATTATTTGTGTTTCTGCCTGCTCTCCACACACACAAATTAATGCAGTTCTGTATTCATGAAAATGTATATAAACCTCAACAATGAACTTCTCTTGCAAAACATCAAAAATTATACCATCTCTATAGATGATGTTTTGAACTATGAGTAAGCCAGTGTAATGCAATTTATAATGAAATAATAAATAGCGTGAATAAGTCAGTTTGCTGCTTTTATACTGTTTAATAATACAGTGCCTTGAAAACGTATTTATACCCCTTGAAATGTTCCACATTTTGTCATGTTACAGCCAAAAACTTAAAATGTATTTTATTGGAATTTTTGTGATAGACCAACACAAAGTGGCACATAATTGTGTAGTGGAAGGAAAATGATAAAAGGTTTACAATTTTTTTTACAAATAAATATCTGAAAAGTGTGGCGGCATTTGTATTCAGCCCCTCAGAGTCAATACTTTGTAGAACCACCTTTCACTGCAATTACAGCTGCAAATCTTTTTGGGGATGTCTCTACCAGCTTTGCACATCAAGAGAGTGACATTTTTGCCCATTCTTCTTTTTAAAATAGCTCAAGCTCTGTCAGATTGGATGGAGAGCGTCTGTGAACAGCAATTTTCAAGTATCACCACAGATTCTCAATTGGATTTAGGTCTGGACTTTGACTGGGCCATTCTAATGCCGCGTACACACGGTCGGAATTTCCGATGGAAACAGTCTGATGGGAGCTTTTCATCGGATTTTCCGACCGTGTGTATGCCCATCGGTCTTTTTCTGTCGGAATTTCCGACGGACTTTGGATTGAGAACCTGTTCTCAATTTTTCCGACGGAAAACCTTTCTATCGGATTTTCCGATCGTGTGCATGCAATTCCGACACGCAAAATTTCAACGCATGCTCGGAAACAATTTGACGCATGCTCGGAAGCATTAAACTTTCCTTTTATAGTGCTGTCGAACGTGTTTTATGCCGCTGTGTTACTGACCGTCGGAATTTGGTGTGACCGAGTGTAGGCAAGACAGTTTGAGCGAAATTTGGTCGGAATTCCGACGGGAAAACCACCAGAGCTTTTACCGACGAGAATTCCGACCGTGTGTACGCGGCATAACACATGAATATTCTTTGATCTAAACCATTCCATTGTAGCTCTGACTGTATGTTTAGGGTCGTTGTCCTGCTGGAAGGTGAACCTCTGCCCCAGTCTCAAGTCTTTTACAGACTCGAACAGGTTTTCTTCTAAGATTGCCCTGTATTTGGCTCCATCCATCTTCCCATCAACTCTGACCAGCTTCCCCGTCCCTGCTGAAGAAAAGCATCTCCACAACATGATGCTGCCACCACCATGTTTCATGGTGGGGATGGTATTTTCAAGGTGATGTGCGGTGTTAGTTTTCCGCCACAAAGTTACATTTTGGGCCTATCTGACCAGAGCACCTTCTTCCACATGTTTACTGTGTCCCCCACATGGCTTCTGCAAACTGCAAACGGGACTTCTCATGGCTTTCTGAAAACAATGGCCAGATTTGTGGAGAGCACAACTAATAGTTGTCCTGTGGACAGATTCTCCCACCTGAGCTGTGGATCTCTGCATCTCCTCCAGCGTTACCAGAGTTGGCTTCTTCTCTGATTCTTCTCTGATTAATGCTCTCCTTGCCTGGCCTGTCATTTTAGGTGGACGGCCATGTCTTGGTAGGTTAGCAGTTGTACCATACTCTTTCAATTTTCGGATGATGGATTGAACAGTGCTCCGTGAGATTTTTAAAGCTTGGGATATTTTTTTATAACCTAACCCTGCTTTAAACTTCTCCACAACTTTATCCCTGACCTGTCTGGTGTGTTCCTTGGCCTTCATGATGATGTTTGTTCACTAAGGTTCTCCAACAAACCTCCGAAGGCTTCACAGAACAGATGTATTTATACTGAGATTAAATTACACACAGGTGGACTCTATTTACCAATTCGATGACTTATGAAGGCAATTGGTTCCACTAGATTTTAATTAGGGGTATCAGAGTAAAGGGGGCTTAATACAAATGCATGCCACTTTTCAGATATGTATTTGTAAAATAATTTTTTACAAATAACAGGAGCATTGGCTCCTGCTGCTGTTATTTAAACCCTTTGAGCAGAGAGTGGGAGGTGGGGAAAAGCCACACTGTGTGTTAATAGATGTACACAGTGCGAATCAGGATCGAGCCCTCATAAGCGTCCCCATAACAAGGGGCTTGCTGTGGGGGCACTGAGAGAAGAGGAGGAGCCAGGAGCGCTGGCAGAGACCCCCAGAAGAAGAGGATCAGAGCTGCTCTGTGCAAAACCATTGCAGAGAGCAGGTAAGTATGACATGCTTATTATTTTAGAATAAAAATTTAAACTTTACAATCATTTTAAGGACTATTATGGGCTTTGCCTAGTTAATTTCCTTGAACTACAAAATACCACCCCCTATGCTGTGGAGATTAGGAAAGGGGGACATATTGTGTAGTTTAGAAAAAGAAAACTTGGCAGGGATGATACTATTTCTTGCTGGTTCAGTCCAAAAATGTCACTGTGCTGTCAGCCCAAAGGAAATTTAGGAGCATTTCTGCCAGGTGCAACTTGTTTTTTATTTGTATCTCCAGGGTGTTTAAAGGGATAAATCCTGAGGAAATGTCCATGCATTGCAATTTTGTACTGCATATTTAATTTTTATATTTTACCCTGACATACACTTTAATACATCAATAAATGTAAGCAGTGGTACTATCAGAATTTGACTTGGTATCAATCTCTTGCAATCCCTGTGGCAGTTGAGCTAAACAAGGGGGGGGGGGAGCAGTACAAGGAGCCAATCAGATGTACTGCCTGTGCTAGCAAGGGAACTGCTGATAGGTAGAAAGAGCTGAGTGACAGAGAGATGAGCCCATCAGACTGCTGTTTTCACTGGTCAGTCACAGGTTGGGAAAGGGAAAATGCAAGGAATAATAAAGACTCAGGCTTGCATAAAACAGAAATGCAAACCCTTTGGCAGGTAAAACAGGCATGTTTTTAATGTGTGTTTAGCGGTTTGCCTGGAGCTTTAATCTTAGGTCATAGGCGCAGGACTTGGATAGGGGAAACTTGACATTGAAGGATGGGTCAGAGGCCAGGGGTACATAGGCTAGTAAGGCTAGTGGGTTCTGTTTTATTCTAAACTGGCTTTCTGCTCTGAAAGTCCCACACCTTGAATTTCTGCGAGAAAGTAGTGACTATGTTGGATAGCATAAAAAGCGTATTGTAATAATAGGAACTCAACGGTTATGGGTTCTAAATATATATATATATATATATATATATATATATATATATATATATATATATATATATATATTGTAATATTGGGGGTTCTCTAGCTTCTGTGTAGAGCACACCAGTGAGCAGAGTCCACGCCAGTCATGCCATTTAAGGGCTTGTTGGCCCACTTTTATTAAAAGAAAGAAAAAAGAAAACAAGTCCAATAACAAAAGGGTTGCCCACACAGGGGTTTCAGCTTCCCACAGCAAACACTGTAAAGTTGGACAGAAAATACCAAGCCATCTGGCTCTCTTTAGCAGCACTGCTGGCGAAGACATGGAACAGTGGTGAACCTTCCCAGGAGTGGCCGGCCGGCCAAAATTACCCCAAGAGCGCCTCGACGACTCATCCAAGAGGTCACAAAAGACCCCACAACAACGTCCAAGGAACTGTAGGCCTCACTTGCCTCAGTACTCTTCCAGCTTCCTAGCTGTTCCAGTCACAGGCTTGGACCCTCTGTCTGCTCGGACAGACAGAACCGTGCAGACATGCACGCTTCTCCCTTGCTTGCCTGGACTCTTTGGGAGGGTGGAGCCCAGAACCATGGTCAGGTGTCTACAAATAGCCCAGCACACACCTGACCAGTCAGTGTGCTGGTGGATCTCAAAAAACCTTTCATCCCACCCGGATCGCTACGAAATCCCCAGGCTCCAGGTCCCAAAGTGGATTTTAATAAACAATGAGGAAACTGAAAAGCCAGTTTCCTCCAAAATAAGCAAATACCCTGGAGCCCCTCAACCCGCCTGGTTGAGAATCCTGCATTATTTTGCTGGTGGGGTACCACACTACCACAATATATATTTATATATACACACATATACATACACATTTTATATATATTTATATATATATATATATACACGTATCACAAAATCTAATCAGGCATGCATGCAAAGTTGAATATCATTTAATTCATTAAAAACATATTTATTTACAAATGTTCACCTAAATACATTTTCATTTTGAAAAAGGTGAAATTACATCCTATTCAAATATTACATCAAAACTTTGATATCATAGCAGTGGTAAATATTTTAATGAGAATAGTACTGTTAAGGATGCAAATAGATCTAAAGCCCACTAGGCTCGTTAGTTCGAATCCCAACCATGATACAACCTGTCTGGAGTTTGCATGTTCTCCCTGTGCCTGCGTGGGTTTCCTCCCACACACCAAAGACATGCTGGTAGGTTAATTAGCTCCTCTCTAAACTGACCCTAGTATGCGTATGGATTAATGTGAGTTAGGGACCTTAGATTGTAAGCTCCTAGAGGGCCGGGACTGATGAATGTACAATATATGTGTAAAGAGCTGAGTAAATTGTCGGCTTTATATAAGTACCTGTAATAAATAATAAATAAATACATTTCTAGCTCAAACCTTTTTTTTTACATTTCAGTAGAGTTGGGAAGGGTTAAAGCCCAACGTCTGGAATAAGAAAAATCTACATTTGCAGTGGGACCCCCTGTACCGCATTTAAATGCTCGCTACGTGTAGGGGTGCTTACCCTATTCTGCGTTGCAGCAGGGTCCCCCCAGAGGTGTGACTGGTCACTGCACTCTCCCATCTCCACAGACAATGCAAGGTTAATAGCCCTGCATTGTATGTTATGATGCCGATCAGCCCCAGAGAGGAGCTGTGAGAAGAGGGCATCTCCAGAGTCGGCCAGAGCAGGGTATCGGGTAAGTCATAATGCAATAATGCCTGTTGCTGTACCCCTAGACATAATGATCATTTAAATCTTGCAGTGTGTGTGTGTGAGGGTGTTGAACGTGATTCTAATTCCTGAAGTTGGGCTTTAAAACGTATATCATCATTGTTAATGCTACCTGTTTTGAAGATTTCTCTTCACTTCCTGTCCATTTGGGATGAACTAACTCCCATGCTCATGAACGGGTATTGGGTCAACCTGGGCCAGCCAATAAACATGACCAAAGACCTGGAAAACATCATTGCCACTGGAGAGGGATCTTATAGTCATTTAATCGCTCGATGTGAGTGAAGATGTAGTTTAATTCTGCTTTAAAATATGGAGACTTCTGTTGCTGACCCCCTCTAATAATACTAGTTGCCTAACTGCCCCTGAACAGAGTCGCAGACCCAATAGAAAATAGACACGTGGAATTAGTTTCGTTCCAAATTAGCTTTTTGATGGAATTTGACAAATCCACTAATTCGGAAATATTAGAATTAACGAAAACCCGTTTAACTAACTTTTCAGAAAATCCGAAAAAATGAAAATCGAAAATTTGAAAGAACAAAAATCTGAAGTTCAAAAACCTGAAAATCCGAAAATGAGAACAAAATTCTATTCATCCAAAGTTAGGAATTATCCAAAATAACAAATACTGCATTTAAATGAATGGAATGCAACAAATTAATAATAATAAATAATAATAAAAATTTTATTTTCTGAATTTTCTTTTTATGTCTAATAGAAGATGAAAGATAGATAAAAGTTGCTTACCAGTCGTTATATGCTGCTGCTGCCAGGCATTCAGGAGGCCATACTGCCTCCTGAATGCCCTTTTTTTCGACAGTCAAGCTGGAATTTTTTATTACAATACTTCACTACAACTGCGAGCCAAGCGTTTTACTTGAATCGTGTTTGGAGGTGGTACTGCCAACTGAATTTGCCATTGTAGGAACATGTTCTCTTGTAGGTTCTCATTTAGGTGGCTGGTCGGAGATGGTGGTAAAACAATGGTGCAATTGCTTATTTTTAGCTTTCTTTTGGTGGTATTAAATCACCACTTGGTTTTTTATTTTTTTTTAAAAAGTTTTTCTTAGTTTTGGTTATAAAATTTTGTAAATAAGTAACTTTTCTCTGATGTGCGCTGATGAGGCTGCACTTATGGGCCATGATGAAGTGACATTAATATGCAGCACTGATGGGCACTGATATTCAGCACTTATGAGCACTGACTGGCATCACTGATGGGCACTGTTGGGGCGGCACTTATTATCTGTGTAGGTCTCCCCTGTGCGGAAATTCCGCTGATTGGCTCTCCTCACCTCCCACGCTGTCAGTGTGAGGAGAGAAATGCTGATAACCAGCATTTCCTTGTTTAAATGTGATCAGCTGATCACATGGGTAAAGAGCTTAGTCATCAGCTCTTTACTGAGATTGGTGATGCAGTGTGTCCCAGGGACAGAGCACACAACCAATCGCCGAGCTGCGCGCACCCGCGGGCATGCAGGCACGATGAGGGTGGGACAACGTCATATGATGTCATCCCAGAATGAGAGAGTCGCCCTGCACCTGTCAATTTACAATACGTTGGGTGGGAGGTGGTTAAAGGATAAGTTCAGCTTTTTTGCAGGTGCATTTGTAACATGTTACACCCTGAACATTCTAAAATTTGGAAATTTGAAAATCCAAAAATAAGAATGAAAATCTGAACATTCAAAAGAATGAAAATCTGAAAATTAGAAAAACCCAAAAACTGAAATAAATAATAAAAATATTAAATTATAGGTATTGGAATTTCCTTTCAAATTTGTCTGTTAAATAACGTATTTGAACAAATTATCTGAAATAATGAATGCCGTAGCTAAACGAATGGAACGTAACGATCTAATAATAATAAATAACAATAATAATAATAATAATAAAACTTTTTTCTTATTATTATTTATTATTAATTTGTTCCATTTGTTTAGATTTGTCCATTTTGGATAATTTGTAACTTCAGATAAATTTGTATTCGTTACGTTCACAAACAGCCAAATTTGAAAGGAAATTCCAATACCTATAATTTAATAGTTAGTTAGTTATTATTAGTTATCATTTCAAATTTTACTGATTTTCTTTCTTGTTTTTCAGATTTTTGGGTTTCTGAATTTCTGAATTTACGAATTTTCAAATT
The DNA here is from genome assembly GCA_028564925.1 of Lithobates sylvaticus. Classification (NCBI taxonomy): domain Eukaryota; kingdom Metazoa; phylum Chordata; class Amphibia; order Anura; family Ranidae; genus Lithobates; species Lithobates sylvaticus. The sequence continues at coordinate 700,907,729 of CM053026.1, read as the reverse complement.
CCGAAAATTTGGAAATTCGGAATTCAAAAATTCGGAATTCGAAAATTAGAATTTTTGAATTTGCGAAAATCTGAAAATTCGGAAATTTGAAAATCCGAATTTCAGAATTTCCAAAAAAAGCAAAAAAAGAAAGTAACGAAAACGAATGAAAATTGGAATTTAAAAAATCGGAAATTTGAAAATCAGAATTTTCAAATTTCCGAAAAAAGCAAAAAAAATAATTAAACTAAAACAAACACGTTTTTTGTCAGTGCACATGTCTACTACTGAATCATTATGACAGCCAAACAGTTAGCATTTTCCAAAAAAAAAAGCTCAGCACAATGGCATCCTCCTGATAGGATTTTCCTTACTGAGTGTGAATTTGGTCATTGAAAACCCCCTTTGTTGACATAGAAAAAGCTTATTAGAGAACACTTGTGCTCTAAGTTTCACACAGTAACCTATGTGGCCATTGTGGTTTATTCTTTATTTTCTAGCTACTGACAGTTAAAAATGCTGCTATATCATACATTACTCTTCACACTTCATGTGTTTCTGAGTTGCAGTATTGCACATCATGTTCAGTTTGTTAAAACCCTATTCCAGAAATGTTTCTTTGGATACAGCTGGATGATTTAAATTTCCAATTGGGACTTTTTCTATCTGTGACCCCATTGAGAAGATTTTCCTCCCCTATGACACCTATATAATAAATGTGTGGACAGGAAGACACAAGCGGAAATAGAAGAGTTGTCAGAACTTCTCACCCTTCACAATTTCTTTGAAAAATTAATTTAGTTTTTTTCTGCAGACAGTTGGGTATACACTAGTAGAATTTCATTTGACATTTTTCATTGTAAGAACATTTGTTTATTTTCTTCTAATCATTACTGGGGTCAAATTGACATTTGTTTATGTCTGCAGCGACAAGAAGATTTGAAGGAACAAGATAGAAAATGTTTCTGGTATGAACAAGTTTCTTACAGTGTATGTGGTTTTTCATTCAGTAAAATTCTTTCCAAAATCGAATGTTAAAAGCAAATTAGATCATTAACTACTTTCAAACAGCATTTGAATGTTGATTTTTTTTTTTTACTAGTATATACTCAGATGAATGCCCATCAAATGCAGCCTCACTCTGCCCCATCAAATGCAGCCTCACTCTGCCCCATCAAATACTCCCACTGTGCCCCCCGCCCGCCATCTGTACTTACCCTGACTCGGTGGGGGTGGGACAGCTCCTCTATGTCTTCTCCCGTCCTCTCTTCCCATCCTCTGCTATGATTGGACGCCTGATAGGAGTGCCTGTCATTTTAGCCAATCAGGTGACGGGTAACAGATCCGATCACCTGATTGTCGGAGAGGCGGTTTAGTGTTAGGAAAGCGAATATTCATTTGCTTTTCTAACACGGTTAAGTGACCTGCGAGCGCCCAGCATGGCGCTCGCAGATCACCTTTTTTGACGCCTATTAGAGCCTATGGCAATGCATGAATCTATCTATTGGTGTTAGAGGGGTGGCTGGAGAGAGGGTGTGGCACCCGTGCGCCCTTATGTACACACCGCCACTGTGCAGAGAAGTGCCTCCAGTTTCTTCCTCTTGCATTTGGGAGCTGGTAGAGACCAGCAGTGGCTTCCTGCTCATGCACACAAATACCGCCAGCTTCTGGTAGATGGGCACTACAGTGGCATTTGTGTGCATGCACAGTAATCCGCGATATGTGCGCACATGCGCCACAATGTATCAGTTGATGTACCAATACCAGGTACCAGTCTTGTTTTGGTGAGTTAAGTTGCATTTTAAAGACACACTTTTACCTTACCTATACAGGACAACAGCAAAGGTCATCTCTCGACCCCCCCCCCCCTACATTTACCTTGCCAGCACTCTCTTGCAACTCCTACATCCTCCACAGCTGGAACTAAAATGATTGACAGGTATCCTGGGGAAGCTATCACAAAGGAGGAGGTTGCATGCTTCTACATAACTGGATTTCTAATGTAGCTGGCTGTGGAGGAGGACAGAATGGTCAGGCACAGGTAAGTTGAGTAAACTGTATGAAGGTTGAGGGTGGAGGTATTGCATAGACAGTGTTGGTTACCATTCATGGGCATGGTGACAGTGTTTCTTCAGGGGTTTGCCTTTTGTAACTGCAAGGCTAAGCCACGCCCTCCAGCTATTGCCTTATGTCTAATGAGAACGCACCTATTAGTGAATGAATGTGCAACAAGGGATGCCTGGTGAGCAGAACTTAGCCCTGAGGTCGCAGATGTCAAGCTCCTAATAACAAAAGTAGCCACATTTTAATGGGGGGGAAACTGAGAGTTTTCTGGTTAATAAGAATAATAGCCAGTGTCTTGATGGTAATAAGGACAATTAAGGCAGCTGATAAAGGCGTTACCCATAGAGGAACAGCTTGGAAGGCCCCGAGGGTGGAGTGTCCATACCAGACATAATTACCAATAAAAATGGAGGGGTAATAGCTGGCACTCTGTGGTAATTGCTCTCAGAGAGGTGAGCTGTAGTTTTAATCTGATACAATGAATGAGCCATAAAGTGAAATGTCGCTGTCACAGTTGTCATTAACTGGAATTTCTTGTGAAGGACATGCACAGTAGAATTGATGACATGGAGGTGAATTGTAGGTCCTGCACCTTCTGCTCCACATCTTGAAGTAGCTTCATACAATTGTCTTCTTTGTGCTCTCTAGAAGAAAACCCATTCATTAAATTACTTTGCATCACACGCATATCTGGAGACAAGCTTAATACTTGTTCTTGTACACACAGTGCATCCGGAAAGTATTTACAGCCCTTTACTTTTTCCACATTTTGTTATGTTACAGCCTTATTACAGCCTATTTGAATATTACAGGAATATTTTTGAATATTACAGGAATATTACAGGTCTTTTTGAATATGATGCTACAAGCTTGGCCCACCTATTTTTGGGCAGTTTCTCCCATTCTTGGCAGGACCACTCAAGCTCCATCAGGTTGGATGGGGAGCGTCGGTGCACAGCCATTTTCAGCTCTCTATAGAGTTGTTCAATTGGGTTCAAGTCTGGGCTCTGTCTGGGCCACTCAAGGACATCCACAGAGTTGTCCTGTAGCCACTCCTTTGTTATCATGGCTGTGTGCTTAGGGTCGTTGTCCTGTTGGAAGATGAACCTTTGCCCCAGTCTGAGGTCCAGAGGACTCTGGAGCATATGTTCATCAAGGATGTCTATGTACATTGCTGCATTCATCTTTCCCCTTGATCCTGACTAGTCTCCCAGTTCCTGCCACTGAAAACATCCCCACAGCATGATGCTGCCACCACCATGCTTCACTGTAGGGATGGTGTTGGCCAGAGAATTACGTTTCTCATGGTCTGAGAGTCCTTCAGGTGCCTTTTGGCAAACTTCAGGTGGACTGTCATGTGCCTTTTACTGAGGAGTGGCTTCCGTCTGGCCACCATACAGGCCTGATTGGAGTGATGCAGAGATGGTTGTTCTTCTGGAAGGTTCTCCTGTCTCCACAGAGAAGAGCTGGAGCTCTGTCAGAGGGACCATCAGGTTCTTGGTCACCTCCCTGACTAAGGCCCTTCTCCCCCGATCACTCAGCTTGGCTCAGGAGGCCCGCTCTAGGAAGAGTTCTGGTGGTTCCAAACTTCTTCCATTTACGGATGATGGAGGCCACTGTGCTCATTTGGATCTTCAATGCTGCAGAAACTTTTCTGTACCCTTCCCCAGATATGTGCCTCAATACAATCCTGTCTCAGAGGTCTACAGACAATTCATTGGACTTCATGGCTTGGTTTGTGCTCTGACATGCACTGTTAACTGTGGGACCATATATAGACAGGTGTGAGCCTTTCCAGATCATGTCCAACCTACTGAATTTACCACAGGTGGACTCCAATCAAGTTGTAGAAAAATCTCAAGGATGATCAGTGGAAACACAATGCACCTGAGCTCAATTTTGAGTGCCATGGCAAAGGCTGTGAGTACTTATGTACATGGGATTTATTTTGTTTTTTATTTTTAATAAATTTGCAAATATTTCAAACAAACTTCTTTCACGTTGTCATCATGGGGTATTGTTTGTAGAATTTTGAGGAAAATAATGAATTTAATCAATTTTGGAATAAGACTGTAACATAAAATGTGGAAAAAGTAAAGCGCTGTGAATACTTTCCAGATGCACTGTATGTGTGAGAGTGATTGGTAAATGACAAGAACAGGTATTGACTTAGCTGACATTTATTTTACAGAGTTAGAACTTTATAAATAAATTGTGAAATGTTTCCAGTCAGCCAGATGAGACACTTTTTTGGCGTTAAGTTTTATTGCTGTTTGTGCCCACACTAGGAACATAAACCCTCTCTATTTGTATTGGTGACCATTACAGAAAGTAATGGGGAATACAAAGTTTTATAGTTGTGGCTGGAACAGGAATAGAGGAGAAATCTTCCAAAGGAGATACCTGTTCTGAGGACGACTCTCTTAAGCATGGTACACACTATTAGATTATCGGACGAATGATTGTCTGTTTTTTTTGCATGCTAATTTCATATAAAAAATTAAGAGGTTGCTAAAGTTATGAAAATTCTCATACGACAGAATACAACTTCGGAAGTGATGTAATGTGTTGTATTGTATTGTATTGTAATGTATTTTTTTAGTTTCTGAGCATGCGTGGTCTTGGTCTTCTGATTTTTTGGGGAAGCATACTGTACTGATTAAACGAAAATCATACGATCTGGTATCTTACGTGAACATTTTTTGTGCTTGTCCCTTTGGATATTGTTGGATGAACTGTCACGATCGGCTCTCAAAAGCTGTGTACTAAAGTTCAGATTATCGTACGATCATGCCGAAAGCGGTTTTTGTCATCCGATTTTCTGATGGTGTTTACTACGCATTAGGGGGAATTCCCTCAATTTCCTAGAGATTTCCTGACTTTCTGTTGTGTCCCAAGGATAGGATGTGAAGGTAAATTTCCCAAATGGGACACAGATATGAAGCAGAAGTTTTTGTTCTTCTGAGTACCCCAGGTAACAGTTTTATTATCTGTTAATCCTGCCAGTGGATCCATTATTCTATCCCTTCCTGTAACAGGGTGACAACGCTGTTTATTCTGCAATAAAATCACTGCAGTGTTATCACCCTATAGGACAGTAGTTAGTCCTAGATAGATATGTAGTTTTAAATGTACAAACAAATTCAAGATTAAAGCTGAGTAGACACTAGTAGAATTCCGTTCAACGCTTTTCGTTGCAAGAATGTTTTAAGAGCGCTTGTTTGTTTTCTCTAATTATTAGTGGGGTCAAAATCAATGTTTGCTTTTAACCATAGTGAGAAGAAAATTTCAAAGGGCAGTATGGAAAATCTTTCTCGAAATTTACACGTGTTTTTTTTTTTTTTTTTTGGTAAAGTCCTATTAATTCCAAAATCAAAAGCTAAAAACAAACAAAATCTTGAACTACTTTTGATCAGCATTTAAATGTTCTGAGAATTTTTGTTTGATAATTCTACTAGTGTATTCCCAGCTTTAATGCAAGTTAACCTTTATTAAGCACTAATAACACTATCTGTATCTGTAATTTAAATAGGAATTAACTACAACATAGTTAAGTAGTGTGAGATGGTATTTATACTTTATATGCTATAACTTACTTTTAATTTTAGTTCCAGGATGATCCATGTCCTTACGTGCATTTCTTGTCATGTTACCATAGGTATGATCTTGGAAGAGTTCTGATCGACATAATGAAACATTTGAATCAGTAAAACATTATTAAATGTCCTTCACTCAAAGATATTGTTTTTTTTTTTTTCTCTGATAGAGTTCTCTATAATCTGATATTCCAATATATAATTTATCACTGTTAAAAAAGGTAAAGGTTAAAGGAGACAAACAGAAAATATTATTATATAAATTATATAATAATAAATAATTATAAAATAATCATAAATTATAATTATTAATAATAAATTCAATAATAAATTTAATAAATAATAATAAATTATATTTACCTTTTTGCTTCTTCCACCTGTGAAGGCAGCAGAACACTGTGATCAGTATGGGGATAATGAGAAGGATAATGAAGTATAAGTACCATAACGAGTCTGTAACAAAAAATATAAAAAATACGTTGATATTAAAACAAATCAATTAATCAGACACATTAAATAGCTATCACTTTGAAAAATCATGCTTTATCATCAGACGTGGATGATGTAAGCTTGGTCAGATATAGAGAAGGTTAGGCTCTTAGGAAAAGGCAAATCCTCAAAACACGTCAGCCTGTTGGATGTCCAAGTGTCCTGCCATATGAAATGTTGCATGGCGGACTGGATTTTGCGTTTTTTTTTTTTTACATGATGAGCCTTTGATGCATTTGTCACTTTGTGAGTATAATAATTACCACTTTCATACAAAACAAAAAAATATGTTTTAAGGATAATGCACTAGGCCAGTGCGCCCTCAGTTCGCTTTATGGTTTCAGTGTTTCCAGACGTCCCCAGTCTATGAGGGCAGCAAGGCGAGACTTATCCATGAAAGCCAGGATGAGAATTTAACCAACTGTGTTTCTTGAGCCCACTTTCAAGTGCAGGATATTTTGTGTTTGGCATCTACATAGAGAAGGTTAGAACATGATACCAAAAAGTAAAGCTGTGGCCAGGCTATTGATATTCAAATATTTGTATTCTTTTTGTGAGAAGTAAATGAGCTTTAAAGAGGAAATAAACTCTCCCACTCTGATGCTTCTTTTCATTTAGTCTATTATAATAAGTAATTATCAAACTATAGCCACTGTAATCCAACCCAAATCGCATATTACTTACTGTTTAAAGAAACTTTAAAAAGCTTGTTTCCAGGGGTTAAGGCAGCGCCATCTTAAGTATTGTTTTCTGAGTCCACAGTAGAGTGTATTTCCGCCCTTACATTGAGCACTTCCTGTACTGTTAACCAAGCCTCCTTCTCAATCCAACGTTTCTATGGCAACCCTGCTTCCCTGCTCTTAGCTGACTTGTTTTATTTCATAGTATTTACTTGTGCCGATTATCTAATGTTTGCCTATGTCAGTCTTATCAGCTTCAGCTGATAAGACTGCAGTAATGCTGTCCGATGGCCAGGTTTACACTGCATGTGATGTCACATGGTCACATGGGGTGTAGTAGGAAGCTCTGAGTGATTATGCAGTCTCGTGGGATTTCAGGGTTGTGCCGTAGGAAGTCCTGATAATAGACAAGCATAGAGAGTGTGCCGTAAATCATGGGAGATATTGGCATGCTCAGTGACGTCATTCTAAAGAACAAAAAGGATTACAACAATACTAAGCAAGTAAGGAAATATCTACAAGCAGTTAGGATAAAGGAGCACGGGTGGGACTTTAAATGAAGCACACATCAGATAATTGCTAGTCACGTGACTATAGTAGTTTATTTCATGTAGTCCATGATATGTTATAGAACATTTTGGGCATCAACCTCTAAAATGCTCTGGGCATAATGCCTCCATATAGTCAATCATGGACCGATAATGTGTAACAATTATAGTCAGATATGCAATTACATGAAAAACAGGAACACATGGGTACATAAATATAAAATGCTTGCAATGGTTGAACCCAAAATGGCCATGATGACCATGATGACTATAAAACTACCAATTCATAGTAAATAAAACAGGATTATTAAAATCTTGATATTCCATGCTTGAAATGAAACAGTAATGGCTGAAGGCTCTACGCGTTTCGCGGTATTGCAACCGCTCATCAGGAGCATATATCATGGAATAATTCTAAAGAAAAAAAATTAAGTCCAGATAGGCATTCACACCACACATTATTATTTCTCACATTAGGTTCGTCTCACTTAGTTTTTTACACATTCATTCACACTCATTTCACAGATACATTGTACGCCCAACCTGGTTATGTCTATGGTGATGGATGCCATTCCTGCTGACCACTTTGAAGCCTGTGGACCTGGCGCTGCGGCTTGTTTGCGGTCGGGGATGCTGTTCTACTTGGCCCACTGGTGCAGACGTGAGTTGGACGCATAGCCTCCAAAAAATTTATCATACCTAATTTAACCATTTTGCCTATCTGAACTTAATTTTTTTTCTTTAGAATTATTCCATGATATATGCTCCTGATGAGCGGTTGCAATACCGCGAAACGCGTAGAGCCTTCAGCCATTACTGTTTCATTTCAAGCATGGAATATAAAGATTTTAATAATCCTGTTTTATTTACTATGAATTGGTAGTTTTATAGTCATCATGGTCATTTTGGGTTCAACCATTGCAAGCATTTTATATTTATGTACCCATGTGTTCCTGTTTTTCATGTAATTGCATATCTGACTATAATTGTTACACATTATCGGTCCATGATTGACTATATGGAGGCATTATGCCCAGAGCATTTTAGAGGTTGATGCCCAAAATGTTCTATAACATATCATGGACTACATGAAATAAACTACTATAGTCACGTGACTAGCAATTATCTGATGTGTGCTTCATTTAAAGTCCCACCCGTGCTCCTTTATCCTATCTGACCCGGAATGGAGGTTGGCATCCCTTTTGATGCTAGCCTCAATTAAAGTTCCAAATCTTTTTTCTCGCAAAATCTACAAGCAGTGTTCTTAGGGTTTTTTATGCTGATTTACATTGGACAAAGTTGTGGGGGAGAGTTTACAACCACTTTAAAAAATCCATTATGAACCACTATAGCTACAAACACTGTGGAGTAATTCATTCTTAAAGTTCACAGCTTAGACTTGACGTACACTAATCAGCTATTATGACCACTGACAGGTAAAGTGAATAACAGATTTTTTTGTGACAATGACATTTGAAAGTGGGTAGGATATATTGGGCAGCAAGTGAACATGTTGTCCCTGAAGTTGAAGTGAAAATGATGTAAAAGTAGAAGAAATGGTGTAAAGATTTGAGTGACTTTAACCGGGGCCAGATTGTGATAGCTAGATGACTGGGTCAGAGCATTTCCAAAACTGCAGCTCCTGTGGGATGTTCCCACTCTGAATGGTCAGGTCCTATCAAAAGTGGACCAAGAAAGGAAAAACTAGCGAGTGGGTCATGGGAGGCTGGCTTGTGTAGTCCAATCCAATAGAAGAGCTACTGTAGCTCAAATTGCTGAACAGGTTAATGCTGGTTCCGAAAGAAAGGTGTCAGAACACACAGCGCATCCCAGTTTGTCGTGCATGGGGCTGTGTGGGAGCAGCAGACTGATTAGGGTGCCCATGCCGACATGTGTCTACAGCCAAAAGCACTTACAATGGAGCCTTTGAAAAAGATGTCATCACGCTGGGTGGGATGAGGGTGCCATTTTGCTGAAGCTCAGTTTGTGTATAATACTATGTCTATACATCTGGTTTTTATATATTCCATTGTGAGTGGCATTTTTTCTTTTATAATATCTATTGTCTAGCAGTCTACACTATTTACCTTTCTCCTTTGTACCTTTGCATGGATATACCTGCTGGAGGAGTGGAGGAGACATTTAAAAGGACCATGCGTCTGCCTAACACAGGGGTGCCCAACCAGTGGCCCGGGGGCCACATGTGGCCTGCGGAGCCCTCTGCTGTGGCCCGCAACCTCCTGCTCTGGGATAGAATAGAAAGAATACTGTTATTAAAGGTCAGTTTATTACTAAAATCACAGTGTATCTATGGGCATATCTTTTCTGCAGTGGTTAATGGGCTGCTTTCAAACTGATCCGCAGGTGCAGAGCAGTTTACCTGCAGGGTTACCTGGACTGAGCCATAGACTTCTGTTATTACCTGCGAGTTTGGTGAGCTTTCTGAAAGTGCACCAAACCTGCAGAATATAATAGAAGTCTATTGCAAACTGCAGGAAAGCCAAAAGGTACACTGCGTTGCACACGTGGTGCGGGTAAACCGCAGTGCATCAGTATGAAAGCAGCCTTGCACCCCTTTCACACGGTCAGTCCGACAGTCCGACCAATTGGACCCTCCATTCACCTCTAAGTAGTGGCAGACATAAACCGACTTGTGTTCTACCTCCAATACGATCCGCTAAAAAGTATCGTGGGCTGCGTCCGAGTCCGCTCTCCAAATGCAGAGTGGACACGGACATGCCATCCACCCGCTCCGCTCATTGTGGCCTGCGACCAGTTGCCAAGTCACCTAAGTGGCCCTCGCTCTTCAAAAGGTTGGGCACCGCTGGCCTAACACTTGTTGTATATGAAGTATTTGTGACCTCCATTCAACAGTGGGGTCCACAAGATAAGGCGAGAAGAAACCCATAGGGGTCTTTGGTGGAGGGCATAATGTTAGTCCAGTTTTTTGGTGAAGAGTTTGTTGTGACATATGAAGTTATGAAGTACTGAGAAGATTTAGACTTTGCACATTTCTCATAGGAGGTACATGGAGTTTATTTTAGAGTGGACACTTACTGTATATTGGCACTACTGCACGTTAAAACAATTTTTGATTGATCTTATATTGCTAATTGGATTGTATATGTGATTTTTTTATTCATTAGAACACTATATATAAACACTGTTTATATATTCGATATGAAACTCTTTGAACGTTTACATATCTTGGGCATTTTGATATTTAATGTTTAGAGCGCTTCACTTTATTTTCTTTGTTTTATACTTATTACCAGTGTGGTGCATGCACTATTTAGTGGCAGCAGCTCTATTTTTTTATCAATTTTTTTATTATTTCGGTTTATCTTTACATAATAGTGTGGGGATTTTTTTTTATATATATATACTTAAAGTGGAGGGCCACCCAAAAAAAAAAAAAAAATGCATTAATATTCTTAAAAAAATAAAATAAAAAAGATTTTTTTAACTTACCGGAAACCGCTGTTGCTAGGCAGACTTCCTAATCTGCCTATTTCCTATTCTGCGTCGCTTCCTACTCTTCAGTGAGCAGCCCTGTTGCCTTCTGGGACATGTGTGTGTCCCAGAAAACAACGGGGGCCATTCACAAAGCGTTGCACGACTCGCGCATGCGCAGTAGGAAACGGGCAGTGAAGCCGCAAGGCTCCACTGCCTGTTTCCCTTCGCTAAGATGGAGGCTCCGGCAGCCGATACGATGGACGGATCGGCCTCGGGCAGTGAAGCCGCAAGGCTCCACTGCCTGTTTCCCTTCGCTAAGATGGAGGCTCCGGCAGCCGATACGATGGACGGATCGGCCTCGGGGCGGCCGACATCGCGGGCTCGCTGGACAGGTAAGTGTCCTTATTAAAAGTCAGCAGCTACAGTGTTTGTAGCTGCTGACTTTAAAAAAAAAAAAAATCTTGGAACGCCCCTTTAATTGGCAAGGGAGCATCAGAACTGGACCATGGAGCAATGGAAGAAGGTGGCCTGGTCTGATGAATCAAATTTTTTCTTTTACATCATGTATATGGCCAGGTGAGTGTGAGTCACTTACCTCAGGAAGAGATGGCATTAGCATGCACTATGGAAAGAAGGCACGTGTGATGATTTGTCTAGTGGGGTACATGCCTCGATGGGTCAAGACTGTTTCGGCAGCAAAAGGGGGGCCTACTTAATATTAGGTGGGTGCTTATAATGTTATCGCTGATTGGTGTATACATCCTGATAACAGCAAGCAATGTGCCCATTTCTAACATGTTGTGCACTTGAGGAATCTGCCTTGTAATCTGGAGGAAATATCTTTACATCTGTGGTCAGCAAATGGACCTGGCACAAAAAGTACATTGAAAGACATAAGGCATATGGTTCTAGAACGAGAGGTTGGAACCTACATCCGATTCCCTGCTGTTCTTTTCAAACTGATACACTGAAACATTTATGGGGGTTGGGGGCAGCAGGGAGGCTGCTCACATATACTACTGCACATATACATAGGTCAGATAGTGAAATTAACAGGTTTTCCTGGAACACAAAAAGATAAATCTTAACCACTTCAGCCCCGGACCATTTGGCAGCCAAAGGACCAGAGGTCTTTTTTCAATTTCGCACTGCACTACTTTAACTGGTAATTGCGCGGTCATGCAATTTTGTAACCAAACGAAATTTGCGTCCTTTTCTTCCCACAAATAGAGCTTTCTTTTGATGGTATTTGATTGCCTCTGTGATTTTTATTTTTTGCGATATAAACGGAAAAAAAAAAAAATAAAAGAGCGAAAATTTTGAAAAAAAAAAGAGATTTCTACTTTTTGTTATAAAAAAAAAATCTAATAAACTCAATTTTAGTCAAACATTTGGGCCAAAATGTATTCAGCCACATGTCTTTAGTAAAAAAAATGCCAATAAGCGTATATTTATTGGTTTGCGCAAAAGTTATAGCGTCTACAAACTAGAGTACATTTTCTGGAATTTACACCGCTTTTAATTTATGACTGCCTATTTCATTTCTTGAGGTGCTAAAATGGCAGAGAAGTACAAAACCCCCCCAAATGACCCCATTTTGGAAAGTAGACACTCCAAGCTATTTGCTGAGAGGCATGTTGAGCCCATTGAATATTTTTTTTTTTAGTCCCAAGTGATTGAATAAAGACAAAAATAAAAAAGATTTTTTTTTTTCAAAAAGTTGTCACTAAATGATATATTGCTCACACATGCCATAGTTATATGTGGAATTGCACCCCAAAATACATTTTACTGCTTCTCCTGAGTATGGGGATACCACATGTGTGGGACTTTTTGGGAGCCTAGCCGCGTACGGGGCCCCGAAACCCAAGCACCGCCTTCAGGATTTCTAAGGGTGCAAATTTTTGATTTCACTCCTCACTACCTATCACAGTTTCGAAGGCCATAAAATGCCAAAATAGCACAAAACCCCCCCAAATGACCCCATTTTGGAAAGTAGACACCCCAAGCTATTTGTTGAGAGGCATGGTGAGTATTTTACAGCTCTCATTTGTTTTTGAAAATGAAGAAAGTAAAGAAAAAAAAAATTTTTTTTTCTTTTTTCAATTTTCAAAACTTTGTGACAAAAAGCGACATCTGCAAAATACTCACAATACCTCTCAGCAAATAGCTTGGGGTGTCTACTTTCCAAAATGGGGTCATTTTGGGGAGTTTTATGCCATCTGGGCATTCCATGGCCTCCGAAACTGTGATTGGCAGTGAGAAGTGAAATAAAAAAATTACACCCTTAGAAAGCCTGAAGGCGGTGATTGGTTTTTGGGGTTCCGTACGCAGCTAGGCTCCCAAAAAGTCCCACACATGTGGTATCCCCGTACTCAGGAGAAGCAACAGAATGTATTTTGGGGTGTATTTCTACATATGCCCATGACATGTTTGAGCAATATATCATTTAGTGACAACTTTTTGTAAAAAAAATATATATATATATTTTTTTTTTTCATTATTCAATCTCTTGGGACAAAAAAAAAAATATTTAATGGGCTCAACATTGCTCTCATCAAATAGCTTGGGGTGTCTACTTTCCAAAATGGGGTAATTTGGGGGGGGTTTGAACTGTCCTGGCATTTTATGCACAACATTTAGAAGCCTATGTCACACGTCACCCACTCTTCTAACCACTTGTAGACAAAGCCCTTTCTGACACTTTTTGTTTACATGAAAACATATTTTTTTTTGCAAGAAAATTACGTTGAACCCCCAAACACTATATATAATGTTAAAGCAAAGGCCCTACAGATTAAAATGGTGGGTGTTGCATTTTTTTTTTCCACACAGTATTTGCGCAGCGATTTTTCAAACGCATTTTTTGTGGAAAAAATACACTTTTTTTTATTTTAATGCACTAAAACACACTATATTGCTCAAATTTTTGATGAAATAAAAAATATGATCTTAGGCCGAGTACATGGATACCAAACACGACATGCTTTAAAATTGCGCACAAACACGCAGTGGCGACAAACTACATACATTTTTAAAAGCCTTTAAAAGCCTTTACATGATACCACATTAGATTCACGGAGGAGGTCTACTGCTAAAATTACTGCCCTCGATCTGACCTTCGCGGTGATACCTCACATGCATGGTGCAATTGCTGTTTACATATGACGCCAGACCAACGCTTGTGTACGCCTTTGCGCAAGAGAAGGGGGGGCAGGGGTGCTTTTTTTTTTTTTGTTTTTTTTTTTATTTATTTAGCTTTTTTATTTTATTTTTAAACTGTTCCTTCCATTTTTTTTCTTTTGTTATGATTTTTATTGTTATCTCAGGGAATGTAAATATCCCCTATGATAGCAATAGGCAGTGACAGGTACTCTTTTTTTGAAAAAATTGGGGTCTATTAGACCCTAGATCTTTCCTCTGCCCTCAAAGCATCTGACCACACCAAGATTGGTGTGATAAAATGCTTTCCCAATTTCCCAATGGCGCGGTTTATATCCATTCCCTCCCACTGCTTGTAAAAGCAGTCTAGAGGCTAATTACCCACTAGAATTGCTTTTACATGAAAGCCGATCACTGGCTGAAAAGAATGATACCAAGATGATACCTAAACCTGCAGGCATCATTCTGGTATAACCATTCAAAGTCCAGCAACATACTGGACATATATTGTAATCTTTTTTTTTTCATGCAGCCTCTTGGCTGAACGAAAAAAAGAGATTGATTGGTGGGTATGCCCACCATTAGAATACCTCCCTTCATCCACCCACTTCTAATGATGGGCATACATGCACCATTTATATATGCCGATGCATGGGGGCATCCTCCCGCAAAAGTTATGCCGTGTACACACGGTCGGAATTTCGACCGTATGTACGTGGCATTAGGAGCCAATCGCTCCTCCCCCCCCCTGCTGCCCCCATGCTTCGGCATATATGCTCTTTTTTTTAACTGTGGTGGTGAAATCACCTCCTACAGTGTTGGAGTCGCGTCTTTATGTATCGTGGGAGCAAACGCTGTTGCTGTCAAGATAAATAAATCCGCGTTGCAACTGAATGGCGCACCTGAAAACAAAAAAATGCTTAACACTAAAACACAGTAAACAAAATTACATACCTGAAAAGCAAGCATGATAAAACATGATAAAACATAATAAAACATTGCAGAATAGAATGGAGTAAAAAAAGAGCAACAATAGAGAGAGAATAGAGTGAGAGAGAGAACAATAAAAACGACAACTATTTTATTTTTTTTATTTTTTTGAGATTCACAGGTAAAAAAGCTCCTGACTGAAGCGACTGAATCAAAACGCTACCACAAAAAAACTGTTAGCGATCGCAGGGATCAGGCCTGACTCTGCGAACGCTGCAGTTATGTGTGCTTAGTGTTTTGTAAGTGACAGTGATCGATCGATACTGCACTTGGGTGGGCTGGGCTGGGCGGAGGGGGAAAACGCAGGTGCTAGCAGGTATCTGGGCTGATCCTGCTAACAATGCGTTTTTTTTTGGAACCCTAAACTGCTGGGACGCTAGTATAGATCTGATCAGATCAGATATTGATCTGTTCAGATACTGTGCCACTAAGGGAGGTGTATGCTTTGTGCGTGGGTGTTTGCGGTACTGGCACTAACCTGGGGCGACGCAGACCTTATTTGACCCTAAAACCTAATTGATATCACCCGCCGGGCGATCAGGGGGTTAAACCGTTATTGGGTAATAAATGGCGGGTGCCCTGACAGTATAAAAAACAAGCTAACTAACCAGCGTCACCCGTAACAGTAATACAAAAAAAAACTGGTTACCTAGCGACACTAATGCAGCGATCAGAAAAAACGATCGCTTAGTGACACTGGCAAAAGGGGGTGAAAGGGTTAACTAGGGGCAATCAGGGGGTTAAACCTTTATTAGGTAATATATGGGGGTACCTGACGCTATATAAAAACCTGACGGGGAACCTAAATAACGAAATAACTAACTGGCTAACCAGCGTCACCAGTGACAGTTATACAGTGATCACTGGTGAAAGGGTTAACTCTAGGGGCAATCAGGGGGTTAAAACCTTTATTTAGGTTGTAATATGGGGGTACCTGACCTATAAACCTATTTATGAACCTATATAAACATGGCGGTTACCTAAAAAAAAAAAAATGGTTACCTAGCGACACTAATGCAGCGATCAGAAAAACGATCGCTTAGTGACACTGGCAAAAGGGGGTGAAAGGGTTAACTAGGGGCAATCAGGGGGTTAAAACCTTTATTAGGTAATATATGGGGGTACCTGACGCTATATAAAAACCTGACGGGGAACCTAAATAACGAAATAACTAACTGGCTAACCAGCGTCACCAGTGACAGTTATACAGTGATCACTGGTGAAAGGGTTAACTCTAGGGGCAATCAAGGGGTTAAAACCTTTATTTAGGTTGTAATATGGGGGTACCTGACCTATAAAACTATTTATGAACCTATATAAACATGGCGGTTACCTAAAAAAAAAAAATGGTTACCTAGCGACAGCAGTGACACTAATACAGCGATCAGAAAAACGATCGCTTAGTGACACTGGCAAAAGGGGGTGAAAGGGTTACCTGGGGGGCAATCAAGGGGTTAAACCTTTATTAGGGGGGGGGTAGGGGGCTACCTTGGACCTAAAACTAACTGCCCTGACAGTTATTACAGTCACACTGACACTAAATGCAGTGATCAGTAAAAAAATGATCACTGCAATTAGTGACACTGTGACTGGGGGGGGAGGGGGTGATCTGGGGGGTGATCAGGGGGTGACAGGGGGGTGGAATATGTGCCTAACTGTACTGGTGTCAGTGTACTGTTGTGCACTAACCTTTACATGTTCGCCGCTCGGCGTCTCCGGTCACATAGACCGGCGCACCGAGCGTGACATCACTTCCGCCTTCCTGTCTATACAATAGACAGGAAGGGGAAGCTTTTCATTGGCCAGGAGCGATCGCGAGGGGGTGGCCAGAAACCACTGGCCGTCCCCTCGTCCCGGATCGCTCCTGACACGATCCCGACCGTCCCCGCCGGCGGAGGGGGGTCCGATCGGACCCCCCAACCGCCTGAAGAATGGCACGTACAGGTACGTGATTCTGCCTGTACGTGCCATTCTGCCGACGTATATCTACATGGGGCGGTCGGGAAGTGGTTAATAATGCCCGCAGAGAACTCTCTATGTTGCACAAGGTCAAATGTTTCAAATTTGTCCTTTCAGTACATACAGTGCCTTGACAAAGTATTTATACCCCTTAAAATTTTCCACAATTTGTCATGTTACAACCAAAAACATTAATGTGTTTTATTGAGATTTTATGTGATAGACCAACACAAAGTGGCACATAATTGTGAAGTGAAAGGGAAATGATAAATGGTTTTCAATATTTTTTACAAATAAATATCTGAAAAGTGTGGTGTGCATTTGTATTCAGCCCCCCTTTACTCTGATACCCCTAACTAAAATCTAGTGGAACCAATTGCCTTCAGAAGTCACCTAATTTAATCTCAGTATAAATGCAACTGTTCTGTGAAGGGGTTGTAGAGAACCTCTGTGAACAAACAGCATTATGAAGGCCAAGGAACACACCAGACAGGTCAGGGATAAAGTTGTGGAGAAGCTTGAAGCAGGGTTAGGTTATAAAAAAATATCCCAAGCTTTGAACATCTCACAGAGCACTGTTCAATGCTTCATCCGAAAATGGAAAGAGTATGACACAACTGCAAACCTACCAAGACATGGACATCCACCTAAACTGACAGGCCTGGCAAGGAGAGCATTAATCAAAGAAGCAGCCAAGAGGCCCATGGTAACTCTGGAGGAGCTGCAGAGATCCACAGCTCAGGTGGGAGAATCTGTCCACAGGACAACTATTAGTCGTGCACTCCACAAATCTGGCCTTTATGGAAGAGTGGCAAGAAGAAAGACATTGTTGAAAGAAAGCTATAAGAAGTCTTGTTTGCAGTTTGCAAGAAGCCACGTGGGGGACACAGCAAACATGTGGAAGAAGGTGCTCTGGTCAGATGAGACGAAAATTTAACTTTATGGCATAAAAGTAAAAAACTTTATGTGTGGTAGAAAATTAACACTGCACACCACCCTGAAACATGGTGGTGGCAGCATCATGTTGTGGGGATGCTTTTCTTCAGCAGGGACAGGGAAGCTGGTCAGAGTTGATGGGAAGATGAATGGAGCCAAATACAGGGCAATCTTAGAAGAAAACCTGTTAGAGTCTGCAAAAGACTTGAGACTGGGATGGAGGCAGGGCCGGTGCTAGACTATTTTGCCCCTCATAAAAAAAAAAAAAAAGAAAACTTCTACGTTTAAAGAAACAAAAAAAAAAAAAATATGAATACATCTAAACATGAAACTGCAAAATTTCTTTTAATTTGTAAAAATAAGTGCCATAAAATGCCAAAGAGACAGCCCATTCCAGCAAAAACAGCCCAATCCCGCAAAGAAACATTCCCATATAGCAAAGAGACATCCCAATCCAGCAAAGAGAGATCCCAATCCAGCAAAGAGACATTCCCATCCAGCAAAGCGACATCCCCATCCAGCAAAGAGACATCCCTACCCTGGAGCCATGCACCGCCACTACAGAGAGGGATTATTTAGCTGTGACACTTGATCAGTGTAGGGTTCAGTGCACTCATCTTCCTCCCAGTGTGTGACAGACCACCCTCTCTCACCCCAGTGGAGCTGTCATGGTGTGTCGATGGTGTTATGAAGGAGCAAGTCTACCGTGTTCCTTCAGTGCAGATGTGTCTCGTCTCCAGTGGCTGGACTGGAAGGTGTGTGTCCCCCAGCAGGCAGCACTTCCTGTGTGTCACTGGAGCCATCTCTCCCGACTTCTGTCTGTACCTCCCATGCTGGCAATGGTTCTGCTTTAAGACAAGTCTGTGGTGGCCAGTCCAGTCAGCCCCTGCCAGGTGGCCGTGGTGCAGCTATCATGGTGTGCCAGCCAGTATTATGAAGGAGAGAGTCCGCCATGTTCCTTCAATGTAGCTATGTCTCCAGCAGCAGGCCCAGGAGGTGTGTGTGTTCCCCTGCAGGCTGCATTTCCTGTGTTTTACTGTAGCCATTTCCTACACCATCTCCTGCACCTCCTACATTGCTGGCGCCGGTCCTGCTTTAAGGCAAATCTGTGTCGGCTCCTGTCAGGTGGCGTGGCTGCGCCCTAGGTGACTGCCGAGTTTGCCTAGTGGTAGCGCCGGCCCTGGGCTTTCAGCAGGACAAGGAGCCTAAATATACAGCCAGAGCTACAATGGAATGGTTTAGAATTGAGAATCTGTGTCAAGGCTTGAAAATTGCTGTTCACAGAAGCTCTCCATCCAATCGAAACAGAGCTTGAGCTATTTTGCAAAGAAGAATGGGCAAAAATGTCACTCTAGATGTGTAAAGCTGGTAGAGACATCCCCAAAAAGACAGCTGTAATTGCAGTGAAAGATGGTTCTACAAAGTATTGACCCGGGGCGGGGTGTTGGTGCCACAATGCAAAAAAATAAATAATATACCAATGCTGCACCTAGAATTAGTGGAAACTAATAACAATGCAAAAAATATATATAAAGGGCGCAATGGAGACAATACAAAAATATAATTATTAATATACGTGTATCTGATTAATAAAGTGCACAATAAAATAAACCATCAAAAATTTCCATAATAATCATATGTGAATAAATCTTCTTCTGTATGCTCCAACACTGTGAAAAATAAAGTGCACACGTGCTTCAATAAACTTAATAAAGTGCTTCACCCAAAGTGATAACAAAATGCGCTCACCAGATCAACTCGGCCATAAAGTGACCTCATAGCATGACTAATGGGAAGGACTCCTTAATTCAATGCTGTGGCTCCTTTTATATATCCCATTCCAATCAAGCAGTCATGTATGGAGGAAGCCGGATCCCAATCCACTTTGCAGGTATACAAATGTAGGTGTCTTCGCCTTATAACATCTCTCCACTGCATATATCAACTTGCATCAAGTAGGTCTGTGAAATATCTCCCCAACAAAGAGCTACACAAGGCAGGATATAGTGTAATACCGCTTTAAGTTTTATTATCTAAAAAGAGCACTTACATAGTCCAGCATGAAATCACAAACAATCCGCTCAAGGCAAAGCAGAAACCGGTCTGACACCGGTATAAAACTCGCAATGTGCTTGGTGCATCTCAGCTGTGCAAGCAAAAGTATAGGGCTCCTATGGTTGCGAGTGTCAGGCCTCACCTCTATCCCTTTTCACGCTAGAGCGCGCGTCATCAGGAAGTGGGTCTGACTCCATTTTCTTGGAACCTAAATAGCAGCAAAAATGGCCGCGATTGGTCACGATCATTCACAATGCTTTCCATAGACAAAAAACAATAAAGTTTTTTAACTCAGCAAAAAAAACAATTAAAAGACAAATGTGCTTACCCTTAGGGTGTACACAATCACTTAAAAGAAGTGCATCACAAATACTTGTAGTAAATAATAAAAAAATAATGACAAAAACACTCCAAGCTAAATACAGCCTAAGGAGCTATTCCCTACTGATAGTATACAGACAACCTCATAATATATGAACATAAGGGAAAAAGAGGTGCCACTACTACCATGGTAAACATGAATGGAAATCTAAACATTAAAAATAAAATGAAATCAACTAGGAAATGTTTTTATTTTATTACAGGCATTTCGTGTATACTCATTGCCCTCTGGTGGTCAAGAGTGATAGCACAATCCAAGTATCCAAATAGCTGTTTAGGAACAGATTTGCTCATACCCAGCCACATGGATATTAAGTTACACTCAATAGACATGTAGATAAAAAAATTTCCAGAGACCATGCCCATTAGCCTCTATAGGTACCATAGGCTTGGCAAACAGATGAAAAACATCAATATAATTATGGCTATATGGTTTTGGATTGAACATGGATTTATTCTTCAGGCCACTGTGCTTATAGGTGGTTTGTGTAACCTGAGTGGCCTCAGATTTGGCTTTTAAAAAAAAAAATGTTTTTATGTTAAACTTTCTGGAAACATTTTTAATGGTAAACAAGGCAGATCGCCATTTTGTCAGTAAGGAAGGTCCATTAAGGGCACAGGGGCGCCACCCCCTCTATGACCAGTGGATAGATTCATGGCCGAAGCTGCCACCCCCTATTCAGGCCCCCTTTGGGGCACCAGGCGCCTGAATTCCAGCAGCGTGGTGTTTTTGAAGCTAAGTATGGAAAAGTGCGGCGCTCGTAGAGCACGAAAATAACAATTGTAATCTAAAAGTGTTGATACTAGATTGTGATACAATATCCAAAAATAAAAAATACAAGATATATATGTGTCACTAAAAATAGTGCACAAACAAATATAGTATATAAAATGGATTGTGAATCAAAAGAATATATATATATATAAAAAAAAGAGTTAGTGAACCTACTAATCACATAATCGCATAAATCGCATATACAATAAATATGACAGTAGACAAATCTTAAATAAATATCACCATATAAACAAACCAATATGCGATATGTGTTACAAATAATAGTCTAAGCAAAAAACACCACCCAATAGTGACACGAAGGTCAATATTAGTGCGTTAAAAAATACAGGTGACTTGGTGCAAGTTGTCCGTTGTAGTCCACCACCTCTTGGGAATGCGCTTACCAGATAGCGTGAACTTAGGTAGGCTTGCGCCGTATGAGTCACAAAAGGCAGTTGGTGTCACTACACCCGTGGGAGCATCTACTTGGGGATGGTGCCAAACGACAAAATCCTTCACTGGATATATCCAAAGAACTCTCAGGAGGGAGGGATGATGGATGTTATGCCACTGGTATTACTCAAATTAGTGGGACCCACTGATCAGTGTTTTTGAAGCACCTGATTAGAGCCATAGGCCCTAATAGGCATCAAAAAAGGTGATCAGTTCACCCAGGTGTGTTAGAACAGCAAATTAATATTCACTTTCCTAACACTGAACCGCCTCTCTGCGAGGATGGGAGGGGACGCATAGAGGACACCGCTCAACGGCATCACCCGCCTAGACAGGGTAAGTGCCGATCAGGCGGCGATTGGGTGGGGGGGTCACCGTGACGGCATTCGATGGCACAGTGGTAGAATTTGATGGGGCACAGTGGCAGCATTCGATGGCGCAGTGGCTGAGTTTGATGGGCACAGTGGCTGCGTTTGATGGGCACAGTGGCTGCGTTTGATGGGCACAGTGGCTGCGTTTGATGGGCACAGTGGCTGCGTTTGATGGGCACAGTGGCTGCGTTTGATGGCACAGTGGGGCTGCATTTGATGGCACAGTGAGGCTGCATTTGATGTTTTTTTTTCAGAATTTTTCAAGCTTGTTTGCGCCCCCCCCAAAAAATGTTGCGCACCATCCACCACTGTGTATGAGTGAAATATTTGTTTTACTTTGTGCTCCATACAGCAGCATGCTGATAGAAGGAGAGAGAGCAGAATGACAAATGAGATCATCACTGTGCTGCTTCTACTTTTCTGTTTAGTCATTATTATATGCTCTAAGTTACCATATTTTTGTAACATGTTATAAGTGCTAAAACCAATTTTTTCCTGCCCTTTTGAAAGCCAATTTGCTTTGTTAAAAAAGGGCATTGAAAACTGGGCACTACCATGGAGGACATGCACCAATGCAAAAAAAAAAAATACCAGAAAGGGAGTCTTTGTAACATATAATTGATGAATAATGAATATAACATTCATTTGTAATACACAATTATTTTTTTTTTTTTTAAATAAAATGCTTGGGGATGCGTTAATCCTGCACGTGATGTACTGCAGTAAAAGTGACATTTAGGAAAATAAATACTATTACTGCTAAATGAGATTTCCTTGCTGGCTTTGTTCTTCGTAAACAAAGAAGCTGGGGAATTCCCCTCATTATCTATTTTAGACCCATGCTAATGAGGCTTTGGGTGTCTGTGGGGGCAGGGGGAAATTTGCGGGGGCCAACAGGGTTCTTATAATCTGTAAGCCTCCTCTAAAGTAAGTGGCCCCCAAACATCTGCCCCCCCCCCCCCTATGAGAATGAATAAGGGGTATATTGTAAGCCTGGTTACTCATTCATAAAATAAATGTATGATGTGTATAATTACACATACACCATTGAGAAAGAATTATATTAAAAAACAAACATGTTGCATATGAATCTATCGTCAATTTTGTCATTCAATTATGTGGATCCATTATCGTGATGAATGATGCCTCAACAACCCACCAATGTCACACAGAATTTTTGGTGGCTTGCTTTCTATGTCAAACAAGCCAAGGAACAGGCTGGGAAGTAATTCATTTAGTGGCAGTAGTGACACCAACACCATCAACTGTGGTCTTTAAAAAGTTTGAAGACCCCTGGTGTAGAGAAAATAAAGCTGGACAAGGGAAAACCATACTAAAAAGATAAGATTTAAGATTTAACTGTAAAGTCTTACAGCATGGCAAAAGGGATCATAACGAGACAACATAAAATGGTCATCCTACGTCAGCGAGGTCTCTCCCAAGCAGAAATTCTGCCGCAGGCATGACAACGTTGAGGAGTGACAAAACAGTGGTGGGCCACTGAAACTGAAAGCAGAAGACAAGAAAGATATCAGGCTTACTTCCCTTTAAAATCAGAATACGACAAGCACCACTAAAGGGTCCGAATTAGCATAAACCACTGTGACCCTGATAAACCATCGACTGTGATAAAAAGTCTTATCATGAAAGAGTTGTAACCAAACAGTAATTTCTCTGAGGGGAAAATAAGAACACATGACTCATATGCATGAAAATGACTTCTACACATGAAAATACAAAGATTGGGGGGCAGCGGGCACCCTGGATTAAGGAGTAAAATGTAAACATGTTTTAGCTTTAAGAGAAAGCAGCTTTCAGACAAAGGATGATGAATGGTAGACAATGTCTGCACCATTAGGGAGGCATCGATTGGTTCTTTTCATTCTGCAATGTAACAAAGAATCATCTACAGTGAAAAGAACAACACATTGTGAAACAGATGGTATGGCCCTAAAGTCATCAACCATATGGTCATATGTCATATGGTCATATGGTCATCAACCCTGTCCTCAGGGCCCACTAACAGGCCAGGTTTGCAAGATAACTGAAATACATCACAGGTGATATCATTTGCTGCTCAGTGATTGCAGTATTCTAGTCTGCATCTCCCCAAGGTAATACATAAAACCTGGCCTGTTAGTGGGCCCTGAGGACAGGGTTGATGTCCACTGCCCTAAAGGACTCCTTATCTTAACACAGAGTTTCTCAATCAGGATGCCTTGACATCCTGTGGTGCCACTTGGGTGTGGCACAAGCATGGGGACCAGTTTGCCCTGAATCAGTCTCATGAGTTGCTATGGTGTGGTAGAGCCAGCAACCAGCTTCACAACAACCAATGAAGCTCTAGCACAGTATGCATGGCGTCAATCATTGCTATAGCCTTGGTGGCTGGCCCACCTATGGTTGCCACCTCATCCCTTTAAACCCAAACACATATTAATTACACAGGTTCTGTGGCGGATTAAGGTGGCAATTAAACTCACTTGGTGCCTTATCTGTATTTAATTAGCCTCAGAACCTGTGCAATTCATATGTGTTCGGGTTTAAAAGGATGAGGTGGCAACTCTAGGCCCACCTACTGTATACCATGATAACTCATGACACTAATCCAAGGTAGGCAACATGCAGGGCTTCCCCCAGCATTCAGGAGAGGACAGAAGACTGGCTCCTCCTGACCTGCTCCACCTCCTGCCCTTTGTTGTGCTGCTGGAGTTAAAAGGGCTCTGATGTGAAGATGGGACTGTATGATTTAGAGTCTCTGTGATGGAGGGGATTGTGAGATAGGGGAGGGGGGGGGGGGCTTTGTGATGGGGGTACTCTGATGTGATGAGAAGACTTGGTGATGGGATCTTTGATGTGATGGGGGCACCTCTGATGTGAAGGAGACTTTTGATATTAGGTTAATTTAATTAGGGCATCATCCCAGGGTCAGGTTTCCAATGCATTAGTAACATTTATATTTTTTAGACTGGGGAGTCTAAAATTTTTTAGACCCAGGATTTTGCATACTTTTAAAAAAGGTTGAAAATTGCTGTCTTAACATCACCAAGGCAGTCAGGAAATACCGCAATAGTGATGTTCCTTTCTGAAGAATCCCTTTTTGGACCCTTGGTCCATTCCTTTTTCTCTACTGTATATGTCTATTTGATTCAGAGGAACACACTTAACCATTAATTTGTACTTACAGTATTTAGGTGACTGGTTTCTATATCTGGGCTGTGGAAGTACTATTTTCTACTTTTGAACTACAAACACCCTTCCCCGCCCAGTTAACATTTACTAGGGTGAGACTCCTTTGTTTTTTGATATAGGAAATACTGCAAAGACAGAAGAAAATAAGACAGCCAAAGTCTGACTGTAGTAGTGGAACTATGGAATGTTCTCCAGAATATTTTGTGCAATCTACCATGCACTATACCTTCAAAACTGTATGCAAGTGTACATCTAAGGGAATTACTGGTGTGTTAAAAGAGAAAGGGTGTTTAAATATTTTTTTTAATTCATTGCTCTTCTTTCCAATATTTTTAATTTTAACAAAATTTTCAGGAGGTGCCTAAAATCTTTGCACAGCATTTTCTTATTTAAACAAACATAAAATTGGATTTACTTATAGTGCTGAAGCCTGTTACATACGTGCCGAATATCGGCTAGTTCAACAGAAACCAACCAACATTCCGCCCGTGTGCACATGAGCCTGTCAAACAGAAGCTAGCAAAATGGGCAGCTATTGTTGAACGGGCATGCTTGAAAACCAGCAGCCAATCGACATCCGATCAGCACTGGCAGCCAATGGCTGCGAGCCCTGACCAATGTGTTCTGGCAGGGGGGGTTCCCCCTGTCAGGACACAATAGCTCAGCAGGGAGATTGTTGTACTAACATCGCTTAGTTAGTACAGCAAACTCATCCCAAGCGCCTCATTTTTTTTAGTTCAGCCCGTTGGGTTAAACAAAAAAAAAAAACTAGAGACTTAAGTGATCCTCTGAAATAGTATAAATAGTGAGAAGCTTAGAAGTTCTAATTCAGTAGCAAGGAGAATGTTTTTTTTCCTCTTCCTCGCCTGCTTTCCTGCCCAGTGCACCTTACCCTTCCCCATTTCCTCTCATTCCTTCCTCTAACTCCTGCCCTTTCTTCATCTGACGTCCTACTACTTACAATCCCATAATTGATACACCTAAGGCTGGCACCAAAGCCTTTGTATAAGTGGGACTTTTTGTATTTTCCTAGAACATCACCCTCAAGTACAGCTGCCCATATACCCTAAAGTAGTAGAATTCTACTCTTCTCGAATAGGAACTCCTGGACTTTCAACCCACCTTCCTATTACACTGGTAATTGTAGATTTGAGGTTCAAATATACCTTCATTCACTACGTTTCTATGAAAATGTGAACCTATGTACTTTTGTATTGGGTGTTTTAAACTGGAAGTCTAATGCTGACCATGTGCCTTTTCTATTTACTTTGGCAGCAATGCTATTACAGATGTAAATATTCAGGTGAAAGGGTCCCAGTACATTAAAAGGGGGCTGGGTTATTGCAGATGCCAAAGCAGGGGCGTACCTAGAGCATTTGGCATCCGGGGCGCATTCTATATCTGGCACCCCCCAGAAGGGCAGGCGGAGCACCGCATGTCAATGTCAATGTCAATTGACATCACGTGTAGCGCCTCCTCGCACTGCGGCCTAGAACCCGGAACAATCCTCCTCCCTCTGCTCCCCCTGGTGACCAGCCCCCCCCCCCTCCTCTGCAAAAACGGCACAGACTGGTCCGAGGATTGTCTTCGGGCGGGCGGCGCTAGACAGAAGTACATATACTGTAACTGGCAGTGGCACACTTACTATGTGCTACTGCCAGTGGCGTCACTAGGGTTGGTGTCACCTAGTGTAGTAAACCATGGTGTCACACCCCAACAAAATTTTTTTTTTCCTGTTTTCTGAAAGTGCGACAAAGATGCAGCATGCGGGACTTTTGGTGCTCTTTTAGAAAATGCATTACACAGCCCCCCAACCTCTGGACCCTTTTACATTACACAGCCCCCCCCCCCAACCTCTGGACCACTTTACATTACACAGCCCTCATGGTGATATAGTGGCAGGTTAAGGTGATATAGTGGCAGGTTAGGGTGGTATAATAGCAGGTTAAGGGGGTATAGTGGCAGGTTAGGGTGGTATAATAGCAGGTTAAGGTGGTATAGTGGCAGGTTAGGGTGGTATAGTGGCAGGCTAGGTCTGTATGTGGTGACAGTGTGCTCAGTCACTTATAGCAAGGCAGGGGATGAACACTCCCGGGGCTGCTATGTTATCACCTCCTCTTTCTCCTTTAGCTGCAGGATCAGCCTGAGGGAAGGAGTCTGTAGGAGGAGTGGAGGAGGCAGCCACATCCCAACCCCACCCACCAACTTTGGCTACCTCGGGAGATAGTGAACATCCCAGAGGGACAGCCTAAATTGATCAGATGACAGGGGAGTGTTACAGACAGCCTCCCCCACACTTCTGGGCTCTCTGGTGACCCGATACATTTTTTTACAAAGCTGCGAGGGCAGGAAAAGTGCAGGGGCCCCACATGCACCTGGGGTCCCTGGGTAGTGTCGGTCATTAAGACAGCCCTACCTGACACCCCCCCCCCCATTGTGTGGCACCCGGGGTGGAGCCCCCCCCCACCCCACACTACTGCCTTATTAATAAATTGAATAAATCACAGAATAAAATGTGTATTTTTGCAAGGGAAGAAGAATAAGCTACATTAGTTCTTAGATAGAAGAAAAAGTTATCACAATGCTAATTAAACAAATTCAGGCTTTTTTTCCATTATGATAAACAAATAACTGAAAATAACCATGTGTGTGGCCTGCCTAAGAATGCCTATAGACATGTGATGATCATTGTTAGATTGCACCAATAACAATCAAACTGGAAATTTAACAGTGTCTATGGACATACTTTGACTATTGCTGACTATCTGGCAGACCAGTTTCAGAAGTAAAAACTGATCAATTAAAACGAAGACTCCTTTCACACTGAGGCAGTTTTCAGACAGTTTAGTGCTACAAATAGCACATGTAAAGCGCATGAAAACTGCCTCTCAAGCCACCCCAGAGTGAAATCCCGAGTGCTTTCACACTGGGGCGGTGCGCTTGCAGGACAGGGAAAAAAAGTCCTGCAAGCTGCATGTTTGGGGCGATGTAGGAGCGTGGGGATACAGCATTCCTACAATGCCCCTGCCCATTGGAATGAATGCTCCCGAAGCACCTGAAAAGCTCTTAAGGATCGCCGCATCACGGGCGCTTTTAACCTCTTTTGAACCCCTTCTTGGGGGTTAAAAGCGCCCCACTACCGCCCAAAAAAACAAGCTGCACTTTACCGCTAACGCCAGCATCGCCTCAGTGTGAAAGTACCCTAATTGAACAGTATCCAATCACTGAGATGAGGCCAGTGTCAGAACACCACACACTATTAGCATGCGGTTGTGGTCAAAACGTATTTTAGAAAATATATTTTTCAAGTAAGCCTTTTCATTTGAACATCATGTGACGTCTATGACTAATCTGATACATAGGCTAAATTTACCCCTTCTCCCACCTACCAGACTTGCTCAATCAAGCCATTTGCACTAAGCATTTAAGCTGGTAAAAGGCACACTTGATTTTTCCACCTTGTCTTAATTAATATATTACTACTGCTTAGGGTTGCCATCTGTCCAGGATTCACCCGGACAGTTCGGGTTTGGAATCATGTGTCCGGATTTCAGACTGTCTGAAACCCAGACACATTATTTAGACTGGACTATGGAAAATCAGGGTTCTCAGAGCACCCCTTACATCAGAGTTCCCCTTTACACCAGAGGCCACAGTGTTCCCCCTTACATCAGAGTCCTCTCCGTACATCAGAGTTCTCAGTGTCCCCCCTTAAATCAGGGTTCCCAGGGCATCCCTTATATTAGAGTCCCCAGAGTTCTCCCTTACATCAGAGTCTGCAGAGTCCCCCCTTACAGTGAAAGGGAACTCTGCCAGTTAAGATGTAAAAGGGGAACTCTGTTGATTCTGATGTAAAGGGGGACTCTTGTTATTAACTTCATATGATTAGAAATGTTATTTAGTAGCAAAATATATGTATAGTTTATACTATAAAAAAAATAAATAGCTGTGTGCCACAAAAGGGTTTGTGTTTTACTTGAAGAAAAGGTGGCAACCCTACTACTGCTTCATTGCAGTGTACTGAAGATTTCATGTACAGTAGAAGGTATGTTCTTACCATCTGATTTATTATTATGGAGGTGTAACAGAGTACCATTTCCGTATAATGTGATCAGTTTGGGTATTTCAGAAACAATCTTACAGGCATACAGTCCTTCATCTTCCTCTGTGATGGATTCCAGTGTCATCATTGCTGCGTCATTGGTAATTACATAAGAACTTCTGTTTTGGTTCATCAGTATAAAGGTCGTATTATTTGGATGTGTCCACAAGACAGTTGACAAGAGAGTTCCATTTTCATCCCATGGATGTGATTTCTTGTATTTTCTCCAGTCCACTCTGATCCTTTGGGCATCTGTAATATTCCATCTACAGGTCATATTGACAGACTCTCCTTTATGTATTTTTAATTCATTTGGAACCTGGGTGATTATCGGCTTTCCGAAGACAAAATCTGTTAAACAAAAATAGAGATTTATAATAAAAGTTGAAAAAAGTAGTAGAAAGGCTATGCTGTGCTGACAACCATTTCCCTTTTTTTTTGCAACATGCCAGAGAAAGTCTCCTAATGTTCTCCCAGCCTGCAACAGTCCAAAAACTTCTTATTACTAAGACCCCTTTCACACTGAGGTGCTTGAAAACTGCCCATAAAACGTCAGGCGCTTTTCAGGCATTAGTGGTGCACTTTTTTTAACCACTTAAGGATCAGGCCTATTTTTCAAACTTGTTGTTTTATTTAGTTAAAATCTTTTTTTTTTTTGCTAGAAAATTAGAACCCCCAAACATTATGTATTTTTTTCTAACACCCTAGAGAATAAAATGGCGGTCGTTGAATTACTTTCTGTCACACCGTATTCGCGCAGCGGTTTTACAAGGGCACTTTTTGGGGAAAGAATACACTTTTTTGAATTAGAAAATAAGACAACAGAAAAGTTAGCACAATTTTTTTTTATATTGTGAAAGATGATTTTACAGCGAGTAAATTGATACCCAACATGTCACGCTTCAAAATTGCACCCGCTTGTGGAATAGTGACAAACTTTTACCCTTAAAAATCTCCATAGGCGACGTTTAAAATATTCTACAGGTTGCATGTTTTGAGTTACAGAGGAGGTCTGGGCTAGAATTATTGCTCTTTCTCTAACGATCCCTGCGATACCTCACATGTGTGGTTTGAACACCGTTTTCATATGCAGGCACGACTTAAGTATGCATTCGCTTCTGCACGTGAGCTCAGCGGGATGGGGCACGTTAACATTTTTTTTTTTTTTGCTTATTTATTTACTTTTTATTTTTACACTGTTCTTTTAAAAAAAAAAATGTGTCACTTTTACTCCTATTACAAGAAATGTATACATTCCTTGTAATAGAAACAAAAGCATGACAGGACCTCTTAAATATGAGATCTCGGGTCAAAAAGGCTTCAGATCTCATATTTACACTAAAATTCAATTAAAAAAAATGTTCCTTAAAGATCTATGGCGCGGTAGTGACATTTTGACGTCACTTCCGCCCTGCGATGGTATGGAGCTGGGTGGGGGCCATCTTCCCCTCACTCAGCTCTATGCCAAGCAGGGGACAGGATCCGATCACCTCCGCCGCTGCCGGCGGCTTCAGTAAGTGGCGGTGGAGGGCACCGGAGAAGGGGGCCCTCTCCTGCCACCGATAAAAGTGATCTCGATAAACGTGATTTGCCGCAGAAACCACTTTTATCTTAAAGCGGACCGCCCACTGAAGAAGTGGATACTGGGGTTATGGCAGCTACAGTAGCTGCTGCCATAACAACGATATTTCACTTCAAAGAGCCGATGTATAACGACGGCGGGCGCTCTGTTAGTGGTTAAGGTCACGTGACTCAAATGAACCATTTTGCAGCGCTTTTGAATCGCTTCCCATTAATTTCAATGGAGAGGGATGCTTTTTTACCGCCCCGCCAGCGCACCACCCCAGTGTGAAAACATCCATTGATATTAATAGGAAGCATTTTTCAGGAACTTTTCAGGTGCTTTTTTTTGGGTGAAGGTGCCTGAAAAGCTCCTCAGTGTGAAAGGGGTCTAACACTAGTGTCCCTCAGTGAGCTGAAAATCAATATGACAGACAAGAGTAAAGATCCAGGGCACCCAAGGCTCAGCCAAATGTGGTACAGTGAAAAAAATAAAACTAAAACAGTACAAATTGTATTTATTAAGACAATTAATATATATCGAAAAATATTTAAATCATTTGAATCACATTTGAAACATTAAAATCATTGTTAATTTACTAAAACTGCAAAGTACAAAATCGGGTGCAGCTCTGCATAGAAATCAATCAGATTAATTCAACAAGCTGAAGTTAGAAGCTGATTGGCTACCATTCACAGCTACACCAGATTTTGCACTCTCCAGTTTTAGTAAAGCAACCCCATTACCATTTACCAACACATAAAATTTACATAATACTGTATATGTATACCTTTTCTGATGTAAACGTTGCTCAACTCAAGTTGTAAAAACTTACCCGTTTCCAAAAAATATTTTCTGAACAATATATAAAAATCTGTAAATTTCCATCAAATCTTTGCAACAAATCACATCATATTAGTTTGCCAATAATGTCCTAATGCAAATACGGTAGCCCAAGAAAATCATAACACTTCATTTTTTATTTTTAATCTGATGACTTATTTGCTTATTTTAATTCTCAAATGTATTTTGTGCTAAAAGCATTACAGTAACAATTCTGTTGAATTTACTACATGTGTGATAATTTCATCCCTGTATATATTTTATCAGTTTTTTATTTTTTTTAAATCAAAGTTCTTAGCTGTAAAGTTAAAATCACAAAGGATATAAGTTTCTTAAAACACAGTTGTGAGTGGTGACTATAGAGGAGAGTAGGAAAAAGTTATTTGAGGCAGTCAAACACTTTGAGACAAAAAAAATTCCTAAGCCTCGTACACATAGTACGATTGTTGGCCAACCGAGTGTCAGACAACTGACCATTGTCCGTCGAAAATTTACTAGCCTACCATCCAACATTTGTTGGCTGAAAGTTGGACAATTGTCAAAAGGAGCGTAGTAACCGTAAGGTTTTAGGACAACAGTCTGTCAACAGACAATCCCCTGCCAACAATCGCATCGTGTGTACGAGGCTTTAGGCTGGGTTCGAGCGCATCCAATTCGCAACAGCAGAAGAATTTGACCGGCTCTCTATGGAGCCAGTTCACATATCTCTACTGCAGCTCCGGTGCAAATTTGCACAGTAGCCAGTGTGTCTTTTGGTCTGTTTCAGGTCCGAATTCAGCCAAACATTCGGGCTGAAATTGGATCTGAAACAGTGAACCAGGACGCACAGTTCCCCTGCTGGCAGCCACATCGGTATTAGGTGTGAAACCAGCCTTAAAAGAGAGCAAGGGGTTGATTTACTAAAATTGGAGAGTGCAAAATCTGGTGCAGGTATGCATGGCACCCAATCAGCTTCTAATTTCAGCTTGTTCAATTAAGCTTTGAAAAAAAGATTTTGCACTTTCCAGTTTTAACAAGGCTACTTTCACACTGGGGCGGGTGTCTTTTAGCGCTGCTTTATCGCTGTAATAGTGGCGCTTATCGGCCGCTAGCGGGGTGCTTTTAACTCCTGCTAGTGGTCGAATAAAGGGTTAAAAGCAGGCGCTTCAGCAGCGGTGCCCATTGATTCCAATGGCAGGGGTGGTGGAGGAGCGGTGTATACACCGCACCTGCACTGGCCTGAAAGATGCTCCTTGCAAGCGCACTTCCTCAGTGTGAAAGTACTCGGCCTCTCACACTGGGGCTGCAGGGGAGGCATTTTTCAGGCGCTTTACAGGCGCTATTTTTGGCCCAAAAGCACCTGAAAAACGCCCCCGTGTGAAAGGGGTCTAAATCATCATACATTTTTTTTTAACAAATAAGACAATAGTAAAGTTATCCCAATTTTTTTCTATATTGTGAAAGATAATGTTACGCCGAATTGATACCCAAAATGTCATGCTTCAAAATTGCACCCGCTCGTGGAATGGCGACAAACTTTGCCACTTAAAAATCTCCATTGGCGATGTTTAAAATTGACTACAGGTTACCAGTTTTGCATTACAGAGGAGGTCTGGTGCTAGAATTATTGATCTCACTCTAACGCTCGCAGCGATATCTCACATGTGTGGTTTGAACAGCGCATTTGCGCGCAGGCTCGGCAGGACGGCTGCTTTAAAAGACCTCAGATCTCACATTTACACTTAACTGCAATAAAGATAAATAAATAAAATGTTTTAAAAAAAATAATAATAATAATAATTTCCCCGTGAAGACCATTGGGTGGAAGTGACGTTTGACGTCGCTTCCGTCATCTAATGTTATGAAGCTGAGTGGGGCCATCTTTCCCTCCCTCAGCTCCGTGCTATTGAAGGGACAGCACCGGATCGTCTCCGCCGCTACCGGCTGCTCCGGTAAGCGGCACAGACGACCGGGAGGGGGGCACCTTTCCCGCCGCCGATAAAAGTGATCTTGTGGCAAATCTGCTGCAGAGACCACTCTTATCCCAAAGAGGACCGCCCGCCATTACAGAAAATACCAGGGTTATGGCAGCTATCTGCTGCCATAACCCCGGTATTATACGTCAAACTACCGACGTACAGCTACGGCAGTTTGCGGTAAGTGGTTAAAATGACACAAACTAAAACAACAAACGGTTTGGACACAAAAAGATTCAATTAACCCTGCTTGCAAAGGGGTTAAATTAAAACCAAGTCGTTTTTCCTTCTAAACTGATACTATAGCTCCAGTGATAGGTCCAAAAAATTGTTTTTAGGTTCCCAATGCTGCTAACAGTCAGATTAAAAAAGCATTATGGGCACACTCAACGTATGCACTGCCAGAATGTACACAGTAACACGCGTTATGATGCCATTCATTGTAAATGACACCCAAACGCATTAACCTAAGGCAATTTTAATGCTTATGCATTGCACCAAAACACACAATAACAATCCAGCATGTGCTGTGATGTGCTTCACCGGAAACAACGTGAATATCCAATTTTAGGCCTGTTCTGTTGCCTGGCCAGACCACTCATTTGACATGTTAACATGAATGAGCCTTTAATGGTTACTACTATAAATTCAGCTTATTGAATATTGACTTTAAAACTGAGAAACAATTGTTAACATGTTATACTGTAGTTAAAGATCTGGGCAGTTCCTCTATTAAAAACCATAGAAACGGTTTTGTTTAGATTAGCTATTTTACCGCAAAGGTTTCCCTACCTGGTAGTATGGAAAATATGTATTTTAGGTAGGCCCTGGGGACTGACTGATCAAATGGCAGAACTATTGAATTGGATCCAGAACATATTTATATTGAACATTAACAACTGTTGTTGATTTGATAGACACATATCTATAAACCTGTCATCTAATAATTAATAAATACAATAAAGAATTTTTTTTTTTTAGTTTTGGATAGAGTGGGGAGAATGAAACCCTGTCCATTTTTTGTATGTATCTGTACCCCACTGAAGAGATTCACCACTCTTTTTGTCCAGGTGATCGCTGTCACAGAGACAGAAAGCGATGAGAAATCCGAAGTTCTAGAAGTGAGGGCCAATCTTCCAAGAGAGACACCTCTTCTGGGGACATCTGTTTAGTTTACAGACATTTCTTCTCAAATTCTGTTGTGTCTCCAGAACAGGAAGTGAAAGGAAATCTCCCCAGTGGAACATACCCGATAACATTTTTAACCATTCTCTATTCTGCTCAAATAACAAAACAAAAACAAAAAAAAGATTGATACTACAATACTTACTTTTGTTCTTAGCAGAAATAGGAACATAATGTATTTTGAAGAAATGCCATTATCTGCATCAACATCAACATTTTTGTGTATAGCATAACAAAGCATTAGGTTATTTTGTTACATTCTATTGTTTCATGCAATGCATTTGTGTATTATAAGCAGTTATTTTTAAACTCCAGTATTCAGTCATTTCTTTTTTGCCTTAGCCAAACATTTTTTTTTAAAAATGGTACTTTGGCATAGCAGAGATGTGGAAATCAGAGTGACTACCAGCTGCTCATACACCCCGGAGGAAGCCCTCTCAAAGCAATCAGTAAGTATTGTAGTAAACTGTATCAAGACTGTTGGATGTAGTGTCGGGCATAGTATCTACTGATAGGATTAGATTAAGGGTCACATTTAGGGTCAGGTTAAGTGTAGAGGTTAATTAGAGGGATAGGAAGGGTTAGGTGTTAGGAGGGGTACACACTATGAGAAAATCGGAAGAAAAATTCCGTACGAGGCACGATCGTTCAATTTTTGTATAGTGTGTACACAACTTTCAACATCTGATTCTGACTTTGCAAACGAAAATTTCCAAAGGGACAAACCCTCAAGTTTTTTCTCGTACGTGAACAGAACAAACAATTCTAGTTTAATGTATTCCGTTCTCGTGCGATTTTTGTACTATGAGAAATATCAGATACAAAAGTCTGGGCATGATCAGAAACAACAAATAAGATAAAAAAAAAAAAAGCCTTTGTCTTACATTATTTCTATCATCGGTCCTGACTTGCTGTGAAACATTGCGGAAAACTGGCTGATCATTTGCATTATTTTCTTATAGTGGTTGTTAAAGAAAAAAAAAGGGCTGGCCATAGATGACTTTTTTTTTGATCAGCCAAGCTGATCAAAAAATAGAAAAACAAATTCCTCCATCCACACAAAGTGGGGACATTTCATTGTCAGAATACATTGATCAGCGGATGCAGACGCTGATTTACTAAAGTTTTCCAATGTTCCCGTTTGATATAGTTGAACTAATTAGTAACTTCTGTGGAACGGGGATGATCAAACATGGATCAAAATTTGGCTTGTCCCTGCTGAACCAGCTACATTTTGATCCATCTATGGCCAGCTTTAAAGTGGGATTGCGACCAAAAAAAAAAAATGTGGCTTAAAAAACATTAAAAAAAATAAAAAAATAAATAATTGGAAATTTTTTTTTTTTTTTTTACTCACCTCTAAATGCCTGTTGCTAGGGGGTCCCTCGTAGTCTGCCACCTTCATTGCCCAGGCTAAACGTCACTTCCCCTAGGCGCCGCACAGTCATCTGGGACCTGTCATGTGTCCCAGATGAGTGAGCGTCGAATCACGTTCCCACATTAAGAATGTCGGTGCCGCGAGCGGAGCGGGGAACTAGGGGGGGTTTCGTTCCCTGCATCGCTGGACCCCGGGACAGGTAAGTGTCCGATTATTAAAAGTCAGCAGCTGCAGTATTTGTAGCTGCTGACTTTTAATTTTTTTTTTTTTTTTTGTGGGCACTCCACTTTAAGATTAGGTAAGGCTCGGTACACACTGCTGCAACCTGAAAGTTGCACGACTTTGCCAGGCGACTTTGGCACAACTTTGAAGCAATTAGGGAATGCCTGTGTAATCTTCCCGTAATGTCAGATCCAAATCACATCAATTAAGATGAGGATCCGACTTTTCGGCAACTTCCATTAAAGTCTTTGGGCACAAGTTGGATAAAAATCACCTTGAAGTAGTACAGGAACCTTTTGTAAAATCGGAGCGACTTCAGTAGTCCTAATTAAGACAGCTCTCATGGACAAAAATGGGATTTTACATGTCAATCAACTTGGGGTCTCACAAGTCGTATCCCAAGTCGCGGCAGTGTGAACTGAGCCTAAATGTTGGTACAAGGTACTACTAGAGCTGTATTCTCGCAAAACAAAAGTATACCAAGAAAGTATACCATTGTCCTTCTGTTAAAGGAGCCTCTTATGGGAAATCTATGAAGCCTGCAGTTGTTAATATCTCCCTTTGAGAATTTATGTTCCCTGGTTGTAATGCTCACCACTTGGCTTCAATGCTTTATGAGTCCCTGACCAGGAACAAGTATAGAGAAAAGGAATTTTGCCAGTTTTCTAACACTCATTTACAACATGCTTCTTGGACTATGGGTGAAAAATATGTCCATATATTGAATCCATGTTATTTGTTATGTATATTGTACATAATTTTTGTACTCAATAAAATAATTTTGACAAAGAAATATATGGAGGTCAGATACAGCAGGGTGACCAGTAACAAATTTGAAAAAATATGTAAACTGATAAAGTTTCACTCTGCAACTTACCTTTACAACACTACATTTTTTGTTACTAGAATATCACAATAATAGCAGGTAAGAGAAACACAACAACAAAAGATAAAAATAATAAGATAATGAAATCTAAAAATACTTACATTGAAAAGATAGGAGTAATGTGAGATAAAAGCAGAATATCATTTTCGGGGCTTCTCAGCTGTGTCTGCTCATGTCGATAGTCTGAGATCCAGCAGAGGAGGATGTGGGTTTCAGTAGTAACACCTCCTTCCTTTAGGTCATGTACCAGTACTGTATATTCTGTGCGATGACAAGTGATGTAAAAAGTTCTCAGCTTTATTATACTGTGTACCCTTTGATCAAAATAAACGCTCACCAGGTACCCCTTGAAGTGTATGAACTTCTATCATTTACTCTGTGACCATTTATTGCCAAAAAACCTCTAGATATATAATCAATGTTTTCTAAGCAGCACCATATGTTTTTAAATTAACCAAAAAGGGAATTTAATGTAATGAGGTAAAAAACAAAAAACAAAAAAAAAACAAAGTATGTATTCTTAGCTCAAAAAAACGTCCTGACTTCCTGTTAGAGGATGCTCCAATCCTTCTCCATGGTCCCACTGTATGTAGTAACATAGCCAGCCTTTCTTGCTGGCTCCCAAGATGAACTATGGACTATGGGATTGGTACCTTTGATTGCCCCTGATTTTAACCCCAGTCAGTGTCATTAGTACAGTGACAGTGCATATTTTTTTAGCACTGATCACTGTATTAGTGTCACTAGTCCCAAAAGTGTCAAACGTGTCAGTAAGGCTGGCCATACATGGTCGAATTTCGAAAGAATTTTTTTTGAAAAATCAGAAAATGTGTGCGTTTTGTGATCCGATGGTGCCAACATTGATTTCGAAATTCGGCCAACCAAGCCTTCAATTTCACCTGAAAATAATTTGTGGCTGGGAATCTTCTTTTCTTTCAGGGAATTTTCTTTTCTTGCACGTGCGCATTTCTTTTTCGATTACATTTCTCGCACGATGCTCCCATCATTGATTAGAAAATCGTTTGTTTTTCAAAAAATTTCCAACATGTCCGATTGCTCAAATTCGATGGCCGCACGAAAATCGGCTGTTGCTGCAGCCCACTAATGGTGCAAAATATGAACGAAAATTCTTAGATAAGAATTTCGAAAAAAAAATTCTTTCGAAATTCGACCCATGTAGTGCCTTAGTGTCCGAACGTCCGGCACAATATTGCAGTTCCGCTACTAGTAAAAAGAAAATGATTAAAAATAAACCATAGTTTGTAGACGCTCTAACTTTTGCGCAAACCAATCAATATACACTTATTGGGATTTTTTTTAACCAAAAACATGTGCAGAATACATATTGGTTTATGAAGAAATTTGTTTTTTTATTGTATATGTTTTATAGCAGAAAGTACTTTCCTGACGCCTTCATGGCAGCACACACTGGGTTGTGGCTCCGCCCCCACAACCTGACAGGATTGGATTAACTATAAATTTGAAGGGGAGACCCCCCGCTGCATTCTCTTTTTTATCCTCACCTGACAGGTTGGACGGACAGGATTCTCCTATTTCCGATGAATCAGCCTCTACCGCAATCGCCCCAGCAGGTTCAAGCCTCTCCTGTTTGGAAGTCCCTGCCTGTACAGTCTCTAAAGGAGCTTCTATGGAGGGAACCCCCATTCTGGTGGTCTCAGGGGGCAACGGAAGTCTGGCAAGTAATAAAGCTTTAAAGAAGCTTTTCTAATTTTGCAGTGGGCTCCATTCATGTATTTCCCTCTGTCATTTTTTCATACTCCTTACTCAAAAAAAAAAAAAAAAATGGGGCAAGTACCTGTAACTGCACCGTTTCGTACAGTGGGCTTGCTGGCCCTTGCTGTCCTCCGGACATGGCCGCCGCTCCCCCCGCATTGCGCCTGCGTGTGTGTAGGGCATGGTAACGCCGCTGTATTGCCTAGGGCGCTGTGCCCTCATCCAAGATGGCGCCCGGGTTCTCGGGACGCTTCTGCGCATGCGCGAGCGTCATTCGGGCGCCGCTATGGCGCCAGTTTTAAATAGTTGAGTTCCCTCCTTCAGTGCCTGTGTATGTGAACCAGAGAAGAAACGCAGCTGCCGCTCTGCATACAGTTCCATTAGTGGAAAAAGACTCAGGTAAGTCCCCTGTGGGGAACTTTGGTACTGTTCCAAATAAATAAATAAATAAAAAAATATATATATATATATATATATATATATATATATATATAAAAATATAAAAAATATATATAAATTAATAAATACACTAATTAATATACATATATACAAGGTCCATTATCTTTCTTTCCCAGACTGCCCTGTCACTCCCTTTCTTTCCGATGGAGCCCACTGCCCGCGCAGACCACCATCAGCAGACGAGGTAAGAGGCTGCACCGAAAAGGGTAAGTATTGAAGGGGAGCAAAAAAGAGTGCCAGACCGTTAAAATGCTGCTTTTTTCTTGGCAGCCCTACGGGATCAAGAGCCGCAAGCTCCAGGCACGGGAGAAGGTCTAGTGGCCGTACTTCTAGCAGGAGGTCCCGCAGGAGCCGCTCGAGGTCCCCCTCTCGCCACCGAAGGCATAGCTATTCGCGCCACAGCCATTCACGCCACCACGGCTCCCGCCGTAGTCGATCATACCACAGGCGATCGCCTTCACCTCATCGCCAGAGCCGCCATACCCGACCTGCAGCTAACGCTTGCTGGGTTTGCGGCGCACCAGCATTGCCAGATAAACTTGCATGCCAATCATGCTTCAATGAAGCAACAAAGGAGAAGGAGTCAGATGCTAGGATGGCTACAGACCTTATAAGAGAGTCTGTGCGCGAAACCATATTAGAATCGACTACACCAGCAGCGGATGGAGCAGCACCCAGTACATCATCGGGGGACCTCCATCGCACCCAAGCATCAGAGTCTTCCTCAGAAAATGAGGATCAAGAGATGTCTGCTGGGTTTGATTTCTCCCTGGTTGATCCTTTTGCTAAGTCAGTTAAGGAGGCAATCGGCTGGGAAGAGGACGCGGCAGAACCAGTACAGAAAGTGAGAAAGTACTTCCCAAATTTAAAAAGGGACCCTGAAACCTTCCCTTTCATAGGGGAACTTGAGGACCTAATTAAGGATGAATGGGAACGAGCAGATAAGAGGTCTAGCCTCACCAACAGACTGGCCAAGATGTATCCTTTAAAGGAGACGAAGGTGAAACCCCTTATTAATGCCCCCACAGTCGACTCCTCTCTGATGCGACTTGCTCGGCATGTTACCTTACCAATTGAGGACGCTGTCTCCTTCCGGGACGTCCTCGATAGAAAGATGGACTTAGAGCTAAAAAAAGCCTATTCCACGGCTGGAGGCGCCTGTAGGCCAGCTATCACCACGGCAGCTGTAGCAAAAGCCATCTCGGGCTGGGCGTCCAGGATAGAGAAAGATCTTCAAGACGGCGTTGAAATAGAAAAAATAACTTCCTCCCTTCAGGAAATCAAGCTGGCTGGTGACTTTGTGGCGGAAGCTTCAGTTGACATAATAAGGTCATCATCAAGAGCTATGTTGGCCTCAGTCACAGCTAGAAGAGCTCTGTGGCTCAAACCTTGGATGGCTGACGCTGCATCTAAAACAAACTGGTGCAGAATCCCATACGATGGATCCAATCTATTCGGGGCTAAGTTAGATTCTGCCATCTCAAAGGTAACAGGAGGGAAGTCAGGATTGATTCCCTCCGACAGAAGACCCAAGGTCCAGAAGGGGCCATCTTACAGACGTAACCTGCCAGATAAATACCGGGAAGCTAAGTCCTATCGCCCGGGCAGGGAATTCAGAAGGGACTGGAAAAACACAAGGCCCTCCTTCCTGAGGATGCAGAAGTCCAAGACTAACCCGGCAGGGGACCAGCAGAAGTCTTTTTGAAAATTCGCCCGTCCACCCGGCAGGCAAGCAGGTGGGCGCCAGGCTCAAGAACTTCACACAAATCTGGACAACTTACATAGAAGACCGATGGACACTGTCCACCATCAAGTTTGGACACAAATGGACATTCATGGACAGAGTACCAGGCAACCACTTCCAGCAAACGAGATTGCCTTATTCACTGTCCAGGAGGAAGCTACTAGTAAAATACATAGGGGAACTGAGACAAAAGGGAGCAATCCTGGAAGTTCCTCCAGATCAAAAAGGGAGAGGATTCTACTCCCCCTTGTTTCTAGTAAAAAAGAAAACAGGGGACTTGCGCCCCGTATTGGACTTAAAAAAAACTCAACAGATACATCAAAATAGAAGCATTCAAGATGGAAAGCCTCCAATCGATACTATTAGCAATAAACCTGGGAGACTGGATGCTATCAGTAGATTTATCAGACGCCTACCTTCATATTCCCATTCACCCCGCCTTTCAAAAATTCCTCAGATTTGCCATCAACCAATGTCACTTCCAGTTCCGCTGCCTCCCATTCGGCATCTCGTCAGCCCCCAGGACATTCACCAAAGTCCTGTTACCGCTGGTCGCGCTCCTCAGGGAGAGGGGTCTACGAGTCCATCATTATCTGGACGATATTCTACTACTAGCCGAAAACCGGGAAATGCTGATTCATCATCGGAAGATTTTACTAACAACTCTCCAGAACTTCGGGTGGTTGATCAATTGGAGGAAGAGCAATTTACAACCCACCCAGAATATGGTATTTCTGGGGGCAGATCTGAATACCAAATTAAACAGGGTACAACTCCCCCAGGAAAAAATACTACCATTAATTCAAAAAATGAGGAGACTATTGACAGCAGCGCATCTTCCAGCCAGAGCCTGTTTGAGTGCCCTGGGGTCCATGTCCGCGACCATTCCTATGATACAATGGTCCCAATGGCACATGAGACCCCTGCAGAACTCCTTTCTAAGGCAGTGGAATGGAGTATCAATGCGCCAGACCATTATCATCTCCAGGTCAGTGAAGCAATCAGTGTGGTGGTGGACACATCCACACAATCTCAGGAAATACAGACCAATAGTTCCTCCAGAGCCCGAAGTGGTCACTTCAGACGCCTGCCAGAGGGGCTGGGGAGCCCACTGTCAAGATCAAGGAGCGCAAGGTCAATGGCACTTCCAGGCTCAGGGCGTAGTGTCCAACATACTGGAGCTCAGGGCAGCATTCCAGGCTCTTATGGCCTTTCTTCCAATACTGAAAGGGAGGAATGTGCTTATCCGGATGGACAACAGGGTGGCAGTAGCCTATGTCCAGAAGCAGGGAGGCACCAGGAGTGTCACACTGATGGAGGAAGTTCACCCCATCCTGGAATGGGCACAGA
This sequence comes from Lithobates sylvaticus, assembly GCA_028564925.1. Classification (NCBI taxonomy): domain Eukaryota; kingdom Metazoa; phylum Chordata; class Amphibia; order Anura; family Ranidae; genus Lithobates; species Lithobates sylvaticus. The sequence goes on along the minus strand of CM053026.1, from coordinate 700,865,224 downwards.
TACACCTGACAGACTTGAGGGCGGTATATGTTCCGGCAACTCAGAATATCTTAGCCGACTACCTGAGCCGAGAGACTCTGTCAAACAACGAATGGTCCCTGAGCTCAGAAGCTTTCCACCTTCTTACGGAGGCTTGGGGAATGCCAGAAATCGACCTAGCGGCAACACCTGCGAATGCCAAATGCCAGAGATTCCTCTCAAGAGCCCCATTTCCTTCAGCCGAGGGAGTGGACTGTCTAATACATCCATGGAGTTTCAGACTAGGGTACATATTCCCTCCGACTCCGCTAATCGCGAGATTCCTGTCCAGGCTTCGGAGGTCCTCAGCTACGGTGATAGCAGTGATCCCACTCTGGCCAAGGAGACCATGGTTCACGACTCTATTACAGCTCAGCCTTCAGCCTCCAATCCCTCTTCCGATAACCCCGGACTTACTATCCCAAGGCCAGTTCTGGCATCCAGCCCCAGAGAGACTCCATTTGACAGCTTGGAAGTTGAAAGGGCTCGGCTAAGAGATCAAGGGTGCTCTCAGGAGGTAATATTCACCCTGATGCAGGCCAGGAAAACCTCTACTAACACCATCTACGCAAGAGTCTGGAACAAGTTCCTTGTCATGGCCCAGCAGAAGGGATGGAACCCAGCATCTCCAGGCCCCCCTCAAATCCTAGAGTTCCTCCAGTCGGGGTTAGACAAAGGACTGAGCTCAAACACCTTGAAGGTACAGGTGTCCGCCCTATCGGCCAAAACAGGCATTAGATGGGCCTTTCACCCTCTGGTAATCCAGTTCCTGAAAGCCTGTCTCAAAATTAAGCCTCCTAGGAAACCAGTCTTCCCAGCTTGGGACCTCTCGGTAGTCCTCAATGCCTTATCCAACCCTCCTTTTACAGAACCTATCTCATTGTGGGACCTAACTCTAAAATTATCCTTCCTCATTGCAGTAACATCAGCAAGGAGAGTGTCTGAGATCCAGGCACTGATGTCATCAGAACCCTACCTGGTTATTTTTCCCGATAGAGTGGTTCTAAGGCCTTCAGACCACTTCATACCTAAGGTGGCTACCTCCTTCCACTACAATCAGGACATTGTCCTCCCGTCCTTCAACAACGATCAAGGCGATCCTCACCCTCTGGATGTCAAAACAACCATCATCAGTTACCTGACAGCCACAACCTCCTTTAGGAAGTCAGACTCCCTCATGGTCATCCCACATGGAAGCAGACGAGGGCAAGCGGCTACCTCACGCACTATCGCTGCATGGTTAATAAAGTCCATTAAGAAAGCTTACTCTATCCAACATCTGGCGGTTCCTGAAAACATCAAGGCTCACTCCACAAGGGCAGTGGCTACATCCTGGGCAGCATATTGCAGAGTGTCACCAGAGGCGATTTGCAGGGCAGCAACATGGTCATCCAGACATACCTTCATTTCACACTATAAAGTGGACTCTGCTCACTTAGCTATGGCAGACTTCGGTAGATCCGTGGTTAGAGCCAATTCTTCCGCATTATAAGGAATAAAAATTATTTTTCTTGCACCCACCCGACTGGCGAGTTATTTCCCAGTGTGTGCTGCCATGAAGGCGTCAGGAAAATGGAAAATTGTATACTCACCTTTCCGTAATTTTCCTTTCCTGACGCATCTTCATGGCAGCACACAGATTCCCTCCCCGTGTTTTGTAATGATATACACAGAGAATGCAGCGGGGGGTCTCCCCTTCAAATTTATAGTTAATCCAATCCTGTCAGGTTGTGGGGGCGGAGCCACAACCCAGTGTGTGCTGCCATGAAGATGCGTCAGGAAAGGAAAATTACGGAAAGGTGAGTATACAATTTTCCATTTTTTTTTTTCAAAATGTTGGCTTTTGTTGTTAGCGCACAAAATAAAAAAATGCAGAGGTGATCAAATACCTCCAAAAGAAATCTCTATTTGTGGGGAAAATTCTACTTGGGTATAGCATCGCATGACCGAGCAATTGTCAGTTAAAGTAACGCAGTGCCGTATCACAAAAAATGGCCTGGTCATGAAGGGGGTAAATCTTCCGGAGGTCAAGTGGTTAATATTACAATTGTAAGCAGCACATAAGCAGGCACATTTATTATCAGGGTCTAAAGAATGTGAAACACACTATAGAATAAAGTGCCTTCCAAAAGTATTTACCCCCCTTGGCATTTTTCATGTCTTGTTGCCTCACAACGTGGAATTAACATGGATTGTTTGAGGATTTGCATCATTTAATTTACAGAACATGCTCACAATGTTGAAGATTTGAAATCTTACCATTGGGATTTTTGCCTATTCCTCCTTGCAAAACTGCTCCAGCTCCTTCAAGTTGGATGGTTTGTGCTTGTGAACAGCAATCTTTAAGTCTGACCACAGATTTTCTATTGGATTGAGGTCTGGACTTTGACTACTACCACTCAAGTGTTGCTTTAGCAGTGTGTTTGGGGTCATTGTCCTGCTGAAAGGTGAACCTCTGTCCTAGCCTCAAATCACACACAGAGTGGTACAGATTTTGCTCAAGAATATCCCTGTATTTAGCACCATCCATCTTTCCCTCAACTCTGACCAGTTTCCCAGTGCCGGCTGCTGAAATGGGGATGGTGTTCTTTGGGTGATGTGTAGTGTTGGGTTTGCGCCGTACATAGCATTTTCTTTGATGGCCAAAAAGTTAAATTTTAGTCTCATCAGACCAGAGCACCTTCTTCCATACAATTTGCGAGTCTCCCACATGCCTTTTCGCAAACTCAAAACGTGCCATTTTGTTTTTTGCTGAAAGTAATGGCTTTCTTCTGGCCACTCTGCCATAAAGCCCAACTCTATGATGCATACAGCTTATTGTCTTATGTACAGATACTCCAGTCTCTGCTGTGGAACTCTGCAGCTCCTCCAGGGTTACCTCAGGTCTCTGTGCTACCCCTCTGATTAATGCCCTCCTTGGCCGGTCCGTGAGTTTTGGTGTGCGGCCGTCTCTTGGCAGGTTTGCTGTTGTACGAATGTGGAAAAAACTGCGCTACCCTTATTGAAAACAAATCAATGAATAAAAGCAGCTAACATACAAAACAAACAAAGTCAAGGAAATATGGGTGAAAAATGTAGCGCTAAAACATATGTGAAAAGTGAATATTATATGAAAAAATTAAACATGTAAACAGATACCCACAGTGAAACGTGAGTATTGCCAATAGTGTGGCATAAAATAATATTAAATGCCAGTAACAATTGTGACATATACTAAATAAACAGTAAGTGCCAATAAAAAACAACAATATATAATACAGAGTCCGTGTCAAGTGAACACTGATAACATCAAATCCTTCAGAGTAACTCAGGAACAGGGAAAGACTGGATAAACATGACTATGGACCGGCTTGTGTGGAGATATAGAAAGATTGGGTACTCTTACTGCAGATGTTGTATCAAGCAGGCTTAAACGCTGAACCTCTTGTGCCAATGGGTGCCAAATCCGGCAGGCGGGAACCGAAGGTAGACACCTCAACAGGCAGGAACCAAACAGCATACACCGCAACCGATAGACCTCCAATCGACCAGGTGTGAAGACACCAACCAGTCCACTCAAAGTGATCCCACAAACCAGGGGAAAAAGAGAAAAAATGGAAGCGACTCCAGTGGTGCAGGTCAAAAAATTTTTTTTTACATTTATTCACATTGGCATATGACAAATAAAATCTCAAGAATATAAAAAAGGAATAGGTCAGCAATGTGAGAAGTATGAGACAGCTGGCCCGACGCGTTTCGACAACAATCGGTCTTCTACTGGGGCATATCTCTGGGAGACACTGGGCAAGCTGCAAATGATGCTGGGCAAGCTGCAAATGATGCTGGGCAAGCTGCAAATGATGCTGGCAAGCTGCAAATCACACTGGGCAAGTTGCAAATGACGCGGAGCAAGGCTGCAAATGACGCTGGGCAAGGCTGCAAATGGCGCTGGGCAAGGCTGCAAATGGCGCTGGGCAAGCTGCAAATGATGCTTAAATGTACGTTTTTTTTCCCTCTAAACTTCCCTCCTAAAACTTTTTTTCCTTAAAATGCCCTCCTAAACTTGGGGTGCGTGTTATACGCCGGTGCGTGTTATATACCAATAAATACGGTATTTATATTCTAATTTTACTTCACCAATTTAGACTATTGTGTTCTAATCCATCACATATAACTCAAATAAAAAAAAAAACATTGAACTAAATGCTGTAATGTAACAAAATAGGTAAAAAGCCAAGGGGGTGAATACTTTTGCAAGGCACTGTAGGATGATCATGTGCAAAACATTATTAGTGCCACATGCAGAGTATGAGTACAATATGGAAAACATAAGCAAGGCACACAGAATGGTGTTTAAAACAGAATTTAACATTTAACATTTCTTCTCAATACTAGATTGTAGATTTTTTTTTTTTTTTTTTTACAATAAAGTAGACAAACAATAAGATTTAAAAGCCAGATAACATTAAAAAAAAAAGTGCACAGGAAACCACCATACAATTTTCTATACTGTAAAGGTCATATTTTTGTGGTATAGATTCTGTCATTACCAATAATTTCTAGCATAACGCAAACTACGCCCAGTACAGTAAAAAACATAGAGTGATGGCATAAAAAAGACCAACTGGTCCATCGAGCCTGCTCCATTTTTGTTTTATATATGCATGTTTTTTTTTTTACTTTTTGGTATATGTTGTAGATCTAGGTTTGACCCAAACATGTTTGAATCCACTTACTCTTGCCTGACTTTCTACCTCTGCTGGAAGTTTTTTCCAAATATCAACTACACTTTCGGTAAAATAATACTAAGATTGGTTTTGAATTTTCCTCCTGCTAGTTTGAGGTCATATCCCCATATTCCTGATTTTGACTTCATACTGAAAATACTTCCCTTCTGAACCTTATTTACCCCCCTTTATTTAGGTAAAGATTTCAATAATGTCTTTTCTATTCCTTTTTTCCTCCAGACTGTACATAATAAGTACTAGAAGTATCTCCTAATAAGTTTTATTCCTCAGACCTTTTACCATTTTTGTTACCTGTCTCTGGACTCGTTCTCTTATCAATATCTTTGTGTAAGTGGGGTCTCCAGAACGGCAAACGGTATTCTAAATGAGGTCTCACTAAAGATCCATATAGGGAGGGGTAGGCAACCCTTTAAAGGTTGAGATCTACCTGGACAACATGGAGGAAAGCAAAGATCCCTGGGGTGGTACTAGGTGGTACCCTTAAAAAAAAAAAAAAAAACATATCAAGCGCCCAATAAAAAGACAGACGTACTCTTTCCCTTCCAATGCAGTGTCCTCTACCCCTTCACATCACCCCTAACCCCCCCCCCCCACTTTAGTATATATTAGTATATATTTATATATTTTTGAAAACATTCTTACTTTACAGCATTACTTCACACCTGCCTTTAAACTTTTGCACAATACTGTACAAATGATTTTAGGGTTTAAATGTTGCTCATTAATAAGAATTATTGGGTTGATTTAGTTAAATTATATATGAAGCCAAAATATTTTTGTTTTTCATTTTTGGGAGAGTTGTAGAAACCACTGACAGTTTTAGTTTTTTGCTATTCGTTTCTCGTTAGGGAAATTTCCCTTCACTTCTGGTATTGCAGACTCAACAATAATAGAGATGAAATCCTTACAATGTGAGGGAAATCCCATCGAAGACAGTTTCACAGTAAAAAAAAAAAAAAAAGTATCCCCATTGAAATATTTCCACTCTATTTCTGTTTTGGTGACAACTCAAAATGTTAGATTTAACCTCACTTTCCATAACAGTGACACTGAAGACCAGAACAGTTAGATAGAGCAAATGAGCCTACATGGGGGACACAGGCAGCAATAAAAACCTGACAGGGGTTCTAACCTTTCACCACTCTATCCACATCTTAAAGATGTATGCCTTTAGCTAAACAGTAGATAGTTTAACTACCCTATGCTACTATTTCTATCTAAAAAATAGGATTTTTTTTCGTCATACTTACCTGTAAAATCCTTTTCTTTGAGTACATCATGGGACACAGAGTTAAGCTAATATTCATTACCTGCTGGGTTATACTCCATCTCTAGGTGAATAGACACTGGTAGACCAAAGGTCTTTAGACAGGAAGTGATCCCCTATATAACCCCCTCCCACACAGGAAGCGCTTCAGTTTTGTAGCAAGTGCCGAATCCTCAAAAAAAGGAGGGGAGGGATCTCTGTGTTCCATTATGTACTCAAAGAAAAGGATTTTACAAGTAGGTATGACGAAAAAATCCTATTTTCTTTGAGCACATCATGGGACACAGAGTCAGGTTAATATTCATTACCTGCTGGGACGTCCCAGAGCAATAGCCTTGAGGGGAGGGAGACACACTGCCAAACAATAGCCATCAGAACTTATACGGCAGCCCGCAGTGCACTGCGGCCGAAAGCCAAATCCTCGGCTGCTCAAAACATCCACTTGATAAAATTTTGTGAAGGTATGCACTGAAGACCAGGTAGCAGCCTTACAAATCTGGGCCACAGATACCTGATGGCAAAAAGCCCAGGAGGTTCCTACACCCCTGGTAGAATGAGCTCTCGCCATAAAGTAAGGAGCTCTATGTTTCAGACCTTAGGCTTGAATGATCAACTTGGCAATGAAAGCCTTGGAAGCTGCCTGCCCCTTCTTGGGTCCTTTTGGAAAAAAAAATAAAAATCAGATCTTCACAGATCTAGACAAATAAACCTTGACTGCCCGGACACCGTCCAAAGAATGCAGCCGTCTCTCTTCTGTCGAACGAGGCTGAGAGAAAAAAAAAGGCAAAGGCAAAATAATGTCCTAATTTAAATGAAAGGCCAACACCACTTTTGGCAAAAAGGATGGTGAATGATCAAGTATGGTTCCCTGCACGAAAGGGCTGCCAACTCCGACACCCTTCTAGCCGAGGTGATGGCCATCAGGAAGGCTAGCTTGTATGACAGCAAGTCTAATGGAATTTCCTTAATAGGTTCAAATGGTTGCTTCTGTAACACAGACAGCATGAAATTCAAGTCCCAAGGACACATAGGTGACCTAAAGGGGGGAAGCAAGAGAGTTGCCTCCTGCATAAAGGTTTGGATCAGTGAATGGGAGGCTAAAGGCCTTTGGAATAATACTTATAAGGCTGAAACCTGACCTCTGATTGTACTCAAAGCCAATTTGATTTCCACAGCTTACTGTAGAACAGAGAATTCTCCCAATCACGAGGATGCCATTTTCTGGCCTCACAGCAATACAAGTCTTCCAGACCTTATGATAAATCTTCCTAGGGACAGCTTTTCTAGCATTCACTAGGGTAGACACTACTGGTCCCGAGATGCCACCATCCTTCAGCACCCTGGCTTCAATAGCCATGCTGTCAAATTTAGAGACTGTAAATTGGGGTGGAATATAGGACCTTGAGACAGTAGATCGGGACGTCGTGGAAGCGTCCATGGCCCGTCTATTGTCAGTCTCACAATCTCCGGGAACCAGGGCCTTCTGGGCCAGGCTGGTACCACCAGAATGACTGGAACCCCCTCTATTCGAATCCTGTGCAACAAATGTGGAAGGAGAGGGATTGGAGGGAAAGCATAAACCAGGGAGAACTGGCTCCATGGAACTATTAGAGCATCTGCTTCATTTGCCAGAGGATCTCTTGTTCGGGACACAAACTGCTGTAGTTTATTATTAAACCTGGATGCCAGTAGGTCAACCTCTGGCCATTCCCAACGTTGGCAAATTTCCTGGAACACCTCTGGGTGTAGGGACCATTACCCCAGGCAGATCTGCTGGCGGCTGAGATAATCTGCCTTCCAGTTCTCTACTCCCGGGATATGGACTGCCAATAGAATCGGCACATGTCCCTCTGCCCAGGCTAGTATGTGGTTTACCTCCTTCAGAGCTGGACAACCTGGTACCACCTTGGTGGTTTATATAGGCCACTGCAGTGGCATTGTCGGACTGACGTACTGCCCGTAATTCCAGGACGTTGATGGGCAGGATCTGTTCTGTCCCTGACCATCTCCCCTGAGCTGTAAACCCTTCTAGGGTCGCTCTCCAGCCTGAGAGACTGGCATTTGTAGTCAGTACTCACCAAGTTACCGTAAAAAGGGATTTTCCCTTTCGCAGGTTCTGATCCTACAACCACCAGTTTAGGCTTAAGCGTGCCCGGGGAGATAAGCACATAATCCAGGGCCTGTCCTCTTCTGTTCCAAGCCAACAAGATGTCTTGTTGTAAAGGCCTGGAATGGTATCGGTATAGGGCACTGCTTTAAAAGGAGGATACCATCCTAGAAGACTCATACACAGCCGAACGGAGGGTTCTCTGGTGGCCCTTATCTGATGCACCTGAACCTTCAGGGCACAGATCCTTACAGGTGGCAAGAATACTGTTGCTTGGACCGTGTCTAGGATCAGACCTAAATACTTTAGACTTTGAGCTGGTTTCAAGGCTGACTTTTCGGTATTTATGATCCAGCCTAAGCTTTTCAAATACCGCACTGTGTATATTATGCTCTGTTCTAGAGCCTGTAATGAGTGATCTCTGAGCAGGTCATTCAGATACCCAAGCACCAGGATCCCTTGGGCTCTTAAAAGACCCATTACTGGTGCTAGGACCTTTGTGAACACCTGGGGAGCTGTAGCAAGCCCGAAGGGTAGAGCCACAAACTGAAAATGACGTTCATCTTCTATTTCAAAACATAGGAACCTCTGATGAGGCTGAAAGATAGGTACGTGTAAATACGTGTCTTTTATATCGATGGAGGCTAGAAAGTATCCCCTCTGGAGTGAGGCTACTACTGAGCGGACAGACTCTATCTGAAAGGACTGCATCACTAGATACTTGTTCAGGGATCTTAGGTCCAAAATGGGCCTTGTGTCCCAGTCTGGTTTCTGAACCATAAACAGGTTTGAGTAAAACCCTGTGCCCCTTTCGGATACAGGAACCTCTACAATCACGCCTTGATGCACTAGATGATGTAGTGCCTGTACAGACAAAGAGCCAAATGAGAAACCTGCTGTATTGAATCCTTTAAGGCATCAACAGCGAAACAGCGCTCAAGGAATATTTGTCTTACTTTCAGGCAGATCATCTTCCTGGTTAGGCCTATCAGGCCGTTTGACCTGATCCTTTACCGACTGGCAAATACCAATTGCTGGCTGAATAGAACTGGCCAAAGAAAAGGAAGCCTTTAATAACCACTCCAATTTCTTGTCAACAGGGTCTTTTTAAGCCCTGTGCATTATCTACTGGACAAGTTAAGTTTTTGTTTAAGGAAAAGACTGCTGCATCTACGGCTGGCATGCTCCATTTTTTCACAAACTTTTTATCCATAGGATATAAAAGGGAAAACCTTTTAGGAGGAACAAAAATCCTGTCAGGATGTTCCCAATCAGCATACACTGCCTGTTCCAACAGGGGGTGTAGGGGGGAAAGCCTTTGCTGCCTGAAGAGGCCTCAGGGATCCCATAGAGGACCAGGGGGGCTCAGCCACCTCTGCAAGAGGCAACTTAAAGGCAGAACGAACCAGAGTCAGGATCAAAAGCATCTGCGACTGAGAGGCAGACATCAACTGGATATCGTCTTGTCCAGATTGCTCAGAAGCAAACTCATCTGCCGGGCACTCCACCGAATCCTGAGCTTTAAGCTCTTCCCCATCTTCAGCCCATTCCTGCTCCAGACTAGGAAGCTCCGGGCAGGGGGATCTGTCACGCTTCTTGCCACCCTGCGTGATGGAGGCAATCAACGCAGCAATCCTGTGCTCTAACCTTGCTAGAGCCGAGGACAGTTCATCCTTAGTCATAAAGGGTGAAGCAGCATCGTTATAGGCACAATACCAGATGGGCGCAGAGGCTCAGATTGCCCGGAAGCCTCTGGTCCTTCAGAGGATACAACACTAGGGATATGACTAGGTTCATCAGGAACTACTGAAGACATAGGTGTGCCCTTCCCTGTAGTGTTAGTCCTGCTCCTCTTTTTTGAAGACATTTACTAGCCACAAAAAAAAAAGAGTACTTGGGTGTAGTATTAAAACACCTCAGAAGGAAGACCCTTTAACCACTTGCCGACCGCCCCATGTAGATATACGTCGGCAGAATGGCACGTACAGGCAGAACCACGTACCTGTACGTGCCATTCTTTAGGCGGTTGGGGGGTCCGATCGGACCCCCCTCCGCCGGCGGGGACGGTCGGCATCGCTTCAGGAGCGATCCGGGACGAGGGGACGGCCAGTGGTTTCTGGCCACCCCCTCGCGATCGCTCCTGGCGAATGAAAAGCTTCCCCTTCCTGTCTATTGTATAGACAGGAAGGCGGAAGTGATGTCACGCTCGGTGCGCCGGTCTATGTGACCGGAGACGCCGAGCGGCGAACATGTTAAGGTTAGTGCACAACACTACACTGACACCAGTACAGTTAGGCACACAAAACACCCCCCTGTCACCCCCTGATCACCCCCAAGATCACCCCCTCCCCCCCCAGTCACAGTGTCACTAATTGCAGTGATCATTTATTTACTGATCACTGCATTTAGTGTCAGTGTGACTGTAATAACTGTCAGGGCAGTTAGTTTTAGGTCCTAGGTAGCCCCCTACCCCCCCCTAATAAAGGTTTAACCCCCTGATTGCCCCTAGTTAACCCCTTCACCCCCTTTTGCCAGTGTCACTAAGCGATCGTTTTTCTGATCGCTGCATTGTGTCGCTAGGTAACCATTTTTTTTTTTTTTTATTTTAACCGCCATGTTTTATATAGGTTCATAAATAGTTTTATAGGTCAGGTACCCCCATATTACAACCTAAATAAAGGTTTTAACCCCCTGATTGCCCTAGAGTTAACCCTTTCACCAGTGATCACCGTATAAAATGTCACTGGTGACGCTGGTTAGCCAGTTAGTTATTTCGTTATTTAGGTTCCCCGTCAGGTTTTTATATAGCGTCAGGTACCCCCCATATATTACCTAATAAAGGTTTAACCCCCTGATTGCCCCTAGTTAACCCTTTCACCCCCTTTTGCCAGTGTCACTAAGCGATCGTTTTTCTGATCCCTGCATTAGTGTCGCTAGGTAACCAGTTTTTTTTTGTATTACTGTTACGGGTGACGCTGGTTAGTTAGCTTGTTTTTTATACTGTCAGGGCACCCGCCATTTATTACCCAATAACGGTTTAACCCCCTGATCGCCCGGCGGGTGATATCAATTAGGTTTTAGGGTCAAATAAGGTCTGCGTCGCCCCAGGTTAGTGCCAGTACCGCAAACACCCACGCGCAAAGCATACACCTCCCTTAGTGGTATAGTATCTGAACAGATCAATATCTGATCTGATCAGATCTATACTAGCGTCCCAGCAGTTTAGGGTTCCAAAAAAACGCATTGTTAGCGGGATCAGCCCAGATACCTGCTAGCACCTGCGTTTTCCCCCTCCGCCCAGCCCAGCCCACCCAAGTGCAGTATCGATCGATCACTGTCACTTACAAAACACTAAGCACACATAACTGCAGTGTTCGCAGAGTCAGGCCTGATCCCTGCGATCGCTAACATTTTTTTTGTGGTAGCGTTTTGATTCAGTCGCTAACAGTCAGGAGCTTTTTTACCTGTGAATCTCAAAAAAAATAAAAAAAAACAAAAATAGTTGTCGTTTTATTGTTCTCTCTCTCTCTCTATTGTTGCTCTTTTTTTACTCCATTCTATTCTGCAATGTTTTATTATGTTTTATCATGTTTTATCATGCTTGCTTTTCAGGTATGTAATTTTGTTTACTGTGTTTTAGTGTTAAGCATTTTTTTGTTTTCAGGTGCGCCATTCAGTTGCAGCGCGGATTTATTTATCTTGACAGCAACAGCGTTTGCTCCCACGATACATAAAGCCGCGACTCCAACGCTGTAGGAGGTGATTTCACCACCACAGTTAAAAAAAAAGAGCATATATGCCGAAGCATGGGGGCAGCAGGGGGCGGGGAGGAGCGATTGGCTCCTAATGCCACGTACATACGGTCGAAATTCCGACCGTGTGTACACGGCATAACTTTTGCGGGAGGATGCCCCCATGCATCGGCATATATAAATGGTGCATGTATGCCCATCATTAGAAGTGGGTGGATGAAGGGAGGTATTCTAATGGTGGGCATACCCACCAATCAATCTCTTTTTTTCGTTCAGCCAAGAGGCTGCATGAAAAAAAAAAAATTACAATATATGTCCAGTATGTTGCTGGACTTTGAATGGTTATACCAGAATGATGCCTGCAGGTTTAGGTATCATCTTGGTATCATTCTTTTCAGCCAGTGATCGGCTTTCATGTAAAAGCAATTCTAGCGGGTAATTAGCCTCTAGACTGCTTTTACAAGCAGTAGGAGGGAATGTCCCCCCTCCCGGATATAAACCGCGCCATTGGGAAATTGGGAAAGCATTTTATCACACCAATCTTGGTGTGGTCAGATGCTTTGAGGGCAGAGGAAAGATCTAGGGTCTAATAGACCCCAATTTTTTCAAAAAAAAGAGTACCTGTCACTGCCTATTGCTATCATAGGGGATATTTACATTCCCTGAGATAACAATAAAAATCATAACAAAGAAAAAAAATGGAAGGAACAGTTTAAAAATAGAATAAAAAAAATAAATAAACAAAAAAAAAAAAAAAAAAAAAAAAAAAAAAAAAAAAAAGCACCCCTGCCCCCCCTTCTCTTGCGCAAAGGCGTACACAAGCGTTGGTCTGGCGTCATATGTAAACAGCAATTGCAGCATGCATGTGAGGTATCACCGCGAAGGTCAGATCGAGGGCAGTAATTTTAGCAGTAGACCTCCTCCGTGAATCTAATGTGGTATCATGTAAAGGCTTTTAAAGGCTTTTAAAAATGTATGTAGTTTGTCGCCACTGCGTGTTTGTGCGCAATTTTAAAGCATGTCGTGTTTGGTATCCATGTACTCGGCCTAAGATCATATTTTTTATTTCATCAAAAATTTGAGCAATATAGTGTGTTTTAGTGCATTAAAATAAAAAAAAAGTGTATTTTTTCCACAAAAAATGCGTTTGAAAAATCGCTGCGCAAATACTGTGTGGAAAAAAAAAAATGCAACACCCACCATTTTAATCTGTAGGGCCTTTGCTTTAACAATATATATAGTGTTTGGGGGTTCAACGTAATTTTCTTGCAAAAAAAAAATATGTTTTCATGTAAACAAAAAGTGTCAGAAAGGGCTTTGTCTTCAAGTGGTTAGAAGAGTGGGTGACGTGTGACATAGGCTTCTAAATGTTGTGCATAAAATGCCAGGACAGTTCAAACCCCCCCCAAATGACCCCATTTTGGAAAGTAGACACCCCAAGCTATTTGCTGAGAGCAATGTTGAGCCCATTAAATATTTTTTTTTTTTGTCCCAAGAGATTGAATAATGAAAAAAAAAAAAATATATATATTTTTTTTACAAAAAGTTGTCACTAAATGATATATTGCTCAAACATGTCATGGGCATATGTGGAAATACACCCCAAAATACATTCTGTTGCTTCTCCTGAGTACGGGGATACCACATGTGTGGGACTTTTTGGGAGCCTAGCTGCGTACGGAACCCCAAAAACCAAGCACCGCCTTCAGGCTTTCTAAGGGAGTAATTTTTTTATTTCACTTCTCACTGCCAATCACAGTTTCGGAGGCCATGGAATGCCCAGATGGCATAAAACCCCCCAAAATGACCCCATTTTGGAAAGTAGACACCCCAAGCTATTTGCTGAGAGGTATTGTGAGTATTTTGCAGATGTCGCTTTTTGTCACAAAGTTTTGAAAATTGAAAAAAGAAAAAAAAAAATTTTTTTTCTTTACTTTCTTCATTTTCAAAAACAAATGAGAGCTGTAAAATACTCACCATGCCTCTCAACAAATAGCTTGGGGTGTCTACTTTCCAAAATGGGGTCATTTGGGGGGGTTTTGTGCTATTTTGGCATTTTATGGCCTTCGAAACGGTGATAGGTAGTGAGGAGTGAAATCAAAAATTTGCACCCTTAGAAATCCTGAAGGCGGTGCTTGGGTTTCGGGGCCCCGTACGCGGCTAGGCTCCCAAAAAGTCCCACACATGTGGTATCCCCATACTCAGGAGAAGCAGCAAAATGTATTTTGGGGTGCAATTCCACATATAACTATGGCATGTGTGAGCAATATATCATTTAGTGACAACTTTTTGAAGAAAAAAAAAAAATTATTTTTTATTTTTGTCTTTATTCAATCACTTGGGACTAAAAAAAAAAATATTCAATGGGCTCAACATGCCTCTCAGCAAATAGCTTGGGGTGTCTACTTTCCAAAATGGGGTCATTTGGGGGGGTTTTGTACTTCTCTGCCATTTTAGCACCTCAAGAAATGAAATAGGCAGTCATAAATTAAAAGCGGTGTAAATTCCAGAAAATGTACTCTAGTTTGTAGACGCTATAACTTTTGCGCAAACCAATAAATATACGCTTATTGGCATTTTTTTTACTAAAGACATGTGGCTGAATACATTTTGGCCCAAATGTTTGACTAAAATTGAGTTTATTAGATTTTTTTTATAACAAAAAGTAGAAAATCTCTTTTTTTTTCAAAATTTTCGCTCTTTTTCCGTTTATATCGCAAAAAATAAAAATCACAGAGGCAATCAAATACCATCAAAAGAAAGCTCTATTTGTGGGAAGAAAAGGACGCAAATTTCGTTTCGTTACAAAATTGCATGACCGCACAATTACCAGTTAAAGTAGTGCAGTGCGAAATTGAAAAAAGACCTCTGGTCCTTAAGCTGACAATTGGTCCGGGGCTGAAGTGGTTAATAGGGCTCACCAAGCCCCTATGCAACAATCCTGCTAAGCACCTTTAGACTGCCAAGCAACACTTGGTGACTCACGTGACCCAGGTAAGGAAAAAGGAACCCCTGCAAGTGTCTGTTCAGAGCCTGCTCTGTGTCCCACAGCTGCCTTCTGGAAGCACTGCATGCTTGGCCTACACAGCTTAAATAAGCTGGGTGTGCGCCGAAACGTTCTGTACGTGCGTGCGCACGCACGTGCGTGGTCCTAACGAATGGATCGCTGTAGATAAAGGCTACTGCACATGTGCGCGGCGAAGCTGTTTGCACAATGGCTGCCAAACTGATAAGTCCAGCGGCACTTTTGCGAATACACGTGCGCCATGGCCACCAACAACTGCTGAGAACAGCGGCACTCTTGCAAACGCACATGCGCCATGGTGAACCAAGGTAAAATGGCACACCGTTATGCTCCATCATACAGGTAAGAAACAGCCAGACACAAGGAAAAGAAAAAAGTACGCTTTGCAAACATCGACAGATGGCCCAAAACTCCCCCGTATGGTCACCACACACAGGTGTCCAGCCTTTAGCTAGCTTGACCGATTGTTACAATCACTGGGACACCCCACAATAATAAGTAAAGGGGTTTCACTTACCCGTCCAGGCACAGGGCAGCTTAGAAACTAAGAGCCCAAACTTCACCCATCACGACGGGTTCCTGTCACTTGAGAACCTTCAAGGACTGGTTACCCTTTTCATGTTTAGGGTCCACACCCTTGGACCTGTACAGCACCCTGCAGGAATGCATTAGCGCTGTAGTGTCCAGGATTGCACCTTGCAGGGTCCAGTGCCTGGAGGCCGCATTACAGGCAAAACCTTGTAGGATCTTGAGTCTTCTTTGTGAGGCTCGGGTACCATTTATCTAAGCATATAAAGCCTGTGTCAAATTGATTCCATCGGTCAACCCCTTGATTCATTTAAGGATTGTTTGTGGGACTAGAGACCTGGAGCTCCAGTGTGGGAGGGTTTATATAGGGGATCACTTCCTGTCCTTTCGTCTACCAGTGTCCATTCACCTGAATATGGAGTATAACTCAGCAGGTAATGAATATTAGCCTGGCTCTGTGTCCCATGATGTATGAAAAAGAACTGGTGTTTTAGGTTAAAGTAGTTCTAAAGGCTGAACGTTCATGCATTCTGTGCAAGCAAAAAACGTCTTGCTGTGGGGGCATTAAGCAGGTGGGAGGAGAAAGGAGCGCCGGCAGGGGACCCAAGAAGGAGGATTGGGGCTGCTCTGTGCAAAACCATTGCACAGAGCAGGTAAGTATAACATGATTGTTATTTAAAGAAAATAAATAAAACACTTTACTTTTAGTATAACTTAAACATTTTTTTTTTTGTATTATTGTATAGATCAGCTCAATTTAATTTCTACAATTTTATATACCGTATTTATTGGCGTATAACACGCACAGGCGTATAACACGCACATTCATTTTAAGAGGAAAGTTTCAGGAAAAAAACTTACATTTTAAATAAGGAACTTTGATGCAAAATAAGGGTCAGTGCACATCTGCAGCCTCACCATTGCCATCAATGCAGCCTGATCAATGCCCATCTGAAGCCCCACAAGTGCCATCAATGTAGCAGCCTCACCATTGCCATCAATGTAGCAGCCTCACCATTGCCTCAATGCAGCCTGATCAATGCCCATCTGCAGCCTAGAGGGGACAGGGAGGGGGAGGGATGAGCCCCGGGAGATTACATACAGTGAGAATCTCCTATGATAGACAGAACAGTGGTCCAATGGCGGCCCAGGAGACAGGACTTCCTATTACAGAGGCCACCAAGTAAACCGGAGATTCTCACTGTATGTAATTTGATGGCGCTCGTCCCGCCCCCCTCCCTGTCCCCTCCGAGGCAGCCAAAATTGAAGTATTGGCGTATAACACGCACACGATATTTGCACCCGATTTTCATGGTGAAAAAGTGAGTGTTATACGCCAATAAATACAGTAGTTTATGTTTTAATTATTTTATTTTCTAGTCAGAAAATACAGTGATTTGAAATAGTGATAAAATAATGATTAAAAGGCAATGATATAAGAAGTACAGGCTTTCAGTGGTTAGAGAACTATTTCCTTTGTGAAAGAGAAAACAATCCCATGTTTAAATCAGAAAATTATATTGCAATTAAATATGGAAGCTTAGTGCACATAGTATAGGCACCCCTGCATTTCTGTCAGATAATGCACCACTTCCCCCAGAAAATTGTTGCAAATACAAATGTTTAGGCATTCTCATATTTATTTATTTTGTTTGTATTGGCATGACACAAAAAAAGTGGACAAACAAAAAGCCAAATCTGACACATTCCACGCAAAACTCCAAAAATAGACTGGACAAAATTATTACCACCCTCAAGTTAATATTTTTTAGCCACACCCCTTGGAAAAAATAACTGAAATCAATTGCTTCCTGTAACCATCAATGAGTTTCCTACACCTCTTTACTGGATCTATGGACCCCGCTCTTCTTTCGCCAACTGCTCCAGGTCCCTCAGATTGGAAGGGTTCCCTTTCCCAACTGCTGTTTTGAGATCTCTCCACGGGCGATCTATGGGATTTAGATCTGGACTCATTGCTGGCCAGTTCAGTACTCTCCAGTACTTTGTCTTAAACCATTTCTGAGTGATTTTTGACCTATGCTTTGGGTCATTGTCCTGCTGCAAGACCCATGACCTCTGACGGAGACCCAACTTTCTGACACTGGGCCCTACATTGCACCCCAGAATTCTTTGGTAGTCTTCAGGATTTCATAATGCCATGCACATGGTCAAGACATCCAGTGCCTGAAGCAGCAAAGCAATGGCAAAACATCAGTTAGCCTCCACCATGTTTGACTGTCGGGACTGTTTTCTATACTTTAATGGCCTTATTTTATGAAAACAGTAGAATGATGGGCTTTACCAAAAAGCTTTTTTTTTTTTTTTTTTTTTTAATCAACAACATTTTTTTATTAATGAAGACAAAAGGCATTACAGGGTATATTTTCACAGGTATACAATCAATGTACAACAGTGTGTGGTATACTCTAAGCAGTCTATAGGTATTCCACAATGCATACCCGTTTTGCCAGTTCCATATCATAAAGACCATTATATGATACCCTTCTCCATCTCCGCACCCCTAACCAAGAGGGGCACAACAAACATAAATAGCGGAGAAAAAAGAAGAAAGGAAAAATAAAATTAAGGGGGGGGGGGGGGAAAGAGTAAAAACATATCATAGGACGGAATCAAATAACTCTTTAGTCTTGCTGGTAAAACCAGTAACATTAGGACCGCTCAGTCACTAGTCGGCCTCCTCCAATAAGTCTCCTGATCTGCGTTTTATTTCCTAGGAGTTCTTGTGTTGAAGTTGCTATCCTAGTAGCAATCTATCTAATACCAGTTGTGGTGGTGCCACTTCTGGTGAGCTCAGCCAGCACTGCCATATACCATAGAATTTATTTGGTGACTTTCTGTGGTGGTATTTTTTTCCCTGATCAGGGTGGTATTAACCTGTTGGATCCATTGTGTCATTTTAGGTGCATTCGCCGAGAGCCACAGACAGGCAATCAGTTTTCGAGCTATATATAGGAGTCTCGTGAGTGCAATGTACACCAAAGGGGTGTACAGTTCCTCATTAAGGCAACCTAATAGGCATGTCAATGGGTCTGTTTCCAACTGCACCTGGAAAATGCTATTGATTTTGGCTACAATGGAACTCCAGTACCTCACCAATTTAGGACATCTCCAGAGCATATGGCATTGATTGGTCTGTCCACAGCACATTCTCCCAAAATGATTTTGCTTCCTGGGGTAAGTGTTGGCAAACTCTTTGATAAATTTTTCTCTTTCGTCCATGTCCAGGGATATTAGCTACAGTGCCATGGACTGTAAACTTCTTGACAATGTTGCACACAGTGGACAGTTCTCAAATACTGTTAATCGATACAGGTGCGTTTAATTACAAATTGCAGGAGCACCACAAACTGGGAATGCAATTATTTAGATTTTGAGAAGGTGCCAATAATTTTGTCCAGTCCATATTTTGAGTTTTGCACAGAATGGGTCCGATTTGGCTTTTTTTTCTCCACTTTTTTGTCCTACCAATACAAGCAAAAGAAACATGAGAATGCCTAAACCTTTGTAATTGCAACAATTTTCTGGGTAAAGTGGTACATTATCTGACAGAAATGCAGGGGTGCCAATATTTTTGGCCATGACTGTATATGTAAAGTGGGACAATGCAGGTGGCTGCCTGGGGCCCCATGCAACTATTTCTACACCTTCAGCATACTTTGGTTGCACAAGTATTCCTGCCCCGGCACTGCTGCACTGCCTGGCAAAAACTCTTGCTTCAATTTTTTTCTAGTATACGGCCCTCCATGGGACACAGTAAATGTTGTACTATTTCAGATGTTTCTATGTGTTTTTTAAGCCTATCTCCCATCTGTGTGTCAACCTTGCACCCCTCTGCATTCCTCTTGCCACTACTTGTCTTGGGCAAGTCCTTGGAGCTGAGGCGGATTTCTATTGGTTATCAAGCAGCTTTCTGCATGCTAACTACATAGTTAGAGGGCTATGGTGAAGGGATGGGGGGTGGCTGCAGTAAAGGGCTGGGACAGTGGGGGTGGCGTTGTCTTGTCTGACCACTTAGCTATGCTTACAAAGCACAGACACAGACCGCTAATAAAGATCAAAGTGAGAGTTCTCTTTTAAAGGAGTGTCCATTGATCTACATATGGAGGTAGATTTACTAAAACTGGAGAGTACAAAATCTGGTGCAGGTGTGCATGGTAGGCAATCAACTTCTAACTTCCGTTTGTTCAATTAAGCTTTGACAATAAAAAAAATGGAATCTGATTGGTTTCTGTGCAGAGCTGCAACAGATTTTTCACTCTCCTGTTTTAGTAAATTAACTCCATAATGTCAGCAAAAGCAAACTACCAAGTGGAAAAAGTTAACTTTTTTTATGATTTGTACCAGACATGTTATTTAAAGTGTCACTAAACCCACATCACAAAAAACATCAATAAATGGTGTATACTCAGTCACGATGAGATTCATTTTTCTGTATTCTGCAAAAAACCTGGTTGATCCTGCTGTTCTCCATCTCCACCTTCTGTTCATGTCCGATTCAGCAAGGGGCTTTTGCAGCTGTGGTGGCAACTCTGCATATACTCAGTTTTTAGTGAGTTTCTATGCTGATCATTTCCTCCCTATCACATCTGAGCAGCCCATGTGACTAGAAAGTCACACATGTATATACACATTGTGTATAAAGGATGTACATTGTGTATATACACAGTGATAAAGGACAGCCCACTCCCTTCCTCCTCCTCCATGTCCACTAACCAGTTAAACACAATGGGGGCAGGATATTACATGAAGATTAGTGGAGGCTTCACCTCCCTCTTATTCTAAGACACAGACTGGATGGGCGTGACACAGAAATGCACCCACAACGTTGTTATTGCCAAAGAATAATAAAGATTTGATTTCAATATTATATATATATATATATATATGCATTGAATAACAATAGTGAAAGAAATTTTTTTAGTGAAAACTGGTTCTCCCTTGAACCAATGAACTAGTGTGTGGATGCAATCTGATTGGCCCAAAACATTACCACACAAATTGCACCACCCCAATACTACACAATTACAGTGCTTATGAACATGTGATTGTGAACAAGAACGTATACAATAATATCTAGGAAATTTTCTTTCAATTATAGTGAAAACAAGAATTAATAAATATAATAATAAAGAAAATTCGTGATTAAATGACAATGAGATATTATTCAAGAAAGTCCACACAGGGTATTGTAATCCTGTTGCTAAAGTTCTCGTGGTGTTCCTATGTTTGACACCCTCAGAAAGGAGTGATTGAAAAGGAAAGAAGGATCCTCCACCAAACAAAAAGACTGCCGCTTACCAGCTGCTTCTTCCTGTGCCCCAGGAAGAAGTCATTCTGTGACGAAACGACGTAGGGTGAGCGGCGTGCTGACGTCACCTCCATTCCCCGTCCATCCAGGAAGCGACGGGCTGCGAGAGAGAGAGAGCCGGCCGGCTCGAGATTATTTTTAACCACTTGCCTATTGACTACATACAAAATGTAAGTGCGATATGGTTTTTATGTACAAATAAAATTTTAAAGCAACAGTATTGCGCTATGGATACTCGTTTGTTTTGCATGTAAACGTTTGTGGAAGGAAGCAAGGATCATCCCGATAGGATCTTTGAGTGTATCCATACACAGTGAGAGAGACTTGGAAGACCCTGGATAGAGACCCGGGCAGGGGGATATGCCGCAGGCCTTTTTTGATCTCTCTAACACAGGGATCAAAGCAGCTGGTAAGCGGCAGTCTTTTTGTTTGGTGGAGGATCCTTCTTTCCTTTTCAATCACTCCTTTCTGAGGGTGTCAAACATAGGAACACCACGAGAACTTTAGCAACAGGATTACAATACCCTGTGTGGACTTTCTTGAATAATATCTCATTGTCATTTAATCACGAATTTTCTTTATTATTATATTTATTAATTCTTGTTTTCACTATAATTGAAAGAAAATTTCCTAGATATTATTGTATACGTTCTTGTTCACAATCACATGTTCATAAGCACTGTAATTGTGTAGTATTGGGGTGGTGCAATTTGTGTGGTAATGTTTTGGGCCAATCAGATTGCATCCACACACTAGTTCATTGGTTCAAGGGAGAACCAGTTTTCACTAAAAAAATTTCTTTCACTATTGTTATTCAATGCATGTAAATTTCCAGCGCAGCTACTTTTTTGCATTTGTACTTTGTGTGTGTATCTCACCTCAAGTTGCGGCAGGAAATTTAGTTTGTTTTATCCATTTATTTTTGATCACATCCTTTTTATATGGGATTAGTCTTTTACGTGTATACACACATCAATTGAGTAGCACATTTAGATTATTTATTTTTCATGAACCAGACAGCGCTGTTACTCCAACACATATATATATATATATATATATATATATATATATATATATATATATATATATATATATATATATATATATATATATATATATATATAATCACAAAGGCTGTTTTTTGAACATGTGACCAGCAGCAGAGGACTAGAAGCGCCTCCTGCTTTGATTTTCCTGAAGACTGGCTGGTAAAGAGCTGGGTCATGTGGCAGCTGTATATTGATTAGGAAAAATGCCCTACTAAAGCAATCCTAATACTATGGTGCATTACCTTAATACACTATTTCTCCATGCTTCGAGACTATGCATAGCAATTCCTTCAGAACCATATATTTTGGTTCCTGAATCTTTTGAAACATTATAACAGAACTTATATTGATACTTGTACCATTAGATTGCTTATTATCATAGCTTCTTCTTTGTAGCATTATTATACATTTTTATTTTATTTTCTGTTTGATTATGTTATTTTGTAATTTCTTGGAAAACAGTAAAAATTACATAAAAAAATAAATAAATAAATTACAATGCCATCATCCACATACAGAAATAAAGGGACAATGTAAATTAAACAGTTGTTTAGTATCACTTTAAGTATTCATTTTAATTTTAATGTCATGATAACTGTTGATTTGTTTGGTGCAACAATGCATATCTACAGTACAAAGCTTAATGCCTCACTTGCTAAGGATAATCACTGTTAGATTCTGGTATTTGAGAGAATTGTTCTACTTTTAGAGCTTGTTCAGACCTCTGTGGAGAATGGCACCGGGAGAAGTGCAATCTTCACAAGGGCGCACAGAAAACATTTTTCTATGTGTCCTGTTCGCGCTTGAACTCAGCCTTGAACACAGGTGAGCTGTGGTGCAGAAATCTGAAACATTTTAGCATCCGTTTTTTGCCACATGCAGCTCTGTTTTTGTCTGGGATCAGCCTTGAATTACTGAAGACAATTAGAGTTACCTTTGCAAGGGTAGTTGCAATTTTCAAGGGACTGTGCCCCAAAGCTTAGTAAATGTGGAGACATCTGCAAAGAGTAAACAATCGTGTGCAATCAAAGTAAAACGTTTTTGCTTGCACATGATTGGATGGAAATCAGCAGAGCTTAACCTTATTCACTAAGCTCTGGGGAAAATTCCCCTACAAAGTGCAACACCTATTTGTCTTTAGTAAATCAACATCGTTGTCTCTGTGTGCTGCAGAACTGCCATTCAGTTCTTTTAGCAGTCGGTGCCTTCCCCGCTTAAAAATTTCTGTTATCCCGCTAACATGGTAGTATTTAATCGCTGCAAGCTAGAGCTCTCCAATTTGCAAAGCTCATGATTACTGCTGATTGGAGGGCTGTAGCTCCGACTCACACAGTGGGGCGTGTCAGACTTCTGCATAAGCAAGTTAACTAGACTATGCCCACTGCACATGTTCCTGGAAATAGCTTGAAGCAAGTGGGCTCTGTAGCAACTACCAGCTGGGAACTGATGTCAACACAAGTCAAAGAAATATATATATATATATATATATATATATATATATATATATATATATATAATCAGCACACCATGGATCTTCAGAATTGCACCAAAAAACGAACTGAAGTGATCAGTGAATTTTGAGGTTTTGGGGCCAAGCAGGAACCCTTCATCAGGCATGCGATAAGTGCAGAGTGCAGTACAGTGATGTTTAAAGTACCATTCACCAAAACACAGCAAAAGTTTCCCCCATGACCTCAGCATACTGGCAGGAGACAGGCTTTTCTACTCTGGCTGTGGCTGCTTTTTTTTAAAAAATTACCTATAAGACTTTGAATGCCTTTTATTTGAATTCACTTGGAATGTATTTTGCCGAATTAAAAAAGGATTGACTTTCAAACTGAACATTTAAAAAAAAAATCTGCTTGCTGGATTGTAGGTGTGATTTTCAGCAAAGTTCACCTTTCATAGGAATACAATGGTAGTACATGTTAAAAGCAGCTAGAAGACCCGGTCTTGTAACTGTAACACACGAAAAACCACCGAGGTGTAAATAAAAGCTTTTACCTGGCTTTGTCTTTGTACACTGTTGTCTGTCTCCCCACCATTTCCTGTAGATTGTGGGCACTACCCCTTATCTATTGCTTGTAACATTTATCTTTGTACACTACTGAGTCATTTCCCTTAACTGTAACACAGAACAATTGTATTGGGCCAAAAACACTTGTGTCTTGAAAATGCTGTCCTATGTATGGTACAGACAAGAGCAGTACTGATAGCACTATTGGTAATAAAGCACATTTAGAAAATGAATATAGAATGACAATTAATAAAAGGTAGGCACACAAATCCACTCACACAGACCCATGTTACATCAAATGAGATAAAATAAACAAAATCATAAAGGAACAAAAAAAAAAAAAACCTTTAAAAACAAGGAGCGTGTATCATGATTGCGTGTGAGCAGGTCTTTATCAAAAAAGCCATGGTTCAAATGTTAAAACATGATTAAAATATATCAACATTTTTTTTTCCTAATTATGGGTGTGTTTTGTTATTTGTCCTTTTTTTTCCACAGTAGGAGGTAACAAATAATTTAGAAAAGACTGTACACAAGAATGTACCTTATTCAGTTTTTTTCTTTTTTTTTGTATTTTATTGCTTTATGCAAAGGTAAAAAAAAAAAAGAAGAAGAAAAGAATACACTTTTCAAGGCAATATTTAAAAATCTATTAAAAATAATATATTTATTTGCAATATCAGTATAGTAGTACAATATATTGTAAGTTTATGTGTGTATAGTTTCTTGAAAATGTTTGTTACGTTTTTTGCACTTTGTTTTCTTAGGGTCCTTTCACACAAGCATTCCATTTGTTTTATCAGTTCAGTCACAATATTTCAAAGAAAAAAAAAAAAACGGATCAGTTTCTCATCAGGTTGTGTTTTTTTTTTTATTTATTTATTTTTTTATTTTTTTGTGCAACTGTCAAATTATGCATGTAGCACTCTAACAAAAAAGGCACTATTTAAAAATCTATTAAAAATAATATATTTATTTGCAATATCATTATAGTAGTACAATATATTGTAAATTAACAAATTACAAACTTCAATGTTTATCAAAATATGCAGTGCATTTATAGGTTCATGCCACACCAGCCACTGAAAAGATTTCTTTGCACACATTTGCAAGAATGTGGCAGAGCGAATACAGTATTTTATGTTAAACATTACAGCCAAGATTTATAACGGTTGTGATTTTTTTCATGTATGTAGTCTAATGCCCCGTCCATCTAATGACCACAAAATCCATCGGATTTTTTACGACGGATTTTGTCCGACACTGGTGTTGCATACACATGGTCGGACAAAGTTGTCGGAAAATCCGATCATTCTGAACGTGGTGACGTTTGTTGCCTACGACGGGACTACGTAGAGGCTAGTAGCCAATAGCTTTGGTCTTGTAATGTGATCTGAGCATGCGTGGCACTTTGTCCGTCGGAATTCGCTACACACGATCGGAAAAAGTCCAATAGGACTTTGTTGTCGAAAAATTTGAGAGCAGGAGATAAAACTTTGTCCGTCGGAAAATCCGATGGAAAAAGTCCGATGGAGCCTACACACGGTCGGAATTTCCAACAACATTGTCCGATAGGACATTTTCCGTCGGAAAATCCGACCGTGTGTACGGGGCATAAGAGGCCCTACAGTATAGTAAAAGTTAAATACAGCTGTATTTTAACATGCATTATACTGCATGGAGAGAAATAAGAAATAAGGCAGTACCATTTCCCATAAAAGTGTAATTTGCCTCCTGCTAGTGCCCAGTCACCTGATCAATACCATGCAGATCCTGGTGGACTGAAACTGCTTAGGCAAAGATACGACTAATGAGATCCCAATGAATGTGCCCCCCCCCCCCAGGATCATCTAATTAGGACCACGAGAGCCAATGATGTAGTATGGGTTACATGGCCTTGCAGAATTAACTTTTTATGAAAAAAATGTTACTGTTTTGGACACTTTCTTTAAAGGAAAACTGTCATGAGACACATGAAGGTTTCCATTGCTGGCATTTTCTTCTCCTGAAAATGCAAGTTGCCTGGCTGTCATGTTGACCACCTGTCACTGACCATTAACATGTAGTCAGATTACAATCTCTTACTGTGCTGATTTTCCTGATCGTCATTGATTGTTTGAGGTCAGTGACTCACAAAGTACTGAAGCCAGAAATGGCCATGTACCTTTTTTTTTTTTTTTTTTTAAAAGGTCAACAACCTTTACATTTGACTATGTACAAGTTTCCATTTAAGCTTTTGCATAATATATACAAGATATTTTGGAGTGTTTTTAGCAAACTGCTAAATACACAGATAAGATATATATATTAGAGGTTTTATACCTGATGGAAGGATTGTGTTACCACCTATGTATTCCTGAGATTTTCAGGCAAGAGACCCAATTTTCTCCTGTACAGTTAAATAATAGAAATAGGTCACATCCTTCACCCAGCCTTTCATTGGATGGCAAAGTAAAAGCAGCTGACTGATGAGCATATCCCCTCTCAGTCTGCTCTCTCCGCCAATCAGCATGCTGCTTGTTAGCACACAAGCACTGCAGCACATCTGATTGGCTCTTTGTGCGTCTTCTCTTTCTCCTACTCTAAGCTCTGCTGTACATGGGACTGCAAGAAGTTGATACCAAATGAAATTCAGACACACTTCTTGCATTTAAACAATACATAACAATGATTCATCATAATGAATACAGAGCTGCATATACTTGTGCCTTTTACTGTATATGTGTTTGGAGTTCAGCATTATTAGAATCAAGGGGTAGGTATTAAAAAGCCTAAAAGATTATGAGAACAGGACATACTTGCAATTAAGGTGCTTAAGAGTTACGATGAGATATTTTTCAGTCTTCTTTTCCAGAGAGAAAAGTCCCTAATGTGCTTGTATTGCCCTTTACCTTAACATAGTAGCATCGAGCTATGGGCTGCATAGCAGACATACATACAAGAATACCAGTTGCCATACAAGTGTGGCTCCATATATAATATGATTTTTACAGTTAGTAGTCACGTAACCCTTTTACCTTCTTTCTTTGGTAGGGGTTACTGAAAGTACACAAATAAAGTTCTTATTTCCTTTGGTTCTACAGTAAGAACAAAGTCTTCTAGGGTCTTTGCAGGTTGCATTTGATCTGCAAGACAAAAAAGCATTTCCTGTCACATGTGGTTAATGAGTTAGCAGACCAAAGCGTTGGACATTAAGAAGAAACATACACCGCTAAACGAATCAATTTCATTTAACCACGGCACTTGTGAGATAACTTGGCCACAATCTTTAGGGTTTTTTTTATAAAGAAAAAAAGATTGTTTCAAAGATATACAACAAAGGCAGGAGTGTGTTCATTGACATTGGGGTTGACTTACTGGAGAGTGCAAAATCTGCTGCAACTGTGCATGGTAACCAATCAGCTTCTTACTTCAGCTTGTTCAACTAAGTTTTGACAAAAATACCTGGAAGCTGATTGGTTTCTATGCAGAGCTGCACCAGATTGTGTACTCTCCAGTTTTAGTAAATCAACCCCTTAACACGTGTTATACTGAACCTTTAGTACAGGGTAAACAGAGTATAAAAAAGAAAGCATCCAGTTGGGTATTTCAAGAAGATACTCTAGGTCTCTTATGGGATACTATACAACACGTGGCAGATGGTTTTATTGGAGTGGACCTGAGACTGCACAGGGGGTGTATCTCATTTGTGATCAGGAAATGTTCCTGCAGGAGGGTCTTGGCATGACTGCGCTATCCGGGGAAATAGAACCAGAGGAACAGAGGAAAGAGACTTATTAGGACAGTAGAATAGTGAGGGAAGGAAAAGATAGAGAATTTAGAACCAAGTGTGGCTAGGGGGAAGACAGGGGTGAGGAAGGGTGTCAGGGTGGAGAGGCAAACCCCCAAACAGTTAGGTGTGCATCAGGCATTTATAGAATAAAGTTCTGAATCATGGGGAACACACAAAAAAAAAGATCCATACAGCACATGCAGCTGCATAAGTGGGGTACCTCTCATGGTGTTGGGAGGCGGGTTAAATGCAGCATACCACTCAACCACTGTGATCTTTAGAGATTTTGTAATATCAACCATTGTGCAGTAAAAATAATGTTTTGTATGTTTATGGATCTGAGAGCCAGAAAAGGAATAAATCACGTTAGCTTAAAATAGAATAATAGATTGCCCTGTCCTAGGTGAAGGTGGCCTTGAACATCTGTGAATGATGATGCAAGCAGAACCTGACCACCTAAAGATGTCCAGCTGCAGGCAACCACATAAATGCTAGGGTTGCCTGAGCATTCATGTTTACGCCTATGGAAGCAGAAAGGAACAAAGATACCTTGGGTGACTGACTGACAGAGTGTGACGAGAGGAGAGCCAGTCAGCAGCATCTCCTCACAGGGGGACATGTAGGAATGTAATCAGGGCACTGATCATCAGTGCCCTGATTACAATAGTGAAAAATAGTGTCACCATACAGTGCCCACCAATCAGTGCCCACCACTGCCCACAAATCCCATCAATCAGTGCCCATTAGCTATGCCAGTCAGGGCTGGCAATCAGTGCCACCTATCAATGCCCATCACTGCTGTCCACCAATGCCCATCAGTGTCACCCATCAATGCCCATCACTGCTGCCCACCAATGCTCATCAGTGTCACCCATCAGTGCCACCCATTAATGCCCATTAGGTGGCATATTAGTGCCTCCTCATCAGCGCCACCTCATCAATGCCCACCAGTGCCCATCAGTGCCGCCTCAGCGTACATCAGTGAAGGCAAAAAATTACTTTGTTACAAAATTTACTGACAGAAAAAAAAAGTGAAAAAAATATTTTCAAAATTTTGGCCTTTTTTTTGTAAAAAATAAAAAAAAACAGCAGTTATTAAATACCACCAAAAGAAAGCTCTGTTTGTGTGAAGAAAATGATAAAAATGTAGTTTGGGTACAGTGTAGCACGACCGCACAATTATATATAACAAGTCATATAAAGTGCGACAGCGCTGAAAGCTGAAAAATGGCCTGGGCAGGAAAGGGGTGTAAGTGCCTGATAGACAAGAAGAACTAAAAGGGGTTGTAAACCTTCATGTTTTTTCACCTTAATGCATCCTGTGCATTAAGGTGAAAAAACACCTGGCAGTCACCGGCCCCCCAGCCCCCCGTTTTACTTACCTGAGCCCTGGAATTTCACCCGGGGGGGGGGGGGGGGAGGGACAGGCGCTGTCCCTCTGCCCAGGGTTCCCAGCTCTTGATTGTATAGATTGATAGCAGCGCAGCCATTGGCTCCCGCTGCTGTCAATCAAATCCAATGACATGCTATGGACACCGAATGCTGAACTCGGGAGCATGCCCGCAAGGTAAACCCCAGGGAGAGCGCTTCTCCTCGGGGGTTATCTGATGCGGGAAGGAGCCGCGAGAGCCACCGAGGGACCCCAGAAGATGACGTTCGGGGCCACTCTGTGCAAAACAAGCTGCACAGTGGAGGTAAGTATGTCATAATTTTTTTTTTTAAATAATCCAAGCTTTACAATCACTTTAAGTCTCACTTTGAAATACTGCTAGAGGTTAAGATTTTTTGTTGGCAAATGAGACATGCATAAGAGACAATCTCTTTTGCCAAAAAAACTTCTGTAAAATCATCAGTGGGCATCCAACGGCCAAAGAGCCTCTGAATAAAAGTGGCAGAGGAAATGGCATTGCCATCAGATAGAATGATGAACCTGTCACTGCTGGAGAAGGGCTCTGTGTGCAGTAAGTGTGCCATTATGTCCAAGTATGATATTTATACCGGTACTTGCACAATATGGTAAGAGCTCAACCACACAGAGCGGAAATCTATTTTTTTTTTTAACATTTTTGCTGCAATGTTTACTTGTACTATATGAAAATACCTTTGTTTTCTTATTAAGCTGCAGAACTTACTGTGTGACACCAACATACTTCCTCTTGCATCCCCCTAAGTCTGCCAAGCAATTTCAAATGTGAATAAAACTATTTTTTAAAACACAATTACCAAACTTCAAAATACTTTTACTGTGGCACATAGGCAAGTATTGCATTGGAGATTACCTAGGCCTGTACCAGATTTAAACTATATCATTGGGTCCTCTCTTTTTGCCCTTGTCTGCTGAATAGTAGATACCTCTATGCCATGGGTCTCAAACTGGCGGCCCTCCAGCTGTTGCAAAACTACAAGTCCCATGAGGCACTGCAAGGCTGACATTACAAGCATGACTCCCACAGGCAGAGGCATGATGGGACTTGTAGTTTTGCAACAGCTGGAGGGCCGCCAGTTTGAGACCCCTGCTCTATGCAAATGTGTATTTAGATACCTCTAGGGCAGGGGTCTCCAAACTATGGTCCTCCGGTTGTTCAGGAACTACAATTCCCATCATGTCTGTGAATGTCAGTTTTATAATGCCTCGTGGGAAGTGTAGTTCCTCGACAGCTGGAGGGCTGTAGTTTGAAGATCCCTGCTCTAGTGTGATGGTCAGTTATCAGTGGGACCCATGAGTTTGACACTTTTTACTTAGATTCCCTCTCAGCTGAAGCCTTTCCCAACACCCGGTTTCCATCTGGTGGTTGGGGACAGCAGGATATACCCCCTGTTTTTATCTACTTGCATGACCTTGAACTGAGTTGCATCCCTGGATGTGCCTATCTTATGGAGGAAATTCCTCCAAAGTGATTGAAATCCTGGTTGTCCCCAGAACCAATGTCCTTATTAAAAGGTTTCCCCTCTATTACTGTTCTGGGGACAACCCAACATTTTACATTTTGTTTTAACCACTTCCAGGCCTTTTTCTGACCCTTTTGTATAAATCTGTATTTTTTGATAGAAAAATTAGTTAGGACCCCCAAACATTATCTAATTTTTTTAAAGCAGGCCCTAAAGAATAAAATGTTGGGTTTTGCAATTTTTTGTCACATTGTATTTGCGCAGCGGTTTTTCGAACGCAATTTTTTTTTTGGAAAAAAAATACACTTTTATTTTAATTATAATGCAAAAAAAAAAAAATACATAACCAAATTTTTGGTCAAATAAAAAAAAAAAGATGATGTTACTCCGCGTAAAAAGATACCAAACTTTTCACACTTTAAAAATTGCGCACGCTCATGCAACAGCGACAATCAACGTAAATTCCACTATCCATAGGCAGCGTTTTAAAAGCCTTTACAGGTTACCACTTTAGGTCTGGTGCTAGAATTACTGTCCAAGATCTGACATTCGCAGAAATTTCTCACCTGTGTGGGACAAATGCTGTTTGCGTGTGCGCAGGACCAACACGTGCGTTCGCCTTTGCACACGAGCACGGGGGACTTAAAGAAAAATGTATTTTCATGATTTTTATTTTCACACTGTTGCTCTAAATGTTTTTTCTATTTTCGATCACTTTTATTGTTCTCTCAATGAATGTAAACATCCTCTGTGACAGCAATAGGCACGTGACATGTACTCTTTATGGAGAGGTCTGGAGTCTAAAATACCTCAAATCCCTCCTCTGCCAAAAGCATTAACCACTTTCAGACCGGACCAATTTTGCAGCCAAAGGACCAGGCCCCTTTTTGCGATTCGGCACTGCGTTGCTTTAACTGACAATTGCGCGCTCGTGTGATGTGGCTCACAAACAAAATTGACGTCCTTTTTTTCCCACAAATAGAGCTTTCTTTTGGTGGTATTTGATCGCCCCTGCGGTTTTTATTTTTTGCTATAATAAATATCCCCCAAAAATATATAAACAAAATTTTTTTTCCTCAGTTTAGGCCGATACGTATTCTTCTACATATTTTTGGTAAAAAAAAAAAAAAAAATCGCAATAAGCGATTATTGATCGGTTTGCGCAGAAGTTATAGCGTTTACAAGATAGGGGATAGTTTTATAGCATTTTTATTAATAATTTTTTTTTTATTAGTAATGGCGGCGATCTGCGATTTTTTTTGTGACTGCGACATTATGGCGGACACATCGGACATTTTTGACACATTTTTGGGACCATTGTCATTTATACAGCAATCAATGCTATTTAAATGCATTGATTCCCGTATAAATGACACTGGCAGTGAAGGGGATAACCACAAGGGGGCAGTGTAGGGGTTAAGTATGCCTAGGGGTGTGTTTCTTACTGTGGGGGGGCGTGGCTGTCAGCTAGTGAATGCTGATCTCTGCTTCAATCACAGGGAGCAGAGATCGGCGTCACTAGGCAGAACAGGGAGATGCTGTTTATCTCGGCATCTCCCCGTTCAGCCTTCCCATGAGACGATCGCGGGGGTCCCCGTGGCGATCGAGTCCGCGGGGCCCATGACCGGACTCGCGGGGGTCCCGACCGGCGCGGGAGCGCGCCGCTCCCGATGGCACGGACAGGCATTAAGGAGGGACTTATATATACGCCCTCCTGCCTGTACGTGCCATTCTGCCGAAGTATATCGTCGTGCGCCGGTCGGCAAGTGGTTAAAATCACACCAAGATTGGTGTGTTCGAATGCTTATAAGACTGGGTTCACACTTAGATCAGATATGTCTCGGTGCTTCCCTGTTCTCAGGATTTAGGGACGAATCAGGTCCGAATTTTTGCCTGAATTCAAACCTGAAAACAGAGCCAAATACACACAGGTCTCCTGTGCAATCCGCTCCACGGTTGCCATGGAGATGTGTGAACCGGCTCCATTGAGAGCCGTGAACACTCTCCTGTCATGCGAATTGGATGCAATCGCACTAGTGTGTGAGCCCAGCCTGATTTTTGAAAATGGCGCCATAGACATCTGGGTAAACTGGAACTGATGTCAGGTCATCGCTTCCAGCTTATCATAGCCGAGAGCCGAACAAAGCCAATCTGGTCTTGGTTTGGCTCTCTGAGCAGACGGTGGAAGCGCCGGCTGATCAATCGGGACTCGGGATAAAGTTGCGGGAGGTCTCCTCCCGCTGCTTGTAAAAGCAATCCAAACAGCTAGCTAGCCGCTAAGAACGATTTTAAGAGAGCTGACTGACGGCTATAAAAAAACGGTACCGGGACGATGCCTGAGGCTACAGGCATCATCCCGG
This sequence comes from Lithobates sylvaticus, assembly GCA_028564925.1. NCBI lineage: Eukaryota > Metazoa > Chordata > Amphibia > Anura > Ranidae > Lithobates > Lithobates sylvaticus. The sequence goes on along the minus strand of CM053026.1, from coordinate 700,832,384 downwards.
AGTTACAACTTTGAAGTCTAGTGACATACAGGTAGGTCGCTGGTCGGCAAGTGGCTAATTTCACTTTTGATGATAATAAAGTAAAATAACAGAAAAACAGAGATGGTAAATTTCCCCGGAGAGACAGACAGCAATAAAAACCTGACAGGTGGTCTAATCCCTCTCGACTCTGTCAAAAACTAAAAAAAAAAAAAAAAAGTTTTGCCTTTAGCTATACTTTAATTTGTAACTAATTTTGTTCTATATGTTTTGACCCAAAACAGCACCTGAAAAGTCCCAATGTAGTTCTTTCTCGTATTATGGCATCATTTCCAAGGATGTGGCGCATACTGATATTTTTACGCCACTATTGGTTTTCAACTTATATCAAAAAGTAAAATGGAAGAAATGTTACAGACAGCAATTGGATTCTTCATTCAATTTTCGTGCTAGCTAAAAATCAAATGTATTATGTTTTTGTTTTGAATATGAGACCTGTGTAAAAGGCAAAAAACAGTGACAGTACCCTTTAACTCACCTTTGGTCTTCATCTTGCTCTGTGTGGTTTTCCATTTCCATCTCTCCAGGGTGTTTAGACCCCATGTTCCTGTAAGCGAGCGCTCTTCCACAAAGGTCACTTCACCCAATCCTTTTAGAAGAGACTAAATGCAATACATTATTTAATACACTCATTTTACCAGAAGGAAACCATTAATGACTTTATATAATATAGACTATCAGGAGACAGCTGATCAGTGATGTAAGTAACTTCGTTAAAATAAACTGAGTTACGTAACTCAGTTACTTTAGAGGGTAACTAGTAATCTAACTGATTACTTTTCCCCTCATGGTAACTCAGTTCCCATTACTTTGGCTTAGTTACCCCAATTACATCTACCGTCACTAGATGGCAGTAGTGTAATTCCGGTGTCCTGCCAAAAAAGTTCCCCCGCCGGATAAGGACCCCCTGTACTGCGCAGGTGCAGCGCTTGCGCAGTACGAAGGACTACGGAGCTACCGAAAATTGCCGAACCTAAACAGCTCTGAGTGAACTCTACACAGCGCAGGCGCAGTTAACATGTAATTGTACGAGGCGATGCCGCACGCTCCCGATGCTCGTGCTACTCTGCAAGGGGCGTCTATCGTGTAACTAAGGGGCAGGTCTAGTATTACTGTAACCAAGGGGCGCATTTATTATTATTGTTATATATCGAGCTCTGCCCATTAATTTAACATTCGCCCTCTTCTGTAGAAATCCACCCCTTACACGATATAATAATAATAGACCCGCCCCTTGTTTACACGCTATAACAGAACTGCCCATTGGTTAGAGTAATAATAGAGCAGCCCCTTGGTTACACGATATAACAATAATAAATGCGCCCCTTGGTTACAGTAATACTAGACCCCCCCTTAGTTACACGTATAGAATATTTAAAAAAAAAAGTCAGTTACTTTGCTGCGTAACTAATTACTTTTCCAATGTAGTAACTGAGTTACTAACGCAATTACTTTTTGGGAGAAATAATTTGTAACTTAACTAAATTACTTTTTTAAAGTAAGATGACCAACACTGCAGCTGATATTAAAGTGAACTTGGGCAATATATTCTAAAAAAAAAAAAAAGAAAAAAAAGGGGGGGTTACCTTTAGAGAAAACTGCATGTTAAAACAGAACTAGGTTACGTATACAAGCAGCTGAAGTTATATGGAAATCTAGACTAAGGTGTTGAATTTACTAAAGGAAAATAGACTGTGTGCTTTGCAGAGTGCGGTTGCTCCAGAGCTTAGTAAATGAAGTAAGGTTTCATTTTGCAAAGAATACCCAATCACATGCAAGGAAAAAAAAAATGCATTTCTGCTTGCACATAATTGGATGATGGAAGTTAGCAAAGCTTCTGTTAATTTACTAAGTTCTGGAGCAACTGCACATTGCAAAGTCCACAGTCTTTTCCCTTTAGTAAATCAACCCCAAAGAGTCCATTTGTACTACAATGTGTGTGAGCGCAGGAGAACACATGTGCGCTGACATAAGTTGGCATGCTGTATTGCATTTTAACATTCCCTTTTCTTCTAATTTTTTTATTTTTTTAACATACAATAGGTCTACGTCATGGCAGAAGAGCCAAACTTGTGGTGGTCTGCTGTTTTTCCTGTGCCTTGATGGACGTTGTTCTGCGCGGACAGGTGTTGCCATGTGCTGCGTTGCATTGAGTGACAAAAAGTAGGGCTTTCTCTACTTTTTTTCCCCACTGCAAACCAGCACATATCAGCTCCTAATTTTTAAAGGTCATTGGGGGTTATTTCCGAAAAGCAAATCCACTTTGCACTACAAGTGCAAAGTGCACTTGAAATTGCACTAAAATAGCACTTGAAAGCGCAGTCGCTGTCGATCCGAGGGGGACATGCAAGGAAAATAAAAAAAACAGCATTTTAGCTTGCACATGATTGGATAATAAAATCAGCAGAGCTTCCACTCATTTCAGATCTTCCCCTCAGATTTACAGCGACTGCACTTCCAAGTGCACTTTCAGCGCAATTTCAAGTGCACTTTGTACTTGTAGTTTGCACTTGTAGTGCAAAGTGGATTTGACTTTCGTAAATAACCCCCATTGTGTTGTGATGCGTTAAAAAAATGTGCCAATGTATCTGCTGTGCATGAACCCTAAATGTAAAAGCTGAACTTGGCCCCATTGTATCTCACTTTCTAAATCTTCTATTGGTCAATGAGGCTGCCCATCAAATCCAAGCTAAACTCTGGGAATTAGTCGAACTTGACCCTTGTAGTGGCAGCCCTCTGCACTGCAGGGGTAAATGCTGGTTTAGTCCAGGGGTGCAGTGATGAGGAGAATTACTTATTCTATCCCTAGCTCCAGAGTTTTCTTCTGCCCAAAGCTCTGGGCTGTGGGTAGTCCCTTGACGTTATTAGTACAATGCAGGGTTAGGAGGTGAGCTTGCGACCAGGGTCTGAAGTATCTTAGAGGGGACACTGCTTTGGACCGGTCACATAGCTAGGGTGAGCCTGACAATGCCATGAATAAGTTAAGTATTACACCTCATCCCAAAACCCCTTGACTAAATAAGTATTTGCAGTGTTACTAAACCCAGGACCCTGCATTTACTATATCTGGTCTCCCACAGTATACAGAACATGGAAATGCAATAGTTTAATAAATATAAACTGCTAAATACCTTTTCTCATCAGCAGTTACAGCAGTCTTGTGACTTCTATCAGTGCCTGGTTAAAGCTCGTATAAGGAGTTTTCATCCAACACTGACTGTCCTATGAGGCTGCAGGGCCCCTAACTAGAAAAAACAAACAAAAAACTCTCTAGCAATACACACTAAACTGAGCATGTGCAGCTTGTTCCCTAGCCTCTGTTCTATCAGGAGATGGTTTGGGGACAGTGGAAGAAGGGAAGGATCAGAGAAGACAGGATAAAAACAACCTTTTTACACAATGCAGAGGATTAACCCCTTAGGTTCCACAGCAAGTATAACAATGGCGCTTTACTGCAAATACAGACTGATTTTACTGTTGTGGGTTTAGTAACACTTCAACTCTTGCAGTGGAGGAGATGGGGACCATGAGCCTGCATGTCCCTGTGTGCACCCACCTTGGAGGGGCTCAAATTCCCCGGGTGTGGCCCTGCCCTTTGGGCAGACCTGACCGTAGGCATCGACCCCACGCGCTGGTTTGATCTGCAAATTGGCAGCGATTGCTGCGGAGGTTGGTCTGGGACGGTCCTGCATGCTGATCCCCTCCCCATTGTGTCCGCATCATAACCCTGACGGCATACGCATGCGTCAGGAAGGGGAGGGGTATATAAGGACCCACATGGCGGTGGCCATTTTGTGGCAGCCCAAGGGAGCCTGACACTAGTGACAAAGAGAGCAGGTATGCAACATTTTACCATGATCTGTTACCATGTGGATGAGATTTAGCCATTTTAAGATGTTTGGGGCGTTTGCCCCACTGACCCAGTGCTTTATGCTTTTCATAGGTTGGGGCGGCTCACTCCTTTCTCTGTCAGGGGTGTTTGTTTGCCTTTCCCCATTCCTTCCATCTCAGCCCTTTTCATCTATAGATGCGATGAGCTGTGGAACCTTAAGCGATCAGGTGGGTTTCATAGTGTCATTATAGCTAGGAAAATACCTGTGCACAATCATGTAAGGCAAGCGTGACAATACATGCTTACACTTACAAATTTTCTTTTTTGTATTTGGCAGTCCTTTCAGCCCCATGTGGAATTTATTTAAAATGTCCGATGCCATCTAGTGTTTAATCAGGCTCCCTGCATCCCTTATACTGGTGATATAAAGGAAGTTGATTTGGTAAAGGAATAATACAGGATTGCATAGGTAAAAGTAAAGGTGATAAACCGATTGACCACAAGCTTTTTTTATTAATCTTTAGGCTCTATTTTTCCTGTATATTACTATATATACTTGACGCTAAATCCCTCACTGCGGGACGTTGACCTTGAACTATGCGTTTTTCCTTCACATGCTCAGTTTGAATTGCCTATGTCTGTGGCAGGTTTACTTTGAGCACAATCTGGATATAGATAAGGACATTACACAAATAAAACTGCCATATGTAAAAGGAACAGTCCGTTTGAACGTCAGATCACCTATACGACAACCTTGTGGGCCCAGTAGTTATCAATGGGCCTCATCAGACCTTGATGAATAGCGATCTGGATTGCTATTTTCGGGGCCCAGGTATGCCATAAAAGCAAAAGTTATACTGATGTGTATAGTTTACACCTACAGTATTTGGTAAGTGCCAAACTGGGCTTGGCAGACAATAAAGGCACTTTCATGATCTTACACAATCAGGGTACTTTCACAATGAGTCAGTTTCTTACTATGACCAATCAGAATGATGAGTATCTGCAGAAGTCACAGCACACTATTCAGATGGCAGAGAAGATTCTTCTGGTAAAACACAAGTGTTCAGTGGGTAATCGTCATTTCGTTTTGGAATCATGCAACTGACAGATCACATGAAAGCAGCAGTTCCTAAAAATTAAGACTACATGCTTACATAGATACAGAAGCAATAAAATAAATAACAAAAAATAAATAAAAAGAAACAATGAAAAAAATAAAATACATAAACAAATACACACTGTGACAGTGCTATTCCCTGCCACAGTGTGAAAGGGGTTTTGTGTCACCCAGGGTGCTCGTCTTGCACAGAGGGTTTCAGTTTTCTCAGTGATTGGTAAAGCCCGGTTTGGGACCTGGACTCCAGAGGCTTTGAAGGGATCAAGTCTCCAATCCTAGGTCAACTCTGATTATGCAGGTGTGTGCAAGGCTTTTATTAGAGAGATGACTGTGGTCATGGGAGGGCTGGCAGCCTTAGGCCTGTGGGGCAAGTCCAGTGAAGTGGTCCATTGAACCACCGAATAAGCTCACCATCACCAGTGCCCATCAGCGCAGCCTCAGCAGTGCCCATCAGCACAGCCTCACCAGTGCCCTTCAATGCAGTCTGTTCAGTGCATGGGGATTAGAGAGGAGAGCAGCCGAATTACACAGAGCGGAAATCTCCCGCTTACCCAGTGTGGCCGCTGTCATACGAAGTTCCGCCTCCTGGACCAGATCCTATGACAAGACGTTCTCCTACACGTTCCTGTGTAGTGCTCCTCTTACCTTAACTATGGGTGCTGTAGCTGTGGCTGGCTCCCGTGTCCTCTGTGGCTGGCTGGCACCTGCGTCCTCTGTGGCTGGCTGGCTCCCGCGTCCTCTGTGGCTGGCTGGCCGCATCCACACCTGACCAGCTCCGCCGAGCCATTTGCAGGGCCTGCGCTTGTACTACAAGTCCCAGAGTGCCACAGTGTGCGGCCGCACATGACCCTGTTCGACTAATCACAGGGTGTTTGCGTGGACTACAAGTCCCAGAATGCAACCGCATGTGGTCATGCCCCTGGCCGACTTACTCTGAGAGAGAAAAAAAAACAGTAACGGACGACCGCTGGACGTTTTGCATGTCAGGACTGCCTGGGTGGAAATTGCCATCCTGCCCCCCGGCCCAGCCCACCCCTGACTGTGGTACAGGGCCCCACCCTGACTGACATAGGAGCCCAGAAGTCAGGATAGTCAGGATAGTGCCACCTAGGAAATAGGTGGAAACCAGCACAGCATAGAGCTGCTAGGTGTATGCACAAAGCTTGCGTGAGATGACTGTCTGGGGCAGTGTTTCTCAACCTTTTTTTAGTCAAGGCACCCTTTAAAATCCTGCACAATCTCACTTCATTCTAAAATGTAGAAAAACTAAACCTATAGTGTTACATAACACAGAAACATCCACATACGTAGGACACTCAACATGCAATTTATTCCTCCAAAGCGAACACATTTTTTCGCACTGGTACTGGCTTTTATTCCAGTGTTTCTCTTCTTCCTCGTTTCTCTCCCTCACTCAGCTAATGTGACCACAGTGCTGAAGGAGAGGGGAAGGGGAAGGGTAAAAAAGGACGGTGAGCCGATGCCTGACATTCTTCTTATCAACCAACTACATCATTGGTTGTAAGGACGTCCGTAGCTAGAATGTTGCAAGGTTGCACAATGAACACCTGTGACTAAGTAACTAAAAGGCAGGCTTGATCCACCCGCTGACTTGTATACAATTTTTGGCCAATTTTTAGGCATTCTGCCAAGGCACCCTGGTTGAAAAAGGCTGGCCTGGAGGATACAGACAAATGACCTGAAGTGTGCTGCAAGTGATGTGGAAATATTGAGCTTCATATTTATATCAAAGGGTTTCAAGGGAACCATTGTGAGGACTTTCAAATTAAATTACCATGCCCCATTAGATGTACATGTGCGTGTATGTATATATATTTATTTTTTCCTATTTCTCAAAAGCTGTTTGATGTCTTCAATAGTCAGGTGATAACTAAGTCACCCTTGTGTTTGTTGAGAGCCATATCAGACTTTGTGTCCCCACCTGGTCAGGGTTCCTTGCCATGCTAATGTCGGAACTGGTTATGCTAGAATCAAAGAGGGTTGCTTACCTAACAACCATAAACATATGGTAGACAGAGGGGCATCAGATGTTCTGATTCTTGAGCATGGTAGCCGAAGAGGCTTCAGGTGCAGCCAATCAGAATTTGATGCAACTCTGAACCAATGAAAGAATTCCATTTGATTAATTGGTGGAGAAGGAATATAAAAATAGGTGGGGAGCTTTAGGAAGCTCTGTTTGAGCCCAGACCATCGGGAGGTCAGGATGTCTGTGCAATGTATCCGTATTATCTTATTTCTCTTTTCTTTTCTCTGACTTTTTCTGTCCTACCGGTCAACCCAATCACGGTCCAGAGGGTAGCTCTAGGAAGCTCTGTTTGAGCCCAGACCAACGGGAGGTCAGGATGTCTGTGCAATGTATCCGTATTATCTTATTTCTCTTTTCTTTTCTCTGACTTTTTCTGTCCTAGGATTTTCCTTAATACATTTACAGCATTTGTATGTCCGTTGTAACCATATCTCCTTTTTGCATTAACCATCTTTGTAAACTGGAAACAATGTATTTGTAACATCACGATGTTATATTTGGTCATATCTGATTATGTGCGAAGGATAAGGGCTCCCTTTGGAATCTTGGAGGCAATGGAAAAGGATATGTGCCTCTCTGCCAAAAAGCAATTTCAGTTGACCCTTTGAATAAGATTAGGCCAATCTTTGTAATTTAAATGCAGCTGTGGGCATAGGGCTACGTTTCCACTGGTACAACTCCAAGGTCGCACGATTGAGAGTGTGACCGAGGTGCGACTTTAGTGTGACTGTGGTGTGGCTTTGAATGCGACTGATCCAAATATATTGTTCTGACAAGTAGTGAAAAGCAGCAACGGTGACAGGGGCGGTACCGGTCAACCCAATCACGGTCCAGAGGGTAGCTGCCTCTGTAGGAGCAACGTATAAAAGATTTGGAAATCAGGTCAGGGTCCAAGCATCCGTAAGGATGGGTAATAGAATCGCTTCAAAGAGGGGGTCTGAGTGGGGAAAACCCTACCAACTGCGCCCAAGGGAAGAGATGATAAATATGGGCCTGAGTGGTAAAATATATTCGAGATTGGGATTGTTGGGCTTAAAGAGCTTTTCTAAGAAAGGTACATTTAAAACTTGGGTATGGGAAGATCTGTACTGTGCTCACCACAAAAAGATGACACGGGCATATGAAAAAGATACTTGGGGTATATGGATGCTGGAGTCAGCGAATAGAACAGAGGAAATTAAGGTTTTTACTATCGGATTTAAAGGAGAAATCATCCAAGCAATACTTGAACGTAGGGACAAATCAGAAACCATCACAACCCCGAACAAGTGGTGACAGTAATTTTCAGGGAGACGAGGAGCAATTGTCAGGACTTGGGCCTTATGCAGTTGCCCAGTCCTTGTCAGCAAAGTGCTCAGGGACTGACATGAACTGTCACCTTTCAGTGGCTGCCAAAAAGGGAGAGCCACAACATAACAAGTCTGATACCCCAGTAAAATGTCAATTAGGAGGAAGGCAGAGCAGCAAGACATGGAGAGGAAATGGCGAGGCTGGCATTAAGGGAGGAAAGTCTCCAGGCAGAAGGAACATTTTCTGTCCCTCTGACGGGAGAGGATGTGAAATTAAATTTTACTGGAAGAAGCTGTAGTAAGCGCACGGCAGGTGGTTAGCGAAACAGTATGAACATTTGAAAGTGCAAATCACATCCCTAAAAGAAGTGCTATAAATAACCAAAGGTAATATCAGTACTTTAGAAGCTTCTATGTCAAATTCTGAGGCTATCCACCAGAAATTAGTACTAGAAAACCAAAGATTACAGGACGTTCATCAGTTGTGAAAAAGACTGAAGGATGCAGAAGGTGAAGTGAAACCATTATCTGTCAGCTGCCAGGAGCCGTTTTCTCAGTTCTTAGAGTGGAAAACAAAGCAACGGATTTGGGTATGTCTGAATTCAGGGGGACATCCTCCACAACTAAAGTATGTACCAACAAGAATAAATCCCTGGAAGGTAAGAGTTCTTTAAAAATAAATTGCCCCTATATCTTGTAAACAGCCAGCTACTAATCCAGTTGTAGCCATCGAAGTTTGACTAAACTCTAATGCTGCGTACACACGAGCGGATTTTCCGTCGGAGAAATCTTGGATGGTTTTTCCGACGGAATTCCACTCAAGCTTGGCTTGCATACACACGGTCACACAAAAGTTTGCTGTACTTTCGACCGTCAAGAACGAGGTGACGTACAACACTACGACGAGCCGAGAAAATGAAGTTCAATGCTTCCGAGCATGCATCGAATTGTTTCCGAGCATGCGTAGGAATTTTGCGCGTCGAATTGGTACAGGCGATCGGAATTTCCGTCGGAAAAATTGAGAACACGCTCTCAAACTTTTGCTGGCGGAAATTCAGCCAGCAAAAGTTCGATGGAGCATATACACGGTCGCATTTTCCGACGAAAAGCTCTCATCGGTCTTTTGCTGGCCGAAATTCCGATCATGTGTATGCAGCATAAAAGTTTTTTGGCAACCATTGTTTTATTCTCTCCATTTTTAATATTTTTTTTGGACCCGAATTGTAAATTTTTGTGACAGTGATCCTGATCACCTGTTGATCACTAGTATGGGAGAGGAGTGATCTATTTTTATTTATTTTTTGTTCCTCTTTATTATTTATTTTTGTTAAGTTGCTGCTGCAATGTATTATTTTTCAAGGCACTTCATAATAATCTTTCAGGACAGTTATATATTGATCGTTTGTTTTTATGAATGCAGATTCAATGCTCTTCGACATAAAGTGAAATGCGTGGGATAAACGGTCTAAGTTGAAGCAGCATTAAACCTGTATGTTTTTTTTTATTTTGTTGCTTATTTTAAGCTTTTTTTTTTTCTCTTTCTCTTTCCTACTTTATTTGTTTCATATTCTTATCTTTAATTACTTTAAGTGATAGTACCAGTCCATTAGCTGATAATGTTCTTCTAGATCTAAAAGGTAAATGTAATCTTCTGGAACTTTTGTTTGAATATCAGAGATGAGCTGTGAATTGTAAGGCTTTACTGTTTCTGCCTGACTTTTCCTGAAACATACAAGTACCATAGTTCACAAAGTATCCCTGGACATCCAGGTCTTATGTCTCATTGAATTTCTACATCTCCCAGTCTGTCTACTGCTTTAACCTAAGCCCCGTGAGCAGGTGTGGTGTACCAAAGGACCTGGCAATAGCATGCAGTGTTGACTAACCCTACCTTCAAGGGCTCTATACTGGCTGTGGCTCAGACTCCGTACCCTGTGGGGATCCCATTTTTCTCGTCCACATTACACCCCTTAAGTATTTAGCCTTAATGGCCACCCCGCTGCCCCTGTCTGGCATTCCTCCAATAACTATACACTGACATTCTCCTTTTTCTTTTTTGTATTCATGCACGACTGTCTGGAGGCCCACCCTACCACCACCTGAAGAAGCAACAACAACCATCAAGCCATATCTTGAAACCAAGGTGCAATTACTAGACTGTCCTTAACTTTCCTTCACCATGCTGAACAGTGCCGTCTCACGGTCCGATCGGATCTTTGCAAACATCACACAGCATTCTCAAGTTACGGGACTAAAAGAAGCCAGGATCCCGCCATCGATGTTGGAGTTCCGCTCTTCCAAGGCAGAGGAGCGTGGAAACATTGCAGCACAGGCACTCATGGTCCAGATGTGGTGTCTAAAAAACACCAGGATTTCTCTGCTGTCTCAAGTCTACCTTAATGGGTTACTGCATGCTCAAAAAAAAGAAGAGGAGGTCGCAGTGGTGGTGGGGCTTATGGGCTGTTCTGAATGGGTACATAATCATTGAGGGAGGGCATAAGTTCAAGAATGAACTTCATGGGGAACTGATGTGGAAATTTAAGCCTGAAAATGATAGACTTTATAACAGTGATCTTTCAATAACTCTATAGTTTCAGAACTTGTTTAGATTAAACAGACACCATACCCAGCTGTGGAATTTTATCTGGAGTAGCTATCTGACAAAAGCCTCTTCTCTGACCATTTGATAGCATAATCTATGGACTTGATGGAATGTCACTTCAAAAGGAGGTGGGAGGTGGGAAGGGAACAGGTATAACTTGATCCTAAAATGGTAGCTGGTGTCCTAGCTTAAGAGAGCCCCCCACCCCCATTGGCTCAATGTAGCAGTTTTAGCATATGGAAGGAGGGGGGGGGGGTGAGGAGGGGTGGTTTTTTTTTACAAGTGTGTATATATCAGAATACACACCCCTGGCTCAGTCTATTTGGTTTGTGGTCTAAGAAGCATGGGGAAGTAAGATGTCTCTCTGTAATGCACCTCCTTTACTTTCTTAGTGTGGCCATTAAGGCCAAATACTTATAAGGGGTGTAATGTGGATGAGTAAAATGGGATCCCCACAGGGTATGGAGTCCGAGCCACAGCCAGTATCCTCTAGAGCCCTTGAAGGTAGGGTTAGTCAACACTGCATGCTATTGCCAGGTCCTTTCATCTTTTCTGTAACTTTTCCTGTCCTACAATTTGTCCTGATATACTGATAGCATTTGTTGGTCCATTATAGCAATATTCCTATTTGTATTAGTTTGTATCATTGGTAAAATCTTTGTTTTAAGGTTGTATCATCTATGTTATAGTTGGTAATATCTGTTTAAATACAAGTTTATTTTCTGTACAATAATACGTTTAAATAAATTTGATTGTTATTTTTTCGCATTGTTATCATTCGCTTTAATTATATCCGTAATAGCGGCAACCTCATCAGTTGATTCTTATATAGACAAAAAGGTTTTAATCACTTATTTTATGTATCATTAACCACTTGACCACTGGGCACTTAAACACCCTTAATAACCAGACCAATTTTCAGCTTTCGGTGCTCTCACATTTTGAATGACAATTACTCAGTCATACAACACTGTACCCATATAACATTGTTGTCCCCTTTTCCCACACAAATCAAGCTTTCTTTTGATGGTATTTAATCACTGTTGGGTTTTTTATTTTTTATCGCTATAAAAGAAAAAAAGACTGAAAATTCTGTAAAAAAAATGAATTTTTCTTAGTTTCTGTTATAAAATTTAGCAAATGTGTAATTTTTCTTGCTAAATTTGGGCCAAAATTTATACTGCTACATATCTTTGGTAAAAATAAGTACAAATTGGGGTATATTATTTGGTCTTTGTGAAAGTTATAGAGTCCACAAGCTGTGGTGCCAATGTCTGAAAATTGATTACACCTGAAGTACTACCAGCCTATCTCATTTCTTGAGACCCTAACATGCCAGAAAAGTACCCCCCAAATGACCCCTTTTTGGAAAGAAGACATTCCAAGGTATTTAGAAAGAGGCATTTTTGAAGTTGTAATTTTTTTCCACAATTCTTTGCAAAATCAAGATTTTTTTTTTCTTTTTTTTTTTTCCACAACATTTTCATATTAGCAGGTTATTTCTCATACACAGTATATGCATACCACAAATTACACCCCAAAACACATTCTACTATTACTCCCGAGTATGGCGATACCACATGTGTGAGACTTTTACACAGCGTGGCTACATACAGAGGCCCAACATGCAGGGAGCGCCTTCAGGCGTTCTGGAGCACCCAGGCCAATTCTGACATTTCTCTCCTACATGTAAAAATCATAATTTATTCGCTAGAAAATTACATAGAACCCCAAAACATTATATATGTTTTTTTAGCAAAGACCCTAGAGAATAAAATGGCAGTCATTGCAATTTTTTATCTTGCACGGTACTTGCGCAGCAATATTTCGAACAAGTTTTTTTTGGAAAAAAAACTGTTTTGTGCTTTAAAAAAAACATAACAGTAAAGTTAGTCCAATGTTTTTGCATAATATGAAAGATGAAGTTACGCCGAGTAAATAGATACCCAACATGTCATGCTTCAAAATTGCACACACTCGTGGAATGGGGCCAGACTTTGCTACTTAAAAATCCCCAAAGGGGACGCTTTAAAATGTTCTACTGGTTACATGTTTTGAGTTACAGAGGAGGTCTAGGGCCAAAATTATTGTTCTCACTGTAACGTTCGCAGCGATACCTCACATGTGTGGTTTGAACACTGTTTTCATATGTGGGCGGGACTTTGTATGTATTTAATTTTTTATTCCTTTTACTTTATTTATTTTAGTTTGACACTTTTTTCCCCAAAAATTATTTTTTTGATCACTTTTATTCCTGTTACAAGGAATGTAAACATCCCTTGGAATAGGAATATGGCATTACAGGTCCTCTTTACAATAAGATATGGGGTCAATAAGACATCTCACCTCTAGGCTGGAAAGCCTGAAATAAAAAAAATAAAAAATTATCCTGGCTTCGATCATAGCGGTGAGTCGGTAGAAGCACCAGAGGGCGGCGGGAGGGGGGGACATCCCCTCGCGCCTCCCGTAAGAACGATCAAGCAGCTGAACAGCCGTTATGATCGTTCTTATGGTGTAGGGAAAAAGCGGATATCTGAATAATGTCTGTAGCTGCAGGCATCATTCAGATATCGCCGCACAAATTCAAGGACGTCATATGACGGCCGGCAGGCAGGAAGTGGTTAAAACACATTTTTTTTTTTTAACACAAAGTTGTCCATTTATACAAATATACAAATATTTATATTTATATTTCTAACACATAGCATTTACATACCAAAAATGACACCCCAAAATACATTCTCCTACTCCTCCTGAGTACGGCGATACCACATGTGTCAGACTTTCACAGTCTGGCCACATACAGAGACCAAGTACAGCCGAGCATGGCTGAGTATGGCTGAGCATGGCTGGGTATGGTTGGGTACGGCCGAGTATGGCTGGGATACGGCTGGGTATCGCTGAGTATGGCTGGGTATCACTGAGTATCGCAGGGTATTGCAGAGTATTGAGGGATGGCTGAGCATGGATAGATGGATCGGTGGTGACTGCACAGAGCAGCGCTGTGGGCACTACAGATCCCGCCCACAGCGCTGCTGCCACCGATCTCTCCCCCTCTCCTCTCACACTGTACCGATCGGTACAGAGAGAGGAACCGGCATCTTGAAATGAGATACAAATGATTACATGTGATCACTCTGTCATTTGACGGAGCGATCACGTGGTAAAATGGCCGTGATGAGTGTCCGTTTACCATGATCTGTGATATCACGGATGTCACAAATGTTCGAGTGCGCGCCCCAGGGGGGTGCGCGAGAGCGGAATTCTGGGAGGATGTCTTAGTACGCCCTCCCAGTTAAGCAACCGCCCTGTAGCTGTCATTCGGCTATGGGCCGGTTAAGTGGTTAATCATTTAAGTGAGGTATGAACATTGCTTATTTTATGTATCATTAGGCGTATAAGTGAGGTAGGTAGAAATTGCCATAACAGCCAAGAGTCTAATGAATAATGAGTGTGTGGCAGAGAAATGCTGAAAAACACCTGCAAGGGAAAACCACGTGATGTCTTGAACATTTTTAAGTGGACAAGAAAAGCCTTAAAAAAATAAAAATAAAAAAAAAGAAGGGATTTAGGCGTATTAAGTGGTTGTATCCATAAGAGTGCATTCACACCTGCAAATGCATCTGCACTCCAATTAGATGAGAGAACTCCAGCAAGGGTTCCTGTGATTAGCTGTATGAGGCAGCCCCATTAAAAGCAATGTGAGGCTGACAAGTCCTGCAGCTAATCGTGGCCACTCGCATGTATGGTGATTGGTGAGTGATTGGCCCTGGATGCAGATTATCTGCAATGGGGCATACTTCTTCCCATTGACACCCATGGTGGGGCACTATTCCTCCCCGCACCAACAGTTGGGCATAAATTCCTTCCACTGGCACAAGTAATAGAGCTCTATTCCTCCCACTGACACCAATAATTGGGCTCTGTCTCTCCTACTGACACCGCAATAGGGCACTATTCCTTCCAACTGACATCAGTCTTGGGGCCCTATTCTTCCACTGGCACCAACAATGAGGCATTATTCCTCCCACTAATAATGATGGGGCACTATTCCTCCTTCTACTGAGCACAGGTGTTTATATATATATATATATATATATATATATATATATATATATAATTTTACTCTCAATGACCACCAGCTTGAAGCGATGTTAACTCCCACTGATGCTGAGGCATTTTCTACTCCCACTGGCTACAGTCTGCACCCCAAAGTCTGAAAGACAGAGAGAGGAGAGAGGAACCGGCGTCATGAAATGAGATACAAAATGATTACATGTGATCACTCTGTCATTTGACCGAGCGATCACGTGGTAAATGGCCGCGATTAGCGTCCGTTTACCATGATCTGTGATATCACGGATGTCACAAATGTTCGAGTGCGGCCCTTTGTTTAGAAAAAGTTTGGAGACCACTGCTTTTAAGTTAGTGCACCTTTACTTACTTTTCCCCAAAACTTCCCTATGCATTACAGTGTCCTCAATAAATAAATATCCAGTCCTCTTTTTTTGAATGCTCACTTTTCATGCTACTTATTCTAGGGCTGAAACAACTAATCGATTAATCGTCAACTAATCGATTATGAAATTAATCGATTACTATTTTCACAATCGATTGGCCAGTAACACAATGGGGTTAAAAAAACAAAATGAGCCCTTTATAGTACAAAAAGAGCAAACAATCGCTACCGCAAATATTACTTTCACAGTTCTACAGTAAAAAAATTAACCCCTTAGAGTAGTGACTATCTGCTCCCCCCTGTACCACAAATGGCCAACCCTAGCCTTCTCAACCCCATTATGTTAATAAACGTATTAGATCTGGTTCATATCTATGTGTTTTTTGGTTCTTTTTGCAGAAACGCACTACAGTTCATTTACATGGTTTCCTATGAGACACGTTCACATCTATGCTTTTTTCAGCCGCGTCGTATTTGGAAAGGGTCAGGGACTTTTTTTTGTTTAATGCAAAACAGTGCTTTTTTGGTTCAATATACTTCAATGGAGAAGCTGCAGAAAAGCATGTAATGTGTTTTTTGCAGCAATTTGTGTTCTTTTAATCTGACCAACAACAAAATTGGCCAAAAGAAAAATGCAAAAACGCAAATTGCAGCAAAATCACGTGCACAAAAATCAAAACGCACAGCAAAAAGCACAGCAGAAACAGATCAAAAGCAAAATGCATAGATGTGTACCGAGCCTTATGCTGGCCACACGGATCAATTTTCAGATGAGAATATTCAGACAAAAAATCTTTGTACATTCGCTGAATGAAAGAATGTTTGAAATTTTAAAGCGGTTCTGCACTGTCTATTTTTTTGAGCGATGCTATGGATTGCAACATGTTTTTTTATGTACTCACGTGTTCCTGTTCACAGAGTCATTGCTGCCGGTTTTCGTCCTGTAAAAAAATTTAGCAACATCCTTCCTGCTGGGGGCCATCTTGCCTGTGGGCATGTGAAACCCCACAGGCACTTCAGATGGCCCAGCATGCACCGCCGTGCAGCTCACGTTCTCCGAAATCTTGCGAGATGTCGGCACATCTGCCGACATCTCGCGAGATTTCAGAAGATGTGGCCGACATCTCGCGAGATTTCGGAAGATGTGGCCAACATCTCGCGAGATTTCGGAAGATGTGGCCGAAATCTCGCGAGATTTCGGAAGATGTTCGCACTGACTCCTGGGATCAATGACACCAGATCCCAGGAGACAGTGCGGCCTGACGACGATCGACGCAGAGACCCCGCCCACCGCCGCAGAGACAGAGGACAGGAAGTCAGCGATTATCAAGGTAAGTGAAAAAAAAAAAACACATTTCATTTAGTACTCTTTGCCTGATTTGGAAGGCAAAGAGATTTACTAAATGAAATGTGTGCAGAACCGCTTTAACTTGTTTTTAACATTCTGTTTTTAAAATCAATGTAATTTCTGAACGAAAACCACATACACTGTCTGAAAATCCCTTTGACCAAGAAGTTTGCTATTTTTTCCAAATTTTCCTGTCACTGTGGTTGAAAATGAAAATCGATTTGACCCCACTAACGATTAGAGAATCGAACGAATGTTCTTAAAATGTATTTATTTATTTTTTTTAAAAGGAAGACATTGTTTGTTTTTTAAATAAAAAAAAATAGATTTCTGAGTCTGATGATATTTACCAGATTCACCCTTTAATAGTATATACAGAACAAAGCTGAGTGATTGTTCATTAATTTCCGGAGCCGTCCTAACACTGGGTATGTCCTGCCGGACAATTATATGAGCATCTGAAAGAGCAAGCATTTATTTCCAAGCAGAACACAGCATGTTAATGTATTGAGGACACTGCAACTGCAATCCATAGAGAGGTTTGCTGAAAAAGCAAGTAAAGGTGAACTAATCCTTTAAATTAATTCTACAATTGTTAGATAATCAGCAATGGAAACCAGCAGTTGTGACCAGAGATTGCTCTATACTAAATGATTATTTAACAAGAAAAAAATCTGCACTGCAATGAAACATTGTCAAACCAAACCAGATAAAGATAAGTTACTTTATCTAGGTCAGGGGTGCCCAACCAGTGGCCCGGGGGCCACATGTGGCCCGCGGAGCCCTCTGATGTGGCCCTCGACCTCCTGCTCTAAGATGGCAGGTTGGCAAGCCCAGATCACGGGTTGCCGACCCGCCATCCCAGAGCAGCAGTTTTGTGAATGAAGCCGCTGGCAGTGGAAGCAAGTGGCTGCAGAGCAGAGCCACATAGGCCAATGCTTCCTGTATGGCGCCCACTTCTGTCACAGGCGGAGTGATACCAAATGCGCTCAGCCTGGAACAGCAAAGCCAGCAATACCAGAATGGAAGACGGTTATTAAAAGGTACGTTTTCTACTAAATTCATGGATATGGATATATCTCTTTTGCAGTGGTTACCAGTATTGGTCATCTTACTTTAAAAAAGTAATTTAGTTAAGTTACAAATTACTTCTCCCAAAAAGTAATTGCGTTAGTAACTCAGTTACTACATTGGAAAAGTAATTAGTTACTCAGCAAAGTAACTGACTTTTTTTTTTAAATATTCTATACGTGTAACTAAGGGGCGGGTCTAGTATTACTGTAACCAAGGGGCGCATTTATTATTATTGTTATATATCGTGTAACCAAGGAGCTGCTCTATTATTACTCTAACCAAGGGGCAGTTCTGTTATATCGTGTAAGCAAGGGGCGGGTCTATTATTATTATATCGTGTAAGGGGTGGATTTCTACAGAAGAGGGTGAATGTTAAATTAATGGGCAGAGCTCGATATATATAACAATAATAATAAATGCGCCCCTTGGTTACAGTAATACTAGACTTGCCCCTTAGTTACACGATAGACGCCCCTTGCAGAGTAGCACGAGCATCATAAGGGTGCGGCATCGCCTCGTACAATTACATGTTAACTGCGCCTGCGCTGTGTAGAGTTCACTCAGAGCTTTTTAGGTTCGGCAATTTTCGGAAGCTCCGTAGTCCTTCGTACTGCGCAAGCGCTGCACCTGTGCAGTACAGGGGGTCCTTATGCGGCGGGGGAACTTTTTTGGCAGGACACCAGAATTACTTTACTGCCATCTAGTGGTGGTAGATGTAATTGGGGTAACTAAGCCAAAGTAATGGGAACTGAGTTACCATGAGGGGAAAAGTAATCAGTTAGATTACTAGTTACCCTCTAAAGTAACTGAGTTACGTAACTCAGTTTATTTTAACTCAGTTACTTACATCACTGGTGGTTACTGGGCTGCTTTCAAACTGATCTGCAGGTGCAGTGCAGCTGCGGGTTACCTGCATTGAGCCATAGACTTCTGTTATTACCTGCAGGCTTGTTGCGCCTTCAGAAAGTGCGCCACACCTGCAGGATATAATAGAAGTTTACGGCAAAGTGCAGCTAACGCACAGAAAATCCACAGGTTCACTGCGCTGCACCCGCGGTTTGGGAAAATCGCAGCGCATCAGTGTGAAAGCAGCCTTAGGCCCCTTTCACATGATTGGTCCGACCCAATCATACTTACTATTCACCTCTATGGAGAAGCATATGTAAACAGACTTGTGTCTGTTTACACCCGCCTACCTAAAAAAAAAAATAGAAAGAGATCTGCCCCTTTCGTCTGGGCGAATCGGATTGGATCAGAGGGCCCATAGAGTAGAGTAGGGTGTGTCCGTGGACCTGTTATAATCCCGCTCCGCTCATTGTGGCCCACGACCAGTTACCAATTCACTTATGTGGCCCTCGTGCTTCAAAAGGTTGGGCACCCCTGATCTAGGTGAACTTCTGTACTTGGTGACCACTTCCCGTAAAACAGAACCCTTCAGGAAATATAGGAGCTGACAATTCTGACTTCCTTGCTTCAATATGAACTGCCCTGAAACCAGCATATCCATAACATGTGAAAGGACACATGGGCAAAAGCTCCAGATTCATCAAAATATATTACACATTTCACACAGCACAGTCCTCATAAATACAGTACATTCAGCACACTCATACATATAGACGCTGTTGTGTCTCGGGTTAAAGACTTCTGTTCAGAAACCACAGGATACAGCCTGCAGTAGTGAGGAAGTGGAACCCACCTTGAGGTTAACACTAGCTGGTTTGGAGAGAACTGGGTCTTCATCAGCCTCGTAGAGGTGCTGGATCCTGAGAAGTACTCGATCAAAATCTGCAGCAGTTTTCTGTCTATTACCTGCGAGTATTCAAAGAAAATTGAATGAGAAATTGGTACTCGTTATATTTCGCTAAGCTTTAATGTTAGTATATTCATGGCGAAATCATCATAGTAATTTAGGTACTTTGCTTAGTATAATTTACATATTTGTTTTTAATGTAAACACTTTTTGTGAATCTTGTTTATTACATACAATAAAAACTATTGTAAACAGAGAAATTGGTACTCCATTTCCATATTTTTTTTTATTTAACAGAGGGTCAAAGAGACATAAGTTTTAGTTTCTTGTCTGTACGTCATTAGGAAGATTTTTTATTTTTTTTTTCACTTGCTTTCTTGGTGACCAAAATCCAAAAACAACTACTGTTAATGGACTGCTACTGACAGTTATTACCATATATACTGGAGTATAAGCCAAGTTTTTCAGCACATTTTTTTGTGCTGAAAGTGCCCCCCTCGGCTTATACTTGAGTCAAGCACTTTTCTGCAGCAGAAAATTTAATTTTCCAACCCGACTTTGGGGCCCCGTATCCCGGGGCCTCTTGTTGCTAGGAACCCCAAATATCCAAAGATGGGGTTCCTAGGCCTAAGTGGCCCCGAGATACAGGGCCCCAAATTCGGTTCGGAAAATGTCATTCTCTGCTGCAGAAGAGTGCTTGACATTTTCCAAACCGATTTGGGGCCCCGTATTTCAGGGCCACTTGATAATAGGAACCCCATGGATATTGGATATGTTGTAGTGCTAGTTCGACTGAGTTTGCATACCAAATTTGGGGTTCCTAGCACCAAGTGGCCCCAAGATACGGGGCACCAAAGTAGTCGATCAACTGTGTCCATCTGCAGCAATGTTATTTCAGGACCCTTTGGGTCCAGAGACCCCACATTTTGGCTGCAGATAGGGAGCATCTAGGAACCCCTAACTACCAAGTTTGAAGTTTGGGGGACCTATGGGCACAGTGAGGCTGCAAATGGGCATTGTTGACCCTCTTTTCCACTTACAGTAGCTGCACATTTCTCACCCTAGGCTTATACTGGAGTCAATATGTTTTTCCATTTTTTTTGTGGTAAAATTAGGTGCCTCGGCTTATATTCGGGTCGGCCTATACTCGAGTATATATACGGTATACAGAATATATTAAATAAATAGGCTATATATCAAGAACAACCAAAACCATACAGCAAATGCTGCCATCAGTCATGTCCTGTCAAAAAGACCATGTATTACTATAAATTCATACAAATATACCTATCCCCAATAAAATCTATCCATCATGCCTCGCCAACCATGTAGAAATGCTCCTTCTTAGCAAAAATAATGGCACTGTCAATATGTTCCCTCCGGGTGTCCAAACCTTTTACTGTGTCCTGGTGACCACAACCAGAGAAAGGGATCATCTCTTCAATAGGGACAGTGGCAGCAATAAATACCTGATTGTAGGACTAACCATTACCCCCCTCTGCTAAAAGAAAGTGTTTTTTGTTGCAATCTCTCCATTGGAGATATTTACTTTCACTTCTTATGCCCCCAATCACCTGAATACCAAGTGGAAGACAGTAATCTTCCAAACATACACAAAGGCTGCAATAAAAATGAGAAGTGAGTTTCCACAGTTAAAATAGAAGTATATGTACAACTTTTATAACACCCCATTGGTTTATTTTTTGCCATCTTTGCCCCATTGCATAGATTTACCTCAACTTCCTGTCCCATTGCCAAGACAGGAAGTGAGAAGAAATACCTTCAAATTAAGGGAATCCCTTGGGGACCCCCAGGCCATTAAAACTAGTGTCCCCAAGAGAAGATTCCCCATCTATTGCTTTTATAGGGACAACCCAAAATTTGGGATTTTATTTTTATTTTCACTTTCAATGCTAATTGTAAATAGGACAAATAGAGAGGGTGAACCTCCCTAATGGTGGCACAGACAGCGATAAAAACTGACAGGTGTTCTAATCCATCTCCACTCGATCCAAACCTTAAGAACAATTTTTGCCTTTAGTTATACTTTAACCACTTGCCGCCCACGCTATAGCCTAAAAGACAGCAACAGCGCAAGCCTAAATTGCCGGGAGGGCGTCCAAAGATGTCCTCCCATTCTCGCGCTTCCCGGGCGGCACCCTCCATGATCGCAGAGTCCGTGAGACTCGGCTGATCATAGATTGGGTAAAGGGACAATCACAGCAGGCCCTTTTCCATGTGATCAGTTGTCACCCAATGACAGCTGATCAGGGAAAAAAACAAATGCCGGTTATTGTTTTTTTTCTTCCTTCACGCGTGAAGGAAAAAGAAGCCATGGCTTTTGTTAGAGGGACATCGGTCCCCTTAGTGCCCGAATGTGCCACATATCAGTGCCTACTAGTGCCACCTATCAGTGCTGCCAACAGTGCTGCCAATCAGTGCCTCCTCATCAGTGCTGCCAATCAGTGCCTCCTCATCAGTGCTGCCAATCAGTGCCTCCTCATCAGTGCTGCCAATCAGTGCCTCCTCATCAGTGCTGCCAATCAGTGCCCTTCTCATCAGTGCCTCCTCATCAGTGCTGCCTATCAGTGCCGCCTAATAGTTCCCATCAGTGCCGCCCTAATAGTGTCCATCAGTGCTGCCGGCTCTCCGTGGCACCTCTGTGCCACCCATCAGTGCAGCCTCATCAGTGCACATCAGTGAAGAAGAAAAATTACCTGTTTGCAAAATGTTATAAACAAAATGTTTAGTCTTTTTTTGTATGTTTAGCAAAAAATAAAAAAAACCCAGTGGCGATTAAATACCCAAAAGAAAGCTCTATTTGTGTGAAAAAAAATTCATATGGGTACAGTGTAGCATGACCACGCAATTGTCATTCAAAGCCTGAGTGCTGAAAGCTGGAAATTGGCCTGGGCTGGAAGAGGGTATAAGTGCCCAGTAAGCAAGTGGTTAAATGTTGGGATTTTTAAAGCATAGGACAGTACTTCCTGTTTATTGGATAGTACTTCCTGTGTACTCCGTCCACCAAATGGAGCTTAGATGATCAGTAAGTGATGATATATGCTGCGACAATTTCAGCCACAATTGATTTTAGCATTTAAGTTTTGTAAGGAAGATCATGAGAAAATCTTAGAGAATGTAAAAAAAGTCATAGCATTATATTGTTGATTTAATAAGTGTACTAGGCTAAGTGCAATATTTATTTATAAAGCCAACGTGTAGTTATCCTTTGTGATGAAACTGTCCTCTACTCCATCTGAAACTAAAAGTGCCACATCAGGACTGTACCACACTGCACAGGCTGTCAGCTATTGCCACCCTATTCCAGAAAAGCCACTTCAGTGCTGCATCAGAGACATCTTGATTTGGGTTTCAAGCCCTTCCCACCAGTCACCCCCTGTACAACGGGACTCTTATTTGTCAGAGGGCTGGCGGTGGCCAGTGCTTAGACCACAACCTTAGGTATTTGAGTATCTATATAGAAGTGAGAGCAAATCTCAGACAGGGGCCAAAGCGGCTTTTCTGAAGTGGAGAGCTGATAGACAATATATGCTGCCTCTTCCAAAGCAGCATCTGGCCAGTTTGGAGGCAGCTTTCTTCCAACAATGGTATTTCATAGAGTCCCTGTAAATGTTTGCAGGGTCCTGGAAGAATAAGATCGCCACTCCAATTAATTCAAAATGGTTTTCTTTGATGTTGTATTAAACACCCTGCAATACCTGCATACCATCCAATACCCTGCAATATAAACAATGGGGAAGAACTAATTAATGAGACACAAAATTCCTCTCTGTTCCCAATAATATGGCAGGTTGTGCACTCATGAATACTGGTCTGTGTTAAACATTTGCTTCCTGTAAAGACAACAGCCACTACCGTGTTCATCATGCAGGTGATGACTTTCAGTTTGTAGAAGACATACCTTTGTAGAGGTTGTGCATATGCTCTGTGTG
This sequence comes from Lithobates sylvaticus, assembly GCA_028564925.1. Lineage (NCBI taxonomy): Eukaryota > Metazoa > Chordata > Amphibia > Anura > Ranidae > Lithobates > Lithobates sylvaticus. The sequence goes on along the minus strand of CM053026.1, from coordinate 700,808,868 downwards.
GTTTGAAGAATAACTCCAGCCAGGAACACTGAGGATCTGAAGGTGAATGTTGGGTGGTAATACAATGGGGACGGATGGCATTTTTTCAGTTGCTGATGTTCCTGAATGACAATAATAGTTATTAGAAATAAATATGCCATTAACATGAAATTATCACACCACTGTATTACTAAAAATGATTCTCTATATTGGTGGGACTCCAACAGGATTAAAAGAAGTAGAATGCTCAAGTTTTGTAAGGATATGTGCCAACAGTGTTAAACAAATATTTTCGTCTATTTGACTGGAGTAGAGCAGGATTACATCCTTGAGGATATCATCTCCACCTCTGGCCTACCACGACAGCCAGGGTTCTGCTGTCAGCTCAATTCCCTTGTTTTCTTCTCTGGAGTGCATTCCCTATACACTGCAAATAAGTTTACTAGAGAGCAGCATCACTGTAATACTGTCACAGCTTTCGTTGGGGGCAAGACCTTGTTACCATGATGAGGAACAACAGTAAATAAGCTTTGAAGACTCAAACGCTGCTACACTTCAAACCAAATAAAAAAATAATTGATTAATCACACCTATCCTTTCCTTAACTCACCTATGAAAATAATGTATTAAAGGAAATATGTAATGGTTCTGTACAATTTTTATGGTTAAGATGGAAAGTGATTTTTTTTTTTTAACTGACCCCGTTACTTTTTAAAAATAATAAAAACACCCCGAGAAAAGAAAAGTAGCACCACCTGTTCAGATAACAATGCCCAACGTTTGCTATTCTGCAGAGCTAAAGCAGAATCTTCATAATCTGACACTTCTGGGTTTGTTGGATGTCTGGGCACCTCGCTGTTCACTGTGGTTCTGCCGGCCATCTCGTACTTCACCTACTGGGTCCCTTTGACACCCTAGTATTGCAGAAATGAATCCACTGCCCTCTAGTTCTCTCCACTGGGATGCAATATGCTGTAATGGCTGCAGGGTGAAAAAATAGTTTGCAGAATGGGGCGCAAGCATCCGAAACATCCAGAAGTGTTAAATGTTGAAGATTGTGCTGGCAACAGTAGTCCTAGAAAAGAGTCACGTTCAAAGGCATGGAAGGCAGGACAGGCAAATATTATATGGGTCAGTGCTTTTGTTTGCTTCAGAATTTACCTCTCGATACAAGTCTAAAGCCCCATACACACGCGCGGATTATCCGAGGACCAGGTCCGTCAGACCATGTCCGTCGTACTTTGTCTGATGTTGGTTTTGCGTACACACGGTCGGACAAAGTTGTCGGAAAATCCGATCATTCTGAACGTGGTGACGTTTGTTGCCTACGACGGGACTACGTAGAGGCTAGTAGCCAATAGCTTTGGTCTTGTAATGTGATCTGAGCATGCGTAGCACTTTGTCCGGTCGGAATTCGCTACACACTAATGGATTTGGTGTGATCGGACTTTGTTGTCAAAAAATCTATCCAGCAGGGGATAGGACTTTGTCCGTCAGACAATCTGATGGAAACTGTCCGATGGTGCCTACACACGGTCTGATTTTCCGACAACATTGTCCGATAGGACAGAATCCATCGGAAAATCCTACCGTGTGTATGGGGCTTAAGGGAATGCAAAAACAGCTTAAAGCAGGTCAAATGCACATGTAATAAAGTCTTAATGATCTCAGAAGTGTTTTCAACTCATGTCAAAAAGATGCTTGGCCATTGAAGCTTGTTGACCATGGCCCTAAAATTAATGCTGCATTTTTATATAATAGGAAGGCTCATTTTCACATTTGGCACTGCCTTGTTTGCTCCTTTGTTCTAAAAAGACTGCTGTTTACAGGACTTAATAGCTCAAGCTGAAATGTACACACAAATCAGACCAGCGATACAAGCTTCCCATCCAGAGATTTTCATGAATGTTGCATTGTAAGTCACGTTTTTTCAATTCGGATAGAACAGGTAATAACAACCCTGCCATTTTTTGCCATTTGTGTTCTATTGTGAGAGAATTCCCTTTTCTTCCTGGTCTTTAAACACAATAGGAATTGCAGAAAGATCTCTCTAGAGCAGGGGTCTCAAACTGGTGGCCCTCCAGCTGTTGCAGAACTACAATTCCCATGAGGCATTGCAAGGCTGACAGTTACAGGCATGGCAGAGGCATGATGGGACTTGTAGTTCCGCAACATCTGGAGGGCCGGTAGGTTGAGACCCCTGCTCTAGAGTATTGTAAATCCACTCTAGAGATTGGCTGTCACAGGAACAAGTGTCTCCACTGGAAATTTTACCCTCAATTCTTGTTTTGGTAAGAACCTAAAAAGGAATCATTCTGGCATCGATATTTAAGCACACTGGGGTTTATTTACTAAAGCCGGAGAGTGCAAAATCAGTCTCACTTCTGCACAGAAACCAATCAGCTTCCAGGTTTTATTGCCAAAGCTTCATAGAACAAGCTGAAGTTATAAGCTGATAAGTTGCTCTGCAGAAGTGAGACTGATTTTCCACTCTCTGGCTTTAGTAAATAAACCCCACTGTGACACATGGTAAAAGTCACGTTTGCTCATTATGTTTCTTGCTTATTAGTACATTACAGTGACTGTGCTTTACAGTTTCTCTCAGTGTGAGGAGGATTATGTATCTCCCTTGTTTGGCTAATACACTGAAATTATCACATTACCAATTATGGTAGAATAGTAAGGATTTACCTTTAAATGGAATAAACATGACCAGTGGCCTATGTTCTAGAGACAGCCCCATTCTCTGGTACAAAGAACTGGTTACGGTCTTGGATCCCATCATAAGCCAGAGAGTTGGTCTAACTACAGAAGTGTCATTTAAAGTCAGATTGTAATTCAAATCCCACTCCAAGTTATTCCACAGTCTTCTATGCAGCATTATCTAGAGAAGGAAGTAATGTCCAATAAATAAATCAGCTCAATTTTCAGCACATAGTAGATCTCTGAATTTGAACTAATTCCACATATTTTTAAAAAGTTAATGATACCTCCACTTGGCCATTGTCCAGACTGGAGGCTCCATGTGACCGCTCAGCCATAATGACTAGTCGTGTGTTCTCGTCTTCTATATAAGCCGTACGGACCATGGGGTAATAATTCTATGGGAGAGAAGATTTGTTAGTCCAAAGCAGTTGTTCTCAAACTTTTTACTCTTGAAATGATGTTCAGGTCTCAGGGAATTACTGCTAAAATCATTATAGCTCGTTACACAAGTCAAACCAAGTTAATGGTCATTAAGAAGACTCCTTACACTGGTCTGTGAAAAGACACCACACACCTTTAATATGATTAAAGCCAGAAGTAGTTACTAATCTGAGAAATGAGAGGAGAGGCTGCACTAGTCCAATATCACTGGCTTGCCGAGTGGCATTGGTGCTAGAATTATGCGGGTATCTTTGGAATATCAATCCACCACTGCTCACTGTTAAAAGGCACCCCTAGCAACTTCTGGACCTCTGCATATAAAATTAATATTTTATACCTGTAGGATCACTGTGGAAGCTGGATATCACTGTAGTAGTTGCTGCTACTGCAGTGATCACTGCAGGCTTCTTCGTCCCATGCCAAGCTTCTGCCTGCAGCTTGGCATGGGACGAAGAAGCCAGCAGTAATCACTGCAGTAGCAGCAATTACTACAGTGATATCCAGCTTCCACAGTGATCCCACGGGTATAAAATATTCATACTTTCATTCCTCCAAGCTGGACCAGTGTAATTATGTAATAAAATTCATACCTGGAATTCACATTTAGGCTTAGCTATAAATATAAGCACCACTGGAAGTATTATGGTCTGTTCCAACCACTGTAGCTGTCATTACTGCTGGTGAGCATGGAGGAGAAAATCATAAAATTAACCACTTCAATACAGGGCAGTTTCGCACCGTTCTGCCCAGACCAATTTTCATCTTTCAGTGCTGTCACTTTTTAAATGACAATTGCGTGGTCACGCTACACTGTACCCAAACTAAAGTTTTATAATTTTGTTCCCACAATTAAACCTTCCTTTGGTGGTATTTGATCACCTCTGCGGTGTTTATTTTTTTCTAAACTAATAAAAAAAGGCAGAAAACATTGAAAAAAAAAAGTTTTTCATTGTTTTTGTCCGGGGGCGCGCTGCGGCTTGATATCCTGAAAGATGTCATTTGACATCCGGTCAGGATATCGCAACCACTTTGCCGACGTAATTTTTCTATATGGCGGGCGGCAAGTGGTTAAGGTATGCAAAATAAAAAAGAAAATTCCAATATTGATAACTATGGCACTATTATATGTATTATCTGCATACAGTTATAGAGTGCAATATATTGGCGATGGTTTATTCCTTAATTGCTAAGGTTGTGGATAGTGTCAGTTTATGTGTTGGGGTCTCAATATCTCTTAGGGATAGGTGATTTTTACAGGTGTTGGTAATTACAGTAAAAGACACACGTTTTTTTCAGCATCTGAGATCCTGCACATAGATATCTTGTAAACTGTTAAAATTGCCCAGAAATTCCAAGGTTTTGTATTCTTCTCTGATAGGCATGCAATTCTATATATATATATTATATATATTTATTAAACAAGGCTGACAAATTATAGGCTTTTCTTATCTGCATACCCTGGCCACTGTGTTGTTGTCGTAGATTTTGAAATCCCTTATTTGCATCTGGTATCCATTGTTATCAGTAAAGATCCTCCTGTTGGTCCTCAGATTGGTTCGTGTTCTGATTACCGCTTCCCGGTTAAGTTCCAAAGGCCCAACTCTGTACTGCTGTTCAATATGCCGGCACAGCAGAGACTTATCATAGCCCTCAGGGGTGTTGTAGAGCCTGGAGATGATTCTATAGCTGTAGCTTTCTGCACGTACATCACTGAAGGGGAAAAAAACAGAACACCAGTCAAGGGACAGTATAGAGGGAAACCTGTGCTGTATGTAGCACATTGCTGCAATGACATGATCCCAGGTGTAGCATAATATCTTACTCCATCTCCACAAAGAGGGCATCAATGTTCAAGCGTCTCCTTATTTTGACTTATGAATACAAAAAGAAGATAAAAAAAAAAAAAAAAGGAAACCACACAAACATCTCCTAAGGTCTGTTTATTAAAATAGGCCTTAGGAGGGAGAACAATAGGAACAAAATAAAGAGTTGGTGTCCAAGTAGCCAGATTCTTTAAAATGACAGTGCAGCATACTCCCTGGCTGGAATCCCACTTTTGGTAAATACAATAAATCACTATAAAATTAATTAAGGCTGTGTCTAGAAAAATGAAGACAATTTATTTCCATCAAATGTTGAACAAAACATTTTTTAAATGTAATTATTTGTTGAAATCAGACTATCAGACTACCAAAAAGGACACCTCAAGACACCAACTTTCTAGTAGCACTGGTACCACAGAATCCTCTAGTAGGCCATGCTGGTACATGTGAAGTGGAAAGGCCCCCTTTTTACTTTTTTGTAAATTCTTTATTTTAAACTCACAAAGCAGTCATAGAAAATATCCATAAGCATGCTGAAGTCAATAGTTGTCTGAGCTTTCACAATATATTCCATAATAAAAACAAGAAAATATTAACATGACTTTTAGGTAGACCAGTTGTATCAACTGCTCTGATTTTTTTTTTTTATTTATAAAATTTTTTTTTTTTTTTATAAATGGAACAAACTAAAAAAGGACAACACAGTTTTAGCAGATCGGCAGCAGAACTGATGTTTGTGAATATGCGCCCAATCCCTACAGATCTTGAACCAGCACATTAAAATATATGGGTTGTACATGGCAACTAGTCAAATTCTTTTCATTTCAAAGAGGAGATGTAGTAGATGCTTTTTTTGAAGATTGCATTTGTACATCACAAATACTTATTTGGCCCCTTTCACATGTGCGGATCCGTATTCAGTCATCCGCTTGCTCAACGGGGATCGCTCCGTTGATCCCCGCTGAGCCGGCGGATGGCAAGTCCATCTCTGCACACTGTGATGATCACCTGTCCGTTTTCATCCGATCCGCCAGACGGATGGAAAATAGGGTTTCCATCCGTCAGGATTTTGCGGAGCGGATCGGATGTCAGCGGACATGTCACCGCTGACATCCGTCGCTCCAGAGATGTAAGGAGTGACCGTTCAGGTCAGCTGAAAAAAAACTGACAGGCGGATCTGAACGTACGTGCGAAAGGGCCCTTATACTGGCTGAACTGCAACTCAATTTATATCATTTGTATAATGTTTGTTTTCTTGGATTTTTGGTTGATATTCTGTCTCTATCATTTAAAATACACCTATAATAAAAATTATAGACCCTTCAATTCTTTGTAAGTGGGCAAACTTACAAAATCTGCAGGGGATCTAATAATTATTTTCTTCACTGTGTACTTCGTAAAGTGCAGTATATTACACTGGTTTCATAATTATATATATATATATATATATATATATATATATATATATATATATATATATATATATATATATATATATATATATATATATAAAAATAATCAAACTCTTTTAGCTAACAGAATTAGCCAATTGTGAAAAAAAAAATAAAAAATTTTAATAATCTGACACGTCTACCATATTACCTGTAAAAAAACTGTCTGATTTCAGTCACCAGTTTGCCTGTGATAATTTCCAGTCCTACCGACTTTGACACTGGAAAAGCTGATCCATTTGGAGTGAACATGTAGTTGTCAGATATAGGCCCGGCACCACTGTCTCCATTGGGATGGTACTCGAGAAACTCTTGGGTCATTTGCATTGTGTAATTCCTCTCTCTGCAAATGTAACACAGTGACAGATATTTTAAAACATTCTTTTTTTTGGGGGATTATGTTCAACACACTCATTGCTTTTTTGTAAACACATTGGTAGGCTTTCATCCACAACATATTATACACACTAAGACTAGAAGATACTCTCATCAAACATCAATAGGTTATAACATAACATGCTCAGGGCGTGAGCATGTGAACCCGAAACGGAAATCTTTTTGAACACTTTCTGAGATGTAACTTTACAAATCTTTGAACGAATAAACAAAGTTTTTAAGTGCAGCAATCCTTTGGACTTATTTGCTTATATGTATAGTCAGTGGGAAGACCTGATTGCTTTGCACTAATTGTGGACCGGGTGCAGCTTTCCTTAACCACATTTGATTATTATATATATATATATATATATATATATATATATATATATATATATATATATATATATATATAAAAAATACAATTTTTGGTTGCTTTAATTCTACCTTAATGCAAACATAAAAGGCAGCACTGAGTGCCATAAGGATGTCTCCATTGCAGGAACAAATAAAATATCCAGGCACCACAAGTAGCTACATACAATATGGCTGTAGAAGGCATTTGGAGGATATTTAAAAACTCATAACATATCAAGCCATACTACACAGTATAAATGTTTGTATAAAATTATGCCTCTAAATACCTTTCAGATCGTTTCCGTTCGGTCACATGACCCCCGGCGGCTCTCCTCCCCCAATCTAAGGGCTACAGCAGGAGGGTCGGAGTTACCTTCTGACATTAGTCGAGAGGTCACATGACCGCTGTACTGTCTACTCAGCCTTCCCGCTGTAGCCCATAGATCGGGGAAAGAGAGTGGCCGGAGGTCACGTTACTGAACAGAAACGATCTGAAATAAGGTATTTAGAGGCATCATTTTATACAAACATGTAAACTGTGTAGTATGGCTTGGTAGAGCAGAGTAGCTGGCAGTAATCCTTCTTTGACTTGGTCAGCTACTAATAGTGGCAGGAGGGGAGGGGCAGGTAAGCGATCACTCACACACAGGAACTGAGGGGCAGGGTGGGAGGAGGAGAGCAGCGGGATGACAGAGGCAAGTAAACTGACCACAGTATAGCCGTGATTACCATGGTCAGTTACATAGAGGGACACAGGAACAGGCAGGATCAACCAGGTCTTTTACAGCATAGAAAGGGACAGATTAGACAGAACAAGCACTGTTTAAAGCGGAGTTCCCATTATAAAAAACAATTTAAAGTCAGCAGCTACAAATACTGCAGCTGCTGACTTTTAATAAATCGGACACTTACCCATCCCAGAGTCCCCCTCCACTCGGCGGCGCCGGCATTTTAACTGTGGGCGCCCACTGTGCATGTGTGAGCAGCATGCCGTCACTGGCCGTGACAGGTCCCAGATGATTGACAGAGGGATTTCCCTTCCTACGCCGAGGGAAGTGACATCAGGAGCCCAGGCGCTGAAGGTGGCAGACTACGAGGGATCCCCTAGCAACTGGCATTTAGAGGTGAGTAAAAAAATATTTTTTCTCCAAATGTTTTTTTATTTTATTTTTATTTTTTTAAGCATATTAATTAATTAATTTATTTTTTTTGGGGTGGAACTCCACTTTAACTAGCTATAAGGGAATACAATATTTATTGAGCAAGTGAGTAGTGGCAAATGGGTCTATCGCTTCTCACATATAAAAATAGCAAATTTGTGAGGCCTAGTGTGCATGAACACGGCCTATACCCCAAAGAGAAGCTTAAACAGATAGACATAGAGAGTATATGCAAGTGAAAAAAAGTTTTTTATTCAGGGCTTCAGGCCCAAGGTAAATCAGTGAATGAGTGGTTAGACATATAGTTCTACAAAGCAGTATATATACATGGTATTCATGTGTAACCATAAACATGTACAAAAATGCATAAATTGCACAACAACTTGCGATAATATCGGGGTCTTTCAGGAAAATGCCGACATGTTTCGGACGGACGTCCTTTTTCAAGGCAATATCTGTTCCTGTGTTTACTCAATAATACTGTATAAGACAGAGTAAAGTCATTAATATACAACATAATGTGTTTAATGGGTATAAACCTGTGAATTGCACCGCTGTATGGTAATGGTACTCACTTGCAAAGGGTTAAAGAGCTGGGGATAAGCCCAGTGGACTTGAGGTACAAAAGTATGGTATCAGTATGTCCATGCAGTATACAGTGGATCTGGTGCTGTTAAAAGCAAACGGCTGCTACACATTTGAAAGGCTGCAAGATCTCCGAGCCATGCAATGGAGGATTGCAATGGCTGCCTAGGCCCGAACTGATAGATGGCTATGGAATAGAGGGAGTAGGTAGAGTAATGTTAATATCACTAAATAGTGAAGGAGAGTAGGTTGGTGCAAAAAGATGCAAAATAAAAAGTATTAATATTACCTGGTGGTGGAGAGTTTGCAATGTGCTGCAGTGTAGCCAAACGCCGGCAGGGAAGTGTGATGTCTAGTCCCGCCATTGTGGAGGCTAATATAGTGTATACTGATGGGTATCAGCTGTGCAGACCGTGGTGAAGGGTAATTGCACTGAGCTGGGTAATGATTGCTGGGCCAGGTGTGGGGATGGTGGCTGGGAGGCCACAATATAGTGTCCCCAGTATTTGAGATCCCAGATGCGGCGGCGCCGCGCGTCGACACGTCCAGGGGGGCGTGGCCTCGTGCGGCGTCGGAGCGTCACCGACGCGGGCAGACTGACCCCTCCCCGTGTGCTGGAACGCAAACGGGGGGGGCGCATATGATGGCAGAACGTGCGCCTCAATGGGTATATGTGGCGCATGCGCCGTAGGGTATACGCGCATGCGCACATGGTCTTACCCGCGCCGGGCAGCCAAAACAACAAATGGAAGCGGAAAAGCCGAAATATGTGTTAAGGGGGTGTGATTTGGGAAGGAATGTATCAATATACGTGCATTGCAACTGCACATAGTACATTAAGCATGTGATGTTTTCAGCAAGTGGGTCACATTACCATAAAAGTAGGTGGAAGCCCCCTAGTGGACAGAGACAGATATAGCATTTAAAATAACAAGATACAGCAATATTCACATATTTGTAAGGAGTAAAGACATTTTTCCATATGCAGTATATGGGTATCTTTAAATTTGAATAGGTATAGAAACATTGCAAATGCTACGACATGGTATGACATGGTATAACATAATATGACATAGTAAAAATATATTTATAAGACATAACAGCAGGTACAATTATTTGGATGTTGAAACAGAGCAGGATGACCATGATGTAGGTATATAGTTGGAACCAGGTAGAGAGGGGGTTCCAGAGGACAAAGTACTGTGGAAGCCCATCTCAATGACTGTGGGAACTATAAATCAAGTTCGCATACCCCTGATTCGAAGCCCTCGAGATAGGGCTTGAAATTGAATGCCTCGTTGAGGCCTGGGGGGGATGTGGCATTGAGGTGGAAGATCCATTTAAGCTCACTTTGAAGTAGGGATTTGTTGTAGTCACCCCCACGGTTAGGTGGGGGAATGTGGTCAAGTGCTCTGAATGTAATCTGGGGAGTTGAGTCCTGGTGCACTATTGCACAGTGTCGCCCTAGGGGGAGATCAGGGTCTTTCTGATTGATGCTAAGGGTGTGTCGATAAATGCGTTTCCAGAAGGGGAGCTTGGTTTTCCCGACATAGAAACACCCACACTCACACTCTAGTAGATAGACTATGCCGACTGAGCGGCAGTTGACAAAATGTTGGGGGAAGAAAGGTTGCCCATTGGGTAAGGTGTTGGATCTGTTGGGTTTAGATAGGTACTTGCAGTATCTGCATTTCCCACAAGGGAATGTGCCTTTTGTTTGTTTTTGTAAATAGCTAACAGGGGTATATTCACTTCTGATTAGTTTGTCACGAAGGGAAGGAGCTCGTCTATAGGTAAGTAGTGGGTGTACCGGTACGAATGGGGACAATGAGTGATCTGTAGTTAGAATATACCAATATTTCTCTAGAATCTGTGTAATAGATGAATGTTGTTCGCAAAAATTGGTAATGATTCGCAATGGGGTTTGTTTATCTTGTGATTTGGAGGGGAAGAGTAAGGAGTTACGTGTTTTTGATTTCGCTTTTTTGTATGCGATTTTCAAAATTTTTGGTGGGTATCCTCGTTCAAGCAACCTATTTCGTAAAACCGAGGCCTCGTTTTCAAAGGAGGCCTCGGTTGAACAGTTGCGGCGGGCACGGAGGTATTGAGCATATGGAATGGAGTTGAGGAGCGGTTCCGGATGGAAGCTAGAGGCAGCAAGGATGGTGTTGCCTGCAGTGGGTTTACGGTATAAATGGCTTTGGATATGACCTTCAGAGTCTTTTATGAGGGTGAGATCTAAAAAGCAGATGGAAGTAGGGCTAGAGGTCATGGTGAATCTCAAATTCAACCGATTAGTGGTGTTTAGGTAGGTCAAGAAGTCTTGTAGGGTTTGGCTGGGTCCCTGCCAGACAATAAGGATATCGTCGATGTATCGACGAAAGGTGACAATATGTTTAGTATACGTACTAGCAGAAGAGTCTGCAAATAGAAGGCGTTCCCACTCCCCCAAGTACAGGTTGGCGTAGGCCGGTGCGCAACAGGTGCCCATGGCCACGCCCTGTACTTGGAGGTAGTGGGAACCGTCAAATGAAAAAAAGTTGTTGTTGAGAATAAAGTTTAGAGCATTTATGATAAATGTAGAGAGGTCAGTGGAGTATAGGGAAGAAGTAGTCAGTATATGTCGGATAGCAGAGAGTCCTAAGGTATGGGGAATCGAGCTGTATAGTGCCTCAACATCAATCGCGACAAGTAAGGTGTCGGGACCGATGGTTAGGGAGGATAAGCTTTGTAAAAGATGAGTGGTGTCTCTTATATAAGAGGGAAGTTGGATAACTAAGGGTTGCAGTAACAACAGGTGGCCATGGGCACCTGTTGCGCACCGGCCTACGCCAACCTGTACTTGGGGGAGTGGGAACGCCTTCTATTTGCAGACTCTTCTGCTAGTACGTATACTAAACATATTGTCACCTTTCGTCGATACATCGACGATATCCTTATTGTCTGGCAGGGACCCAGCCAAACCCTACAAGACTTCTTGACCTACCTAAACACCACTAATCGGTTGAATTTGAGATTCACCATGACCTCTAGCCCTACTTCCATCTGCTTTTTAGATCTCACCCTCATAAAAGACTCTGAAGGTCATATCCAAAGCCATTTATACCGTAAACCCACTGCAGGCAACACCATCATTGCTGCCTCTAGCTTCCATCCGGAACCGCTCCTCAACTCCATTCCATATGCTCAATACCTCCGTGCCCGCCGCAACTGTTCAACCGAGGCCTCCTTTGAAAACGAGGCCTCGGTTTTACGAAATAGGTTGCTTGAACGAGGATACCCACCAAAAATTTTGAAAATCGCATACAAAAAAGCGAAATCAAAAACACGTAACTCCTTACTCTTCCCCTCCAAATCACAAGATAAACAAACCCCATTGCGAATCATTACCAATTTTTGCGAACAACATTCATCTATTACACAGATTCTAGAGAAATATTGGTATATTCTAACTACAGATCACTCATTGTCCCCATTCGTACCGGTACACCCACTACTTACCTATAGACGAGCTCCTTCCCTTCGTGACAAACTAATCAGAAGTGAATATACCCCTGTTAGCTATTTACAAAAACAAACAAAAGGCACATTCCCTTGTGGGAAATGCAGATACTGCAAGTACCTATCTAAACCCAACAGATCCAACACCTTACCCAATGGGCAACCTTTCTTCCCCCAACATTTTGTCAACTGCCGCTCAGTCGGCATAGTCTATCTACTAGAGTGTGAGTGTGGGTGTTTCTATGTCGGGAAAACCAAGCTCCCCTTCTGGAAACGCATTTATCGACACACCCTTAGCATCAATCAGAAAGACCCTGATCTCCCCCTAGGGCGACACTGTGCAATAGTGCACCAGGACTCAACTCCCCAGATTACATTCAGAGCACTTGACCACATTCCCCCACCTAACCGTGGGGGTGACTACAACAAATCCCTACTTCAAAGTGAGCTTAAATGGATCTTCCACCTCAATGCCACATCCCCCCCAGGCCTCAACGAGGCATTCAATTTCAAGCCCTATCTCGAGGGCTTCGAATCAGGGGTATGCGAACTTGATTTATAGTTCCCACAGTCATTGAGATGGGCTTCCACAGTACTTTGTCCTCTGGAACCCCCTCTCTACCTGGTTCCAACTATATACCTACATCATGGTCATCCTGCTCTGTTTCAACATCCAAATAATTGTACCTGCTGTTATGTCTTATAAATATATTTTTACTATGTCATATTATGTTATACCATGTCATACCATGTCGTAGCATTTGCAATGTTTCTATACCTATTCAAATTTAAAGATACCCATATACTGCATATGGAAAAATGTCTTTACTCCTTACAAATATGTGAATATTGCTGTATCTTGTTATTTTAAATGCTATATCTGTCTCTGTCCACTAGGGGGCTTCCACCTACTTTTATGGTAATGTGACCCACTTGCTGAAAACATCACATGCTTAATGTACTATGTGCAGTTGCAATGCACGTATATTGATACATTCCTTCCCAAATCACACCCCCTTAACACATATTTCGGCTTTTCCGCTTCCATTTGTTGTTTTGGCTGCCCGGCGCGGGTAAGACCATGTGCGCATGCGCGTATACCCTACGGCGCATGCGCCACATATACCCATTGAGGCGCACGTTCTGCCATCATATGCGCCCCCCCCGTTTGCGTTCCAGCACACGGGGAGGGGTCAGTCTGCCCGCGTCGGTGACGCTCCGACGCCGCACGAGGCCACGCCCCCCTGGACGTGTCGACGCGCGGCGCCGCCGCATCTGGGATCTCAAATACTGGGGACACTATATTGTGGCCTCCCAGCCACCATCCCCACACCTGGCCCAGCAATCATTACCCAGCTCAGTGCAATTACCCTTCACCACGGTCTGCACAGCTGATACCCATCAGTATACACTATATTAGCCTCCACAATGGCGGGACTAGACATCACACTTCCCTGCCGGCGTTTGGCTACACTGCAGCACATTGCAAACTCTCCACCACCAGGTAATATTAATACTTTTTATTTTGCATCTTTTTGCACCAACCTACTCTCCTTCACTATTTAGTGATATTAACATTACTCTACCTACTCCCTCTATTCCATAGCCATCTATCAGTTCGGGCCTAGGCAGCCATTGCAATCCTCCATTGCATGGCTCGGAGATCTTGCAGCCTTTCAAATGTGTAGCAGCCGTTTGCTTTTAACAGCACCAGATCCACTGTATACTGCATGGACATACTGATACCATACTTTTGTACCTCAAGTCCACTGGGCTTATCCCCAGCTCTTTAACCCTTTGCAAGTGAGTACCATTACCATACAGCGGTGCAATTCACAGGTTTATACCCATTAAACACATTCTGTTGTATATTAATGACTTTACTCTGTCTTATACAGTATTATTGAGTAAACACAGGAACAGATATTGCCTTGAAAAAGGACGTCCGTCCGAAACATGTCGGCATTTTCCTGAAAGACCCCGATATTATCGCAAGTTGTTGTGCAATTTATGCATTTTTGTACATGTTTATGGTTACACATGAATACCATGTATATATACTGCTTTGTAGAACTATATGTCTAACCACTCATTCACTGATTTACCTTGGGCCTGAAGCCCTGAATAAAAAACTTTTTTTCACTTGCATATACTCTCTATGTCTATCTGTTTAAGCTTCTCTTTGGGGTATAGGCCGTGTTCATGCACACTAGGCCTCACAAATTTGCTAGCTATAAGGGAACAGGATTGTTTTTTTTTTTTAAAGGTTACAACCCTTTTAACTGAAATAATCAAATAGTCCCTACTTTGACCTTTACAACCACATAATTTCACACATAATTTCACACATAAACTAACGGCAGGAAAAACTTGTTACTATAAAGGACACTGATAAGTGAACCAAAAACCTTGCAGCAATAAACAATGTCAAAGTTTGAAAGAAAACTAGGCTTTTGCAGGAGTCAGCATATACAGTCTCCAGTTAGTGTACTGTATATCTGTACAAGTTTCTGACATGCTGTCCCTGAACTTCCTGACAAAGCAACAATGGCAGACCCTCAGATTATTTTAAAACTTTCCAGTGTATCTTGTCATAAGGAAAAGAGAATTTATATATTCACAAAGATTGGTGTATGTTGGAGATGTATTGAGGAAGACACACACATATACATTTCACCATGATGGGGTGACTTGAAGGAGAAAGGATAAATTTAAAAAAAAAAAAGAATTTTGCCCATTGTCTCTTGCCCAGATCACTGGCATGGGCATCGCTTTCCTTTCTTCTACTTCCAACGTCCATTCTCTAGCTTTTTCCACCCCTTTACCTGTACACTTTATTCTTTCACATTCTTTCCTCTGTCTTCCCTGTGAATCAATCAAGCCAGATTGGTCTTAAAGTGGAACCTGTATACACCATCAGCACTGCCTCTTATTGTAGTACCCTCTGTGTGTGATTTATAAAAATAAATGCTGCAAATACCTATATTCGCTGCCGAGATTGCGATCACATGACTGTCCAGCTTTCTCCTTTCCTCCTCTGAGAGATACAGTGGGCGGGGCTGAGATTCCTCTGCTGATGTCAGTCTGGAAGAGGGGAGGAGAGAGAGCTGGCTGGTCATGTGATTGCAATCTCAGCTCTGAAATTAGGTATTTACAGTAGTTATAAATCTATCACAGAGGAGGACACTGCAATAGGAGGAAGTGCTGATAGTGAATACAGGTTAGTGGTATGAGAGCAGCAGCAGGCGGCTCACAGACAAACAGAGGGGAGGGGGAGGAGGACACAGGAGCAGAGAGGAGAGGAGATAGCAGGCTGCTGATGACTAAGGCACATAAACTGACCACAGTGTCTGATCTCAGCAGCCATGTTTTTTAGGTGTTACAGGGGGCCAAGTGACACAGGACAAGCACTGTGTCATATAACATGCTTTAAAAGGAGCAGGATCCTTTTTTTGGGGGGTTAACGCTTTAAGGCCCCTTTCACACTGAGGCAATTTGCAGGCGCTAAAGTGCTAAAAATAGCGCCTGCAAAGCGCCCTGAAAGAGCCGCTCAATGGACTCCAATGTGAAAGCCCTGAGTGCTTTCACACTGGAGCGGTGCGCTTGCAGGACGCTCAAAAAAGTCCTGCAAGCAGCATCTTTGGAGCGATGTAGGAGCGGTGTATTTAACGCTCCTAAAGCGCCCCTTCCCATTGAAAACAATGGGGCAGTGCTCCAAACCTGCCTGCAAAGCGCTGCTGCTTAACGCCCCAGTGTGAAAGTAGCCTAAGCTGGCTATACACTAATAGAAATTTGTTTGAAATGTTTAGTTCTGAGAACGTTCATTCGATTTTCCAATTATTGGTGGGGTCAAATTTACTGCCATTTTCAACCACAGTGACAAGCAAATTCAACGGAGCAAATGGAAACATTTTCTCAAGCAAACAAATTGCTAACAGTGCATGTAGTTTTCACTCTGTAAAATCCATTCGCTACAAAATAAAATGTTAAAATAAAAACAGAAAACTACATTTTGAACTACTTTCATTACTTTCATCTACTTCATTAATTCTAGTGCCAGCTCAGCTCAAATACAGTGTCGGCTGGTGTTTTTTTTTTTAAGGGGGTGCGGCAAACAATGTACCCACCCTCCCGTGGGTCCATCGGCCGGCTGCGCACTTACCCCATCTAAGCTGGCAGCACTTCCCTCTGGGAGGCGGCTTCTCCTGTGTCTCCTCCTCCTCCTAGACCAATAGGATCACTTCTCAAGACCCGCTTCCGGATTGGCTTGGAGGAGAATCAGTGTGACAATAGTGAATATTCATTCGCTATTGTGACACAACTGGGTGGGCTCAGGGCTTAGCGCCCCAAGCCCACCCTTTTTTGAAGCCTATTAGAGCCTCTGGCTCTAATCACGTGCTTAAAAAAACAAAAAACAAAACAAAAAAAAACACACACATTGGATTCCATGCGTCCGGCTCCCCACATGTAGATTAGGGGGCCTGACACATGAATAGGAGGGCGGCGCCCCTACGCCCTGCATTGCCGGCTGCCACTGCTCAAATACACTCAGTTTCAGATCACTAGAGCAAAAGTCAACCTGTGCACATTGGCCTGCTCCATGGTCCAGCAAATAGCCCACTTCTCAGTCCACCACATATCATAGAAAATGTTGAACATATTCAAATTAACAAACCCCCTTTGATAGCAAAGATTTCTTTCCTGGTAATTTTTTTTTCAATAATTGAGGCTCATGTTGCAGCACTTTCAGTAACGTATATGCCATACAATGTGAAAAACGCAGCAGAATGTCTTAGGCAGGCCATACATGGGTGGAATTTCAAAAGAATTTTCTTTTGAAAATCTTATCTAAGAATTTCCGTTCGTATTTCGCACCATTAGTGGGCTGCAGCAACAGCCAATTTCCGTGCGCCCATCGAATTTGAGTAATTGTTCATGTTGGGAATTTTTTGAAAAACCAACGATTTTCTAATTAATGATGGGAGAATCATGTGAGGATTGTAAATCGAAAAAGAAATGCGCATGTGCAAGAAAAAGGAAATTCCCGGAAAGAAAAGAAGATTCCCAGCCACGAAAATGATTTTCTGTAGCAACATGAAGTGAAATTAACCACTTCAGCCCCGGACCAATTTGCAGCCAAAGGACCAGGCCCCTTTTTGCGATTCGGCACTGCGTCGCTTTAACTGACAATTGCGCGACCGTGCAACGTGGCTCCCAAACAAAATTGACGTCCTTTTTTTCCCACAAATAGAGCTTTCTTTTGGTGGTATTTGATCGCCCCTGCGGTTTTTATTTTTGCGCTATAAACAAAAATAGAGCGACAATTTAAAAAAAATGCAATATTTTTTACTTTTTGCTATAATAAATAGCCCCAAAAAATATATAAAAAAACTTTTTTTCCCCTCAGTTTAGGCCGATACGTATTCTTCTACATATTTTTGGTAAAAAAAAAAAAAAAAATCGCAATTAGCGATTGATTGGTTTGCGCAAAAGTTATAGCGTTTACAAAATAGGGGATAGTTTTATAGCATTTTTATTAATATTTTTTTTTTACTAGTAATGGCGGCGATCAGCAATTTTTATTGTGACTGCGACATTATGGCGGACACATCGGACATTTTTGACACATTTTTGGGACCATTGTCATTTATACAGAAATCAGTGCTATTTAAATGCACTGATTCCTGTGTAAATGACACTGGCAGTGAAGGAGTTAACCACTAGGGGGCGGGGAGGGGTTAAGTGTGTGTGTGTGTGTTTTTTTACTGTAGGGGGCGTGGCTTTGGGTCTGACGTCACTGACCGGCTTTCCCGATGACAGGGAACAGACGATCAGTGTCAGTTGCACTAGGAAGCACGGGGAGAGGTTTGTTTACACAGACCTCTCCCCGTTCTTCAGCTCTGTGACCCGATCGCGGGACACCAGCGGCGATCGGGTCCGCTGGTCCTGCGGCTGTGGTCACGGAGCTCAGGACCGGGTCGCGGGCACACGCGAGACCCACGGCTGGGCTCTTAAAGGGCAACGTACAGGTACGTGGTTGTGCCCAGCCATGCCATTCTGCCGACGTATATATCGGCGTGAGGCGGTCCTTAAGTGGTTAAAGGCTTGGGTGGTCAAATTTCGAAATCAATGGTGGCACCATTGGATCACAAAACGCACAAATTTTCTGATTTTCAAAAGAAAATTCTTTCAAAATTCGACCATGTATGGCCAGCTTTAGTTTTCATAAAGAATTTTCTCATACCCTATTTTCTCTGTGTCATGATCCATTATAATTCTTAACTGATCTTCACTTGGAAATGCTGTAAAATACACTTTGTCCCCATTCATCTTCTGTGCTCTATGCTGGTAGAGTAACACAGATTTCTATTGAGAACGTGAGGGGGCATGTCTGACCATGGGCCACGTGGTCAATTTGCTGTATTGAACCACAGTATTTAAGTATACCACGCAATGGCTAAAACAGAAGAATAGAAATGCAGGACCACTGACTGAATATTTATTTATTTTTTCCAGGTGGACCATTCTCTAGAATTTTGTACTTTTTCATCTTTTCTACTGGCATTCTAATTTTAGAATTTCTTTTTTCTTTTTTTTCTACCTCTTGCTGATGAGGAGAATGAAAAATGAGCAGCGATTACAAAGAAAAAGTGTGCAGCTTTCTCTGGAAAAAAAAAAAAAAAATATATACACACAAAACCACTTTTACTGTTTGAGTCATAATTTGCATATCATCCATTTACCGACATACCATACATTCATAAACGAGGCCCCTGAAAGCAATGAAGTGTTGTGGTTTACTAACAGGTTATCTGACTGACCAGTGTTCTTCAGCACAGACAAATGTAAAAGTCATGTTAAATACTTTAAAGCTAAACTAAACCCTCCTAGCCTTTTCAGCCAAGGTAGGTGCAGCATCTGTTTGATATGCAAATGCCAAGGTGGTGCACATGTGATCAGTTATGACACCAGCCATTTGATGGTTTGATAGTTTGGTTGAAATCACAAGCAAATGTGACAGTTAACGGTTTTGAAAAACAGTTAAATACTGCTAACTGTTTTGCCCTGTGCTCCATTTTTACACTCAGGTGGCCAGACAATTTTTACAATTTTTCTATTGCTTTTTTATTTTTTACTTATAGCTTTCAGAGTTTGTAAAATACCCCCAAACCATATATTTTCTGAAAGCACATTACCAGTATAATAAAAAGAAGGTGCTACTGATTTTTTTAAATCCCACAATATGTGCGCAAATGTTTATCAAAACAATATTTTTGCTAAAAAGCCACTAAAATCATGATTAGCAGATAAATACAGAGCAAATTTCACAAAATGCCTACTAAATATAAAAGCTTAACCTGTATTGAGTTAATAAATAACAAATATTTGTAACTTTTAAATTGTGCCTTTTTGTGAAATGGTGAAGATTGAACAGAGTGTAAATATCCAAATCACTCAAAAAATCTCAAGGTTTTAATTTTTCCATTACAGCTTTCAAAATTTGTGAAAGACCCCCCCCCCCCCCCACCAAACCATATTTTTTTCTTAAAGCATATAACCTCTAGAATAAAAATAAGGTGCTACTGATTTCTTAGGCCCTGTGGTATTTGCATAAATGTTTATCAAAACAACATTGTCGCTAAAAATTCACATAAGCAGATAAAAAACACACAATTTTACAAAATTCCTGCTAAATATAAAAGCTTACCCTGTGTTGAATTAATGAATAACAAATATTTGTAAATTTTAAATTGCGCCTTTTTGCAAAATGGTGAAAATCGAACGTACCCCATAATTTCTCAAAAAATCTGTTTTCATTTTTCACCTACAGCTTTCAGAGTTTGTAAAAGACTCCCAAACCACATATTTTTCTGAAAGCATATGACCTCTGGAATAAAAAGAAGGTGCTACTGATATTTTAGGCCCCACGGTATTTGCGCCAATTTTTTCAAAACAATAATTTTTCACAAAAAATACACTAAAATCATTAATAGTGGATTCATACATTCCAAAATGTAAACAATTCCTGCTGAATTCCTAGCAAAGATAAAAGTTATAACTATATTCATTTAATAAATAACAAATATTTGTATGTTTTAAATTGCACTTTTTTGTGAAATGGTGAAAACTGGAGGTACGCAAAACTGTAAATAAAAACAATTTACTCTAAAAATCCAGAGGTTACCATCTTTCACTTACAGCGGGAGTGGAAGAGGAGGAAAGACCGGCTAATGATGGTAGCTGCGGGGAGCGGGTGGAGGGGGGGGGGGTGAAGGGGATAGGAAAGGAGAGTGAGGGGGGGGGGGGCAGTTTAAGATGAAAGTTAGGGCGGGGGTGGAGAGGCAGGGGACAGGGAAGCGACTGCATGGGTGGGGGTTATCACATTAGAGGTTAATAACTCTGATCAGCTGGTTGTAGCCCGCTGATCAGAGTTACAGAATTGTTCATCAGAGTCTGCTGAACAAGAACTTTCACTGAAAGGAACATAAGCTTAGAGGAGAGGAAGAAATGAGGTCTGGCACTTTTTAGGTCCGTATGGCGTACGGACCTGGCAGTGAAAGGATTAAATCGATGGGTTTAGTTCCACTTTAAGACATAACTATACATTTTATATAAATGTTCTTCAAGGTTCCACTTTAGAATGCCATTTTTAAAATATTTTTTACCTTTTAGATCAGTGATCACAAAATGGCAGACACCGGACTGGACCCAGACCGAGCAGCGCTCTTGTCATAACAATCAGCCCGCCAGTCTGCAGTGCTGGATCCTTACTGCTCAGCAGTCACTGGTTGCTAGGACTGCTGGCATTCTAGCAACCAATGACGTCCAGGGTGTACCCCACCCCCTGCATCAAGCTTCTCTGCCCAGCTCCTGCCCCCTGCAATTTTCTTCTTCAGCTCCTGCCCCCTGCCTGCCTGACTACAGGGATGTAGCCATCAGGTACACTTTTCACTTTGATGGGCTTTACGAGTCTATAGGTGCACTATAGGTGCATAACTGATCTAGAAGGGTACACTAATGGCGACACCCGATGTAAGGGGGCCCGCTGATGGCGACACCCGATGTAAGGGGGCACCCTGATGGCGACACCCGATGTAAGGGGGCCCGCTGATGGCGACACCCGATGTAAGGGGGCCTTCTGATGGCGACACCCAAAGTAAGGGGGCCCTCTGATGGCGACACCCGATGTAAGGAGGCCCTCTTATGAGCGGACCTGATGTAAAGGGGGGCAGTCTGATGGGAAAACCTGATATATTTTTGATAGACATACAGTCGCTATAATCTTTCTTGAGTCATAACACAAACTTGAGATTCAAACCTGGGCTGGAAGAAAATGTTAACGATCGGACCTCTTTGATCTTTAATTCCCCTGTTTTAAATGTTTCTCAGGACTAAAGGTCATGGCTTACTGCAAGGTTTTAGGAACAATGTTAAAGTGAGCCTGTCCCAAAGCTGTCCTCATTAGCATACAATGCAAGAAGCCCAGCCCCTAAGCCCATAGTTAGGACAGACAGTGTTAAAATCTAGTTACAATTGATAATGGAGACACAGACAGGGTAATTATGACATTATAACACAGCTGCCCAGGCCCTTTATAAACAAAGGGAACTATACAGGATTTTTCCTTGCTAAGGGGTCCAGAACAGAGCCTCTTAAAGTGAGCTGACATTTAAAAAATAAATAATTTGTAGGCATTAATCAAATGTATTACAATTTTTGGTAGAAAAAATACAGCGTATAGCCAGCCTAATACTTAGCTTGGTCCCCATTCTAGTGATCTCCACTGTGCTACTTTGCCCAAAGCCACACGATTTTCTTCCAAAAGTGCCCTCTTCTTCCTCCTCATGGCTCTGGGTGGAGCAGCAAAGTGAAGATTGCTGAAACAGGGTCCCAATACTGAGCATTTATCATACCGTACTTTATCTAAACTGAGACATCTTACCTGTCTGTTATACTGTCTAGTAAGTTTGTGCTTTTGTTGATCCAAAGGGTGTTGCAGTCATTCATAACTGCAATCTTTGTCTTTTCAACGTTTTGTTGGTCAGTTGGCGGCCGTCTGTCAAAGTGCACTGATCTACCCACAGTGACTGTCCCCTGACTGGATTCTTCATTTCCAATCTTTAAAGAGTACTTTCCATAGCTGAGACCATGCAGGGCAACAAGAAGATACAGATCGAAAGTGTGACCTGGATCACTGGAATTGTGGATCTGCAGTATATAAAAATAGAAAAAAAAAAAAAATGAATAAATCAAAGACTAAGGATGGACACACATACAGTGCCTTGAAAAAGTATTCATACTCCTTGAAATTTTAAACATTTTATTATGTTACAACTAAAAACGTAAATGTATTTTATTGGGATTCTATGTGATAGACCTTTAAAATTCGTACCACAGAGTGGTACTGTGGATATGGGAATTGAGTATATAATGCCACGTCCCGATAAATTGGGTTTTAAAGAAAATATTTGTGGATGATGGACTTTATAGGCATAACACAGGTATATATTAAAAATGTAATTTATTACAAAAACATAAAAAACAATTGCATTAATGAAATTGCCTTGTATGTTTTTGTAAGAAATTTATTTTTAATATATACCTGTGTTATGCCTATAAAGTCCATCATCCACAAATCTATTCTTTAAAATCCTATGTGATAGACCAACACAAAGTGGCACACAATTGTGAAGTGGAAGGAAAATTATAAATGGTTTTTCAAATTTTTTACAATTAAATATGTGAAAAGTATGGTGTACATTTGTATTCAGCTCCCCTTTACCCTGAGACCCCTAACTAAAATCTAGTGGAACCAATTACCTTCAGAAGTCACCTAATTAGTAAATAAGTCCACCTGCGTGTAATTTAATCTCAGTATAAATACAGCTGTTCTGTGAAGCCCTCAGAGGTTCGTTGGAGAACCTTAGTGAACAAACAACTTCATGAAGCGGTTGGCTTTCATGTAAAAGCAACCCTATCGGCTAATTAGCCGTTAGACTGCTTTGACAAGCAGTGGGTCAGAAACGTCCCCCGCCATTTTCTATGATTTTCTCTGGCTCTCCTGTCCCACCAGGGAACCCGAGAATGCAGCCGGTGGTTCCGCCAGCTGACCATAGAGCTGATCAGAGACCAGAACGGCTCCAATTATCTCTATGGCCTAAGAAACTGGAAGCTACGAGCATTTCATGACTTGAGTTTCACCGGATATAAACAGCGCTATTGGGAAATTGGGAAAGCATCTTATCACACCGATCTTGGTGTGGTCAGATGCTTTAAGGGCAGAGGAGAGATCTAGAGCCTAATTTTTATTTTTATTTTTTTTAAAAGAGTACCTATTTCTATGATAGGGGATTTACATTCCCTGTGATAACAATAAAAATTATATTAAAAAAAAAAAGAAAAAATTAAAGAGTTTAAAAATTGAATTAAAAAGCAAAATACGATATATAAAAAAGATAAATGTAAAATTAAAGCACCCCCCCCCCCCCCCCCGTGCAAAGGCAAACGCAAGCATCGGTCTCGTGTCGTATGTAAACAGCAATTGCACCATGCATGTGCGGTATCACCACAAACGTTAGATCGAGGGAAGTAATTCTAGCAGTAGACCTCCTCTGTAAAGCTAAAGTCGTAACCTGTAAAGGCTTTAAAAAATGTATGAAGTTTGTTGCCGCTGCACAGGTGTGCGTAATTTTAAAAGCATGCTGTGTTTGGTATCTATGTACTCGGCATAAAATCTTTTTTTTTTTTTACCAAACATTTGGACAATATAGTGTGTTTGTTTTTGTGCACTAAAATTCAAAAAAAAAAGTGTTTTTCCAAAAGAATTGCATTTGCATTTGTGCAAATACGGTGTGAAAAAAAAAAAAAAAAGTTGCAAAGCCCACCATTTTAATCCATAGAGCCTCTGCTTTAAAAAAAAATATATATAACGTTTGGGGGTTCAAAGTCATGTAAACAAAATGTGTCAGAAAGGGCTTTGTCTTCAAGTGGTTAGAAGAGTAGGCGATGTGTGGCATAAGCTTCTAATGTTGGGCATAAAATGCCAGGACAGTTCAAACCCCCCCCCCCTCCAAAATTACCCCATTTTGGAAAGTAAACACCCCAAGCTATTTGCTCTGAGAGGCATGTTGAGTCCATGGAATGTTTAATATTTTGCCACAAGTTTCTGGAAAATGACCAAAACATTTTTTTTTTCTTTTTTACACAAAGTTGTCACTAAATGATATATTGCTCACACATGCCATGGGCATATGTGGAATTACACCCCAAAATAAATTCTGCTGCTTCTCCTGAGTACGGGGATACCACATGTGTGAGACTTTTTGGGAGCCTAGCCGCGTACGGGGCCCTGAAAACCAATCACCGCATTCAGGCTTTCCAAGGACGTAAATTGCTGATTTCACTACCTATCACAGTTTCAGAGGCCATGAAATGCCAAGATAACACAACCCCCCCCCCCCCCCCCAAATGACCCCTTTTTCAAAAAAGTAGACACCCCAAAAGATTTGCTGGGAGGCATGGTGAGTATTTTGCAACTCTCATTTGTTTTTGAAAATTAAGAAAAAAAAATGTTTTAATCTTTAAAACTTTGGGACAAAAACTGTGATAGGTAGTGAGGACAATCATCAATTTACGCCCTTAGAAAGCCTGAAGGCGTGATTGGTTTTCGGGGTCCCGTACGCCACTAGTCTGCCAAAAAGTCTCACACATGTGGTATCCCCGTACTCAGGAGAATATTTTGGGGTGTAATTTCACATATGCCCATGGTATGTTTGAGCAATATCTCATTTAGTAACAACTTTGTGTAAAAAAAAAATAAAAATAAATAAAAAAAGAATTTTCCCGAAACTTTTGGCAAAATATAAAATATTCCATGGACTCAACATGCCTCTCAGCAAATAGCTTGGGGTGTCTACTTTCCAAAATGGGGCTGTTTGTGGGGGGGTTGTGCCATCTCATTGCTTCCAAAACTGTGATAGGGCGGGGTTTGTACTGCCCTACCAATTTAGCACCTCAAGAAATGAGATAGGCAGACAAACTAAAAGCTGCGTAAATTTCAGAAAAATTTATCATAGTTTGTAGATGCTATAACTTTTACACAAACCAATAAATATACACTTATTACATTTTTTTTTTACCCAAGACATGTGGCTGAATACATTTTGGCTTAAATATATGACTAAAATTGAGTTTATTGATTTTTTTTTTTTTTAACAAAAAGTAGAAAATACATTTTTTTTCAACATTTTCATTCTTTTTTCGTTTGTATCGCAAAAAAAAAAAAAAATCCCAGGAGGTGATCAAATACCACCAAAAGAAAGCTCTATTTGTGGGGGAAAAAAGGACGCAAATTTAGTTTGTGTACAGCATTGCATGACCACACACTTGTCAGTTAAACCAGCTCAGTGCCAAATTGCAAAAAGTTCTCTGGTCATTAAAACTTTTCGGGGCTGAAGTGGTTAAGATACTTTGTTGTAACCTTCAATTAAAGTGTAAGTAAACCCCCCTATCGTTTTCAGCCAAGGAAGCTGCCATCTTTGCCTCTGTTTATTCTACAACTGCCATGATGCTGCACATGTGATCAGTTATAACACCAGCCACTGGATGGTTTGACAGTTTGGTTGAGAGCACAACCAATTGGGAGTGTTACATTTCCGGCACGTGCCGGAAATTAAACTGTTTTATATATGGGTTTACTTCCGCTTTAAGTGATGTGCAAAAAATTCAATATACAGCAATTATCCTGAAGAAGCGATTATCATTGCAAATCCTATTATTGAGTGTTGTGAAATGTTGTGACATGTTTCACGTTTACGTTTGTACTTTTTAATACTGTTTAGCGCTTTTAATGTATATATACACGCAATAAATTATGGTTTTATGATCTAAAAAAAAAAAAAAAAAATGTGTATGCACTTAATGTATATCCTTAACCGCTTCCCGACCGCCTCATGTAGATATACGTCTACAGAATGGCACGGGCAGGCAAAAGCACGTACCTGTACGTCCCCTTTAAATGCCTGCCCGTGGGTCGCGAGCGTGCCTGTGACCCTGGCCACGGGACCAGCGGACCCTATCGCCGCTGGTGTCCCGCGATCGGGTTACGGAGCTGAAGAACGGGGAGAGGTATGTGTAAACAAACCTCTCCCCCGCGCTTCCTACACTGCCTGTCATTGATTGGCTGTTCCCGGTCATCGGGAAAGCCGATCAATGACGTCAGACATCAGCCCCGCCCCCTAATGTAAAAAAACACACACACGTCACAGCCCATAACCCCTCCCCTCCCCCTAGTGGTTAAATCTTTTACTACAACTGTCATTTATACAGGAATCAATGCATTTAAATAGCATTGATTGCTGTATAAATGACAATGGTCCCAAAAATGTGTCAAAAATGTCCGATGTGTCCGCCATAATGTCGCAGTCACAAAAAAAAAAAAAAAAAAAAAAAAAAAATCGCTGATCGCCGCCATTACTAGTAAAAAAAAAAAATATTAATAAAAATGCTATAAAACTATCCCCTATTTTGTAAACGCTATAACTTTTGAGCAAACCAATCAATAATCGCTAATTGCGATTTTTTTTACCAAAAATATGTAGAAGAATACGTATCGGCCTAAACTGAGAAAAAAAAATGTTTTTTTATATATTTTTTGGGGATATTTCTTATAGCAAAAAGCAAAAAAATGTTGCATTTTTTTTCAAAATTGTCGCTCTATTTTTGTTTATAGCGCAAAAAATAAAAACCGCAGGGGCGATCAAATACCACCAAAAGAAAGCTCTATTTGTGGGAAAAAAAGGACGCCAATTTTGTTTGGGAGCCACGTCACACGACCGCGCAATTGTCAGTTAAATCGACGCAGTGCCGAATCGCAAAAAAGGGGCCTGGTCCTTTGGCTGCCAATTGGTCCGGGGCTGAAGTTGTTAAAGTATATTTCCGTTTTAGTTCTACACCCTGTATGTTCCCACCCATATTATAGGAAGTTTTCTGTATATATTTTTTTATATATACACACACACACACACACACACACACACACCATCCACAGCCAGCAGGTGGCATACTCTACGGACAGTTAATGGCTCTCTGGAAGCTCTTTTAACAGAAACTGTGCTATCAATAGGGCAGTAGGGTGATCAGATTACACAGACAGCATGTTTAGCCTTTTGCGCTACTTCCTGGGTGTCCATAATAGCTAGAGGCAGTCCAGATGCCAGTAGTCAAGACGAGTCTTACTAAGAATGTATGCGGTAAACACACCTGTGATGGAATGACCTGTCCCATCTCATCATAGACATCAGTGACCCAAACGTTCATTGGCACATGGACATATGTGGTTATATCCCATGCTAGTGGATTGTAAACTGCAATATTCATTAGACCTGAAAAAAGATTAAAACAGGTACATAAACTATACAGCAAGTGCTGATGTTTTGTAGCAGATCTCAGATCTGATGGGATCTCAGACTAGATTACCATAAAAATGCCTGAGAGACAGTTTTTCCAGAGAGAGAAGTCAGCAAAGACCTATAGATTTTCTCTAATCATCCTGCACTGCAACAAATGATTAGCACATTGGCACAAGTTTTGACTTTATACCAAACTTTAAACTGCTAAACCTGAAACTGAAGACAAATTCCTTGCATGCTGTACATGTAGTGGTGACACCTTTGGCAAGGTGTCCTCTGTGTTTAAATTTAGTTATTTTTCTCTCAGAACAGTAACAGGGTTCTGAGAGTTAATTGTGTAGGTTAACTTTGGCATCAGTTTGACTGGGTTGTGCTAGGGTTCTGCCTGGTCATGTGTACAGTTAGGTGCACATGACAGGCTCAGAACCAGACCTGGTTGGACGTTTTGGGTACCGGAATTCCCCGGAGCCAATCAGTGGGTGCGCTTGGCCCCCCTGAGGAGTCTGGGGAAGGGTACTTAAGATGCTGGAGTCACGTGTTCGGGGTTCGTTCGGCCATAGCTGCCTGTTCCTGGATCTGGACCGGGGTAGCCCCGCGAGGGGTCCCGGTCATGGGAGCGTGTGCCGCCCCGCAACATGGTCAGTTTGACTAGTCCCACAGACCAGCTTGGTCTGGGGCAAGGATCCATCTGTTCCCGAGTCTCGGAACCGGCTGGTCTGAGACGCAGTAACTGAGGGAGGATTCAAGGCGTCCGAGTGCGCTCTCAACTTGGAGGGACACCACAGCTCGTGTAAGCGACTGGGGGAGGACTCTTCAGAGGAGGGCCAACAAACTGGCGTCCCAAGAAGTGCCTGGTTGCTGGGTTGTTAAGGACACTGATGAATCCACGTTTTCCCAGTACTGCCAAGGAGACAGAGAACATTCCAGGTACTGAGGAAAGGTTCCGGTTCAATTTGGTTGCAACTTTCTTCAAGGTCAGAGACTTTGCAAGTTCCGAATTCAAGTGCTGACTGCCATAATCTCTGGCTAGAGATTTGTTCAGCTTTGAAGCACCCATCTGCGAGTGGCTACTGTCTGGGTTTGCATTATAGACTTCCTAATAGTTCGCAGTTCAAGGTGCCCGAGTTTCTTCACCCTTACCCTCTGTTCCCATATGAGACTGTGTCTGTTGGATGTTACCCTTGCAAATAAAAACCTTTCTAAAGGACTTTTATTGGTGTCGTGTTCAAAGTCGTTGGGTACTAACTCTGGGAACCCCTAGACCGGGAAGAACAAGCCAAGCGGAGGTAACCGGTAAGCCCAAAAGTAAAGGCCACCGCATCGAGGATTATGACGGCTACATACATAATTGACCAATAATGCCAATTCTGATTTCAATTTGTT
Source organism: Lithobates sylvaticus (assembly GCA_028564925.1). NCBI lineage: Eukaryota > Metazoa > Chordata > Amphibia > Anura > Ranidae > Lithobates > Lithobates sylvaticus. The sequence continues at coordinate 700,779,697 of CM053026.1, read as the reverse complement.
AACTACAAAATTTGGTGAACCAAATTTTTTCATCTCTGTATGGAAAAAAATCCAAACAAAATACCTTCTGATTGGCCATCATTGTCAGAGCTGAACTGGTCTAGAGTGATGGCTTCCATCAGTTTCCGGACCCCAAGCATTCCTTGACGCAGGTGTGCCAAATACATATCCCTAACTTTCGGTGACTCAGTTCCTGTTATGCCATCATGATGCTGAACCTACAAAGGAAATCTTCTAGATTAGATATCTTAATCATTCTACATCATTACAATAATGGATCATGTAGTATCATATATCCAAGTAATGACACATCGCAATATCCAAGCCAGTTGCATTAATGAACAGGCTTAATCAAAAAAAAAAAAAGCAGAACAAAAGCCAATTTCTTTCTAATTTTGGATAGAGTAAGGACAGGTTAAAACCCCTATAATTTTTTGCCATCTGTGTCCTATTGGGTCCCTTGTTTTCCTGTTCCCCAGCCACAACAGAAGGTGAAAGGAAATCCCTCCAAAGTGAGGGAATTCCTGATTGTCGCCAGAACTAGTCTCCCCATTGGGAGATTTCCCCTTTATTCCTGTTCTGGTGACAACTCAAAATTTGGGATTTTATTTCAACCTCACTCTCAGTGATAACAGTTAACTTCCTTAAGTAGCTTGGTAGCAGTAAATCCTGACAGGTGTTCTAATCTCCCTATACTCAATCCAACTAAAGTGTTTTTGCATTTAGTTATACTTTAATACCTAGTTATCACTTGAAAAATATATACTATGCACTGTCACCTGTAAGTGCTTGTTGAACCTTCCATTTCAAATCAGAATTCCAATTAATCAAAAACATGTTCACTGGGGCCGGGGTTAGGGTTTTGTACAAGTTTCTCCACATCAAACTCATTGGGGTTGATTTACTAAAACTGGAAAGCGCAAAATTTGGTGCAGCTCTGCATAGGAACCAGTTTCCAGGTTTTTTTTTTGTCAAAGCTTAATTGAACAATCTGAAGTTAGAAGATGATTGGCTGCCATGCACAGCTGCACCAGATTTTGCACCAGAGCCGCCGTTTACAGCACAGGACTCTGAAGAAACGGCCCGGGTTGCCGCTCCTTCAGAGAACATGCGCCGATGACGTCATTGGTTGCATATATAGTAAATATCTCCTAAACGGTGCACGATTAGGAGATTTTTACAGTACCTATAGGTAAGCCTTGAAATAGGCTTACCTATAGGTACAAGTCAGAGATGGAATTTTACTCCCACTTTAATATGTTTTGATAAATAGGGCACAAGGTTTTACCTGGATGTTACCATTTAGAGATAGAATTTTCTTTTTTAAAGCATGTTCTTACTGAAGTTTTACCTCTGAGACGGCCCATCGGAGGGCCCGCAGCTGCTCCATAGCCCACATTTTGCATACAGCTCCAGATGGATGCTTCACAACATACTGAGTTAATGCAGATTCCCCCGCAAACAGCAGTGAGCTGGCCCTGCGTGCCACGCCTTTCAAGATGTTGCGGGAGGTGTAGAAGCCCGTCCATGCTTGATACGCATCTATATTGGAAAATGTTTAACAAAAAATAAAACCTACTAAATGGATGGGAAATCTCTCCAACAGGAACATAGACTGAAAAAGAGGAAGGTTTAGAACTTGTGACAATAGTTTTATTGCTGCCTGTATCTGCTCCTATTGCACTCCCTTGTACAGCGTCAGGGGGGCAGGAAGTGAGGATTTTTTTTTTGCAATGGGGGGTCACAAACTATACCTTTTGACTGGAGTTGGGAATTAATTGACTTTCACTAATGTGGCTTAGCGTTGACCAGGGGCGGACTGACCATTCGGGCACTGCCCGAGGGCCCCATGCCACTAAGGGGCCCCATCAGGGTTGCCAGCCTCAATAAAACCAGGGACAGTATGTAAAAATCTGTGTTTTTTTTAAAAATCCCAAGATTATAGCTGCCCCACCTCTCCAGTACCTTTTCAGTGTGTGTATGTGTATTCTGTGTGTGTATTTTATGTATACGGTGTGGCCCCATAATCTATTGCCTGGGGGACCCATAATATCCTATTACCTGGGGGGCCCATAATATCCTATTACCTGGGGGGCCCATAATCTCCTATTGCCCAGGGGCCCCATGAGTTGTCAGTCCGCCCCTGGCGTTGACCCTTTTTTTATTCAATATCGCTGAAGCCACTGGATTCCTTATATGCTTTAATCACCTTTCCAGAATTATTATTTAGCGACTATGATTCAGTAAAATTGATGTCAGTTGGAGGGCCCTTTTCCAGGCCAGGCTGTTTCAGTTGTAATCCTATATACAGTACAGTTGGACCTGGCAATAGCAGAAAGTTTGTCATTAGGACAAGGCAACTGGACATAAATAGGAGTATTCTCAAATGCAGGGAAGATTTCCCAGGCCCTGGAACCCTGAAATCACAGCATAGTACCGAAAAGTGACAAGTGGGGGTCTGACAGCTTGGCTGGCAAATACAGAGAGACTGTGGAGAGTGATTGTTGACATGGTGATCAGTATGACAAACTGGATTTGCTGGCCTTTTATTTGTCAGTTGTGTGGTCAGTCAACATCAATAAAAATCACAAGGCATTTTTGAGGATTATACTGTCTTTATATAACCGTACAAAAATTCAATTAGTGGTAAGTATTTTAAAAGTTGTCTAAAACAACAAATAACTAAGGTTTGCAAAAAAAGAATATGACTAAACTAGAACCTGAAACGGATCTTATGCTAGTATCAAACTTTAACCCTAGAATTCAATATTCCTTCCCAGGCCTTCCTTTTCAATTCAACATTGTTAAGCCCAAGGGGCTCCTTGGAACCTCCGAGACTGGGAGGTTTTTAGATGACTACCTCGAAAAATGTTATTTCAACTGTCAATTCGATTTTGGCATTCTCTTTTGCTACAAAACGTGAGACGTTTCCCAAAGGCCATGTTAGGGCCCATTGGAGCTGCCTGAGAAAAACTGCCACATGAGATTGGAATCCTCCCCCTACACCAGGGTCCAGTGCCCCCCTACTCAACTTTTTCATTAAATCAATAACTTACACCTCCACATTTAAAAGCCATGTAATAACAAAAAAAAAAAAAAAACACAAAATTTGTAGAATTGCGAGTACAGTTTTATTTTTTGCAAAACACCCATTCTATAGTGGTTAATGACTATAATGTAAGTCTAGATAGATCACTGCATCTGGACAACAGTGAAGAACTCTGCAGCATCAACTTCTTATAGAATTTTTACTGTCCTATTATGCATTTTTACATATGAAGCCTCTAACTAACCCGACTACAATAGTTTCCTAGAAGTCTGAATTTGTAACAGTATATGTGAGAGCTGGCGTCTTTATCAAATGGTTGTCGACAGTGTCACCATGGACCATACACTCCCCCACAGTGGTGGCCCATCCATTAGGGGCGCCCGGGCGCTGCCCCCTCTCTCCACGCCACCCCCTATATGCAATGGATAGATTCATGCATAGCCCCCATGGCCACCCCCTATTCATGCGTCCGGCCCCTTTCAGGGCACGAGGTGCATGAATTACAGTGACTAGGTTTTTTTTTGAAGCACCCAATTAGAGCCAAAGGCTCCAATAGGCTTCAAAATAGGGTGGGCTTGGGTCGCAGAGAATGCACTCCGATCCCACCCAGGTGTGTTGCAACAGTGAATGAATACTCGCTGTTGCAATACTGATCCTCCTCCCGACCAATTGGGAAGCGGGTATGAAACCAGTTTCTCAGTTGGCTAAAATGTCAGGCAATCCTATTGGACACCGAGGGCCGGGAGGAGCAGAGAGGAGACGCACTGCGGAAGCTGGAGAGGATGCCGGAGCAGCTTTCCTTGAACCAGCCATGCTTAAGGACAGGGGTGACCACGCTGGAACATCACACATCAGCTCCGCACTCCATAAAGATCGGACTGCTGCTCTCACCGCCCGCATCCAGGGTAAGGACTGACCGGCAGACAGGGGGTGGGGTTTGCTGGGGGTGCTAGTGCCGTGCCTCGGGTGGGGGGGGGTGTAGGGGCAGTTGTGCTAGTGCCACTCCACCGGCGGCCCAGTTGTTTGTCGCCCACCTCAAAAAAAAAAAAAAAAAACACCAGCCGCCACTGCCCTCTCAACTAAAGAAAAAAACATATAGGTCTGGTGCTGTGTATGTGGATTTAGAATAGGACTAACCTCAAAGTTTGTTATCTAGGTGTGCGTGTTTCATCTTGTTTTCCTATGTACGCATGTAAATGTAGATTTGTAGCCATGTACAAGCATCTCATCTAGTAAAAATATTTTAACAAAGCACAGCTCTTTTTTTTTTTTGTTTTGGATAGAGCGGAAAGGGATTAGAACCCCTGCCAGTCTATATTTCTGTCTGTGCCCCCATTAGGGAGATTCCCCCTCTGTTTGTTTTGTTTAGTTTACCATTATGATCAAAAGTAAAAGAAAATCCCAAATTTGGAGTCGACATCAGAACAGTAATAGAGGGAAAATCTTCCAATGGGGACACTGGTTTTCAGACCCTGGTAACATTCCAGGCTTTCGTCACTTTGGAGGGATTTCCTCTCACTTCCTGTTTTAGCTATAGGACAGGAATGAAGGGAAATCTCCCCTTTTGGACACAGAGGGCAAAATGACAGGGGTTATAACCCTTACTCTATCCAAAAAGAAGAAAAAAATAGTTTTGCCTTTAGTTACACTTGCCCATTTTCTTGGATTCATTACAATAACCATTCTGTCTAGTTCTGCAGCCATTCCAATTACTTATTTGTGCAGTTAATGCTTACTTTGTACTGTACTGCACCATAGAAGATGAGAGCACTACGCTAGCTACGTAACCTGAAGTCACGTGCTAAATGAACGGACTTGCCGATAATCTAGAATGTGGTCTGTGCTTCATACCTGAAGAGTACGGCAGGAAGTCTTCATTTTTGCGAACCTCCCAGGTCAGGTTTCTCCTGTATACGTTTTTGAAGTATTCTCCGAGTGTGGAGTACTGCACAGTCACTCCGAACTCCGGTTTATTATTTATATATTCCAGTAACAAATCCATGTTATTAAATTGGATGGAAGAATTGAAGAACTGCTTGTCACAGCCCTGAAAATTGAAAAATAATCCAGATGTTAACTTGTCACTTTTATGACAGCGTCTATCATCACTCTAATATCTTTGTCATTAGTTTTCTGACAGTCTCCTTCATTGCACATCCCTATCACAGTTCTGTCCTCAGTTGACTAATAACTTAAAGCTGAACTCCAGGGAAAAATGGCCAAATACACAGATTAAAAGACAAGTAAGACCTAGGTGGGTGTAGAATCAGTCCGATGCTGAATCTGTCTCTCGCCGGCTCTAACACTGAGAACCGAGCGATCAAACACCTCTGAGAACCGAGCGATCAGACACTGGCGATCACTCGGTTCTCAGAGCTCCCTAAACAGAGAGCTGGTGACTGTCAGTCACCGGCTCTCGGCTCTGCCGCCCCGCACTCACTGGAGCGCTGGGCTGTGGAGGGGATGGGAGCAGCAGACTTAAGCTCTCAGTGGCTCGTTGAGAGCCTGAGCCGGGTGCAGGTCCAGGCATGTGGGCAGATCCCGACCATATGGTGGTGATCTTTCCCGAGTCTGGACCGGCTCTGTAACGTCAGCAGACAGCGGACTTCAGCCCAGTGTCTGCTGAAAACGGGTCACAGGAGTGCAAAACTAACTGCACTCCTGTGATCCACAGAAGTATAGCCAAACGTACTTCTCCTTTAAATACATAAATGAAAGCTGGGTTACTTGTCAATGGAATTGCATAAAAAACAAGAATAGCAAAAATGTAAAAGTAATTTCAATAATTACTTTGAGTGAAATCTGTATGTAGAGTATATGAAGACTGTCAGTGCGGGCCTATGCTTCTGAAAATGTTAGCTGCCTGGCTATCATGCTGATCTACTGGCTTCAATTCTTTCTGAGGCATTGAACTAAGGAAAGCATACAGATTAGGTTTCCAAAAATATTTGCAGAAATTACTAAAACTGTGTGCTTGTTGAAAAAAAACGACATAACTAGATAATTTTTTACGTTTTTTTTCTCTTTTATGTATCATTTACGTAGTTTTTACTGTATTTTTCTATATCCTATTGCATTACACAGGGGTAGGCAACCTGGGGCCCTCCAGCTGTTGTAGAACTACAAGTCCCATCATGCCTCTGGGAGTAATTGTAACTGTAGCCTTGCAATGTCTCATGGGAAATGTAGTTCCACGACCGCTGGAGGGCCCCAGGTTGCCTACCCCTGCATTACATGCTTTAGATATTTGTATTTTCTCTTTATGATTTGGTCTTTTATATTTTTGATTTTTGTATAGTTAATATAAATTAAGAAAAATTTCTATATAAAAAAAAATAAAAAAAATCCAATCTTCTTTTATGAACCTTAGCGCAATTTTAAGAAATACATGGATTGTTGTATTCAGTTACAACTAAGCTTTATTTAATCGGTTGGAAATGAGAAATGGAAAGTTCTGTGATGGGACCTGGAAAGTACTTACCCAGGGCCATAAGACATCATTGCTTCTGAACCAGGCTGCCCGCATTTTAATATTCTTCACCATGGTGTCTGCATACTGGTGAATGTTATCGCTGGTGACGGGAAGACTCATGTTCGGATAAATGCCATCCTTCGGTGGATCAGGAAACAGTGCCACCCCATTCCAGTAAAATCCTGACCTAGATGCAAGACGTTAAATTTATAATATAAAATAATAATAAAAAAAAAAAAAAAAAAAAGAACTGGAATTAAATCAGTCTTTTGCAGTAACTTTATGGTAAAGTGTTACAGTACTGAGGTTAAAAAAAATTACCCAGTAGATATTTGAATAGACATACTACATTATGACTGCTTACAGTACTCAGCCAGCTTAAAGGCCAACTCCAGAAAAACTTTTATTTTTTTTATTTTTTAACTCTGTATCCCCACTTCCCCCTCACATCCTGTGCCAACAGTACCACATTTATACAGAAGAAAGCTGCTGAAGAACATCTGCGCTCGTCCACATAAAATACTTTCTTCCTTTCAAGCCCTGATGAAGGGGAGCTAGTCTCAATCTCTGAAAAAACACGTTGGCCTAGTGTGCATTTTACCAATCGAATAGGCTTGTAGCTGTTCTCTACTAATCACATTGTGGCACTTCAATTCTAGTTCCACTCATTCCAGTCCCAACCCAAGGTGACTGTGGAACCCCTTTAACCTGTAGAAGCTGCCAGTCCTTTGTACAGCCATCCCACACCTAAAGAATCTACACACAAAATATGTAAACCCTCACCTTATAAAACAACCCATTCAGTTTAAAAATAAAAGGTGACAAATGTGCGTATAGATCTCAATACATAAACACCCTTTTCCCTTATTTATAAGTGATCACACAATCTCTGTTCTCAGCTGCATAAGGAGCTCAGAGAGCTGGGGGAGGATAAACAGCAGTACACTGATCTTCCCAGTTAATTTCTGTGCAGGGAGAAGTGTGTCAGCACAAGTCTGACCATTGGAGGAGAGCAGGCTGAATTCTCAACACAGCGTGAGAACTGACCATGCTGTGCTCTCATGCCTTGTGTGGTCCGTTTTTAATAGGAAAACAGAGGGACTGGCAGGAACACCAGGGATTTCACATAAGGGAAGCAATAAAAAAAAACAGGATATTTTTTTATACAAGTACATGGTACAGCAGGCACATATAAGGAATATGAAATGTCGAGGGAACATATTCTTTACGTGGCATTAAAGAGGAAGTAAAGCCTTTATAAAAAAAAAAAAAAAAACGGAGCCTGCAAGGCAAAGGCATAATGAGCTAGTATGAATAGCATACTAGCTCATTATGAATAACTTACCTGAGAACGAAGCCCCCGAAGCGGTCCTCGTCCACAACCTCCGCCATCAAACCCGGAGTGACTTCCGGGTCTCGCCGATCCAGCGCTGTCATTCGCTGGAGCGGCGATGACGCCACTCCTGTGCATGCGCGGTAAAGCGGTATATCGCCGTGAACTCGGCATGCGCAGTGCGCCTGCGCGCCTCTGTTCGCTGTTTTTTTCTACATATCTCCTAGACCATGTAGGTTTAGGAGATATTTATTGGACCTACAGGTAAGCCTTAATCTAGGCTCACCTGTAGGTCAAAGTGGTTTGTAAGGGTTTACAACCACTTTAAGAACACACACAGGGTAATACAGTTATCCAGTCTAATAAGCATACTTTTACTGTCTGCGTCTTTCTGTCCCAATGACAACCCTCCTGTCTTTTCTTTCCTGCTCTCAGACAGGAAGGGAGATGAAATCTCCTCACAGAAATCAATAAAACTTTACAGAAGGTTTTACTGTTCACCAAAAAAGTGTTGGTATCAATTGGACTTTAAGAAAAAGTGTGAAATGCACTTCGATCGACAAGCCAAAATCGCCTTCTCATCCCCAAAGCCCGCTACAAATCGAAGGGAGAGCGAAGATTCGCAGTACAGGGACCTCGGCTATGGAACGCTCTACCAAACAACATCCGCTTGGAAGAAAACCATCAGGCCTTCAGGAAAAAACTCAAGACCCATTCTAATATAGCAGGAAAATAAGGACAGACAATCGCCTTGAGGCGATTCTGTTCGCATTTGCAGCGCTATACAAATCATTCATTCATTAAAAAAGTAATTTGTTGGCAGAATGTAACACATTTTGGGTGTATTTTCTGTAATTAATTCCTATGATTGTCAGCACCATCTAGTGGTCAAAATGTAGTATTTCTGACATCCCTAAATGAGAAATGATAATGCATTTTGGCAATAGATGGAGCTGACAAATCTATTACAGACATTACAACCAAAATTTGTAAAGTATGCACAAATGTGTGTGACATTTGTCCAGCCAATGTTTTATAAATAGACCCTAAAGTGTATGTATAGCCAAAACTTTTTTCATTTTTAATAGATTGGCGAGGGGTTAGAACATCTGTCAGGGTTTTATTGCTGTCTGTGTCCCCATTTGAAAGAGTCAGCCTCTATTTCTCCTGGTGACCATTGTCACAGAGACAGAAAATGATGGAAAATCCAACATTTTAGTGTTGTCGCCATAACAGAAATAGAGAGAACATTTGACAGTGCTTGTCCTGGTTATAACTAACTCTACAGGGGACTTCCTATCACTTTGTAGAGGTTTCTTCTCACTTCCTACTGTGTCTACAGGACATGAAGTGAAGGAAAATCTCCCCAATGGGCACAGGTTAAAAATAAGTCAAGTATTTTGAAATGATTGTAAACCCAATAAAAAAAAATAAAAAAAAGAACAGTTTTATACTTACCTGCTCTGTGCATTTCCAATGCACAGAGCGACCCAGACCCTTCCCTTGTCAGGTCCCCCATCGATGCTCCTGGCTCCTCTTATTGGTGTGCCCCCAAAGGAAGCCCCTTGCCATGGGGGCTTGTAAGTGGGTTGGAAGTAGCCAGTTAGGTGCTGTCCTGGATAGGAGGGTAGGAGTTAATGCTTTCCTGGATCCTTTGATCTTTTGGCAGGTTTTTCCCTGGGTCTGGCCCCCTGATCATGCGTTATAAAAGTGGGACAGTGGTCCGGGAGCAGTAGGGCCCATAATAGGCCCAAGAGCAAGAGACCTGGTGCCGTAAGGGAGAGAGATGGAGAACTACACCCGTAAGGAGCAGATAAATGTCGCTCACTAGTACCTGGATGTAAAGTCATCAGAACATGGGGTTCACCTGAAGAAACCAGCTGCTGGAGAATGCCTCTGATGGACTCTGTAATTACATGGACAGGTATGTTGGGGCAGCCCACAGCCTGAATCAGGGTTAGGGATGTAGGAAATCATTAGGTCCCTGAATGTTAGACTCCGTCATGTCCTTTGCGCTTTTCTAAACAAAGTTTTAGAAATCTTTGTCCTGCCTGGTCTTAACATACTCAAAGAGGTGTAATGCAAGTAACCAGCACCATCCCATGGTTGAGGTCCAAAAGGTACTTTGGGGTATGTAGACATCAGTACAAGAGTAATACAGTATATAGACACAAGTGGTCACCTAGGGTAATGGAAGTCTAACAAGCAGTCTGTCGGTAGCGTGTACCTGATGCAGGTGGAATAGTCTCTAGCAGGGAGGGAGATGTCAGCACTCCTTGCGCCAGCGATCTGTCTCCCAGAGCAATGGGAGCAGATTCGCACCATAGAGGTCCCCATCCTGTACAGAGGTTAGGAAGTTCAAGAATTAAGTTAGGTGCACATGTGGAGCCCAAGCAGGGTGCATGGCGGGGCCCTCTCCTCTACTGAGGAATGGTAGTGGAATATGTTGGGCATGTGTATGTGGAAAAAGGCTCTGAATGTCCCTCATAAATTCAAGTTACAGAAAAGGTGTACATTGTCACGAGGACCTGAGAGTTAACTGGAGAACAGTTACAGTGTAAGTGTAGATGGTGTATGTTCATCTCTAACAGCAGAGGCCCGCTTTAAGGTCCAATTTTTCTACACAGCAACCTCAGCCTTGTCCCAGGGCATTGATGAAAATGGCACAAAAGTAAAAGTACACGCATGTGTAGTGGAGTGATCCTGTTACAGGTGCCTAGCCAGAAACCCCCCTGGGGTAGGCCATTCATGTGACCCTTACTTGGTGCCCAGTGAGGAGGGAAACATGGGAGGACATGGCCACCACCCTCTCACATCGAGCTGCCCACAGGCTCATCTTTAGGCCTGCTCCTCATCTGCGCTGCCTGTGTCTATAGACACAGACAGCGCGGCTCAAATCTGCCCCCTTGTCACAGGATTTGGCCAACGGCTCCTGCTGCTCTCTGTGTGTTCAGCGAGAGAAGACACAGCTGCTGTAGGCGGGCACAGGGCTGGATCGAGTGAAGGCTCAGGTAAGAATAAGGGGGTATTGAGAGGGCACCCTGCAATCTAAACATTTTTTACCTTAATGCAAGGAATGCATTAGGATAAAAAAAAAATGTTTAGGCTTTAAAACCACTTTAGCCTTCCCTACTCTACTTCCCTATGCAAACTAAAGAGCAAAGCTTTAATTATTCATACGCATTATCTTGGAAACTTGACTAGTTAACAAAAACGGCTGACCCATGCTCAGTCTCTTCTTTAGAGAATGTCAAAATTGTTATTATTCAAAAACCTTTTCAAGTAAAACTAACTTGGAATTTGAATATGTAATATGAATAAATGGGATCTTGTAAATCCTTATCTTTAGGCCAAATATTACCTGTTGGAAAATGACAGGTGGGATGGGGTACAGTAACTGAACTGGTCCATGACATGTGTAAATATCTCCTGCTTTTCTGATAAGGAATGAGAACCTCTCCAAACAAACTGAAGCTTCTGTAGAGGAAGAAAACAAAAATAAAAAAATAAGGGAATCACATAGAACATTCCTCTGGCATTTACAGCAGTTTTTGTGATGATTCTTTTCTGGCAATTACAACAAACAGCGGTTTAATCACCTACTTTATGTAAAAAAACCATGGGCTCAAAAGAATGCTGGAATGTATCCCAGAAAGTGAAGGAGAGACCTGCAGTGTAACACACAATGCAGCTTCATAGAATATAAAATATAGAATAATGGGGTAGAGTAGCCATTCGTGTCTCTTCTGCATTGCCACAGTTCTGATTGGCCATGCATATCATCTATTTTTTAAAAGCTGGCCATACAGGGATAGAAATTTGGCCAGGTCAGCAGGCTGATTGGACTGACATAGGTACAACCAGCCTTTTGGATTTTTGGCATTGGAATACTGCCGGCAGCTGTAGCTGCTAGAAGTAATTATTGTGTTCTGCCAGCAGGGAAGGCTCCCCCTGCTGGGAGAACACAACAGTACTGTGGGTGTTGATGGGCGAATCAAGCGAAAATCAAATACTCTATGGCCTGCTTAAAGCGGTTGTATACCCGTTTTAAAAAAAAAAAAAAATTTAAATTACCTGCAAGACAAAGTCATAATGAGCTAGTATGACTAGCATACTAGCTCATTATGCATCACTTACCTTAGATCGGGGCCCCCGACGCCGTCCTCTTCTCCCCCTCCAGCCATCTCTCTTCCGGGTATTGCCGCTCCGGCCAATCACAGCGCCGCTGTGATTGGCCAGAGCAGCGAAGACGTCGCTCCCGCATGCGTGCGGGACACTTTAACTGCGGTGAGCCGCAGTTGGGAATGGGGATTGACCCGTTCAATGCACCGTTGTCTACGGGGCGCATGCGCCGTAGACAACGTTGTAAATAATTCTTTGCAAATATCTCCTAAACCGTGCAGGTTTAGGAGATATTTCTTGTACCTACAGGTAAGCCTTAATCTAGGCTTACCTGTAGGTGCAACTTGAAAATAAGGGTATACAACCGCTTTAAGGGATGATATTATGATGGAGGAGATTCACTGACGCAAGGCAGGGCTGATAGCACTGCTTGGAATTTCTTGTCAAAATATTTTATTGTAGGAGTTCAAAAAAGACAATACATTGTACAAATAACATATTATAGAAATAATATATTCATGTAAAAGAAGCTCACTTACACTAATATACAAAGAGAAGAAAAAATAAAAATAAAAAATCTAGTAGTATATTCTAAAGGAAAATAAATAATGTCAAGTACAAAATAAAGATGCTGTAAATGGTAAGTGTATAGAATTCAAGGTATTATATATTAATATAGGAGTAATAATCATTTTTATAAAACTTAACTGTATAAAAGACTATTAAGTGAGTAAAATTAAAACTTCAAAAAATAATGGAAATCATAAAGAAAGTACATAAGAGAAGGAAGGAGAAAGAAAAAGTAGAGAAAGAAGAGTGGAGAAGTGGAACACTGCTTGGAATTTCAATGCAGCAGAGGCAGCGATGTCAGCTCACTACAGAAAGTTAAATTCTGACTGCATTTCTAGTAGGATTAACAGGTATTTTTCAGTACCTGCAGCATTTATATAGATACAAAACATGGAAAATATGCATGTATGGAATATTTGTTTTTTTTTATCAACATAAAAAAAGATACTAAAAACAATTAGAATTTATAGAAATTAGAATTATAGAAATTAATCTTTTGTATGTTGATACCTTTCTTGGCACCTTAAAAATCCCTACTGCATATCTCCAATAATAACTATATACTTGTGGGATGTGGTGCCTTTACCCTCAAATCTCTAGCTAACCTCTAGTTAGTAGATTTAAAAAAAAAAAAAAAAAAAATTACGTATTTTTACCTGACATACACTTTACTATTTGCTTGCATTTGGTTATTTATCTCTAAATCATACTCTTGGGACACACGTTCTTAAGGGGATATTAAAGCCTTTTTTATGTAATGTTTATAGTTGGACTCACATGCTAATGATATTCTTTTTTTTTTTTTTAATTTCTCTTTTTTTCTTGCTGCACCTAATGTCCCCTGGCTGCGCTGGCCAACTTCAGGTATGTGGGTGTGCCCCTGTGCCCGCTTGGGACCTATGGAGACTCGCCAAATTCTCCACTTCATGCCTGCTCTGGTTTAGAACTACAACTTTATGTGCAGCCATTCCCAGCGCCCCACACACAGACACAGAAAGTGGGACACTGAGCAAAAAACACCACTCCTCCACAGCAGTGATTGACAGTCTGAGTGGCTTTGGCTCTGTGTTCCTCACAAGTGCTGGGAGCAGCTTCACTTAGGGTTTTAGATCTAAACTGGAGCACATATGAACTGGAAACTTTAGCAAGACTCCATAGGTCCCAACAGGCATAGGGGTCACCCACATACCTGAAGACAGCCAGAGCGGCCAGAACACAGTTAGCAGACCAAGAAGAGGAGGGGAAAAAAAAAAAAAAGTTAAAAGAACAGCAAGAGCATTGAAAAATATTTGTATTTTATCCACTTGCCTAAGCACGAACACCCCCTTCCTGACCAAGCCATTTTGAATGACAATTGCGCGGTCATGCAACGATGTACCCAAATAATTTTTTTTTTTTTCCCCACAGATAGGAGTTTTTTTTCGGTGGTATTTGATCACCTCTGCGGTTTTTATTTCTTGCGCTATAAACAAAAGAAGGGACAAGTTTGAATTTTTACTTTTTATTATAAAAATAAATTTTATCCAATTTTTTTTTTAAACAAATTTTTTCCTCAGTTTAGGCCGATACGTATTCTTCTACATATTTTTGGTAAAGAAAAATCGCAATAAGCGTTTATTGATTGGTTTGCGCAAAAGTTATAGCGTCTACAAAATAGGGGATAGATTTATAGCATTTTTATTATTATTTTTTTTTTTACTAGTAATGGCGGCGATCTGCGATTTTTATCGTGACTGCGATATTGCGGCGGACATATCGGACACTTTTGACACATTTTTGGGACCATTCACATTTATACAGCGATCCGTGCTATAAAAATGCATTGATTACTGTATAAATGTGACTGGCAGGGAGGGGTTAACACTAGGGGGCGCTGCAGGGGTTAATATGTTCCCTATGTGAGTGATTCTAACTGTGGGGGGAGGGGACTGACTGGGGGAGGAGACCGATCGGTGTCCCTATGTACAAGGGACACACCATCGGTCTCCTCTCCTCTGATAGGACGTGGATCTGTGTATTTACATACACAGATCCATGTCCTGCTCAGTTACTGGGCAATCGCGGGTGCCCGGGGGACATCGCGGGTGCCCGGCGGCCGAGATGTCCGCCGGGCACCCGCGTGCGCCCCCTAGTGGCCGCAAAGTTATCGCCGTCATATAACGGCGGCCCACCACATGAGCCGCACCGCTCCACCGTCAATTGACAGTGGGCGGTCGGCAACAGGTTATATAAAAAAAAAAAAATCACTTTCCTTTTAAGCAGTGTTCCAAGACCTCCAGGAGGTACTGCAGGTTTTTGCTTGAAAAAATTAATTATAACGTTATGGATTTTCTTTATCCACTGACTTACATATACTGTAGAAGTGCATGCATTTATGAGTTTTGAAAACACTGTTCCAAAGCTGACCACAATTTTAATAAGATCTAACAAAAATACGGTAAATTTAATGGGTGTAGGTGAGTTGTAACACTCAAAAGTGAGAGTATTTGTTATTCAAAATGCAATGATTTTGCTGAAAATATTCCATCTTTCTGATTGCATGTGTTAGCATAGGTGTGCGCAGCCTATTGTATTAGGGTGTGCACCCCAAAGCTCAAACCAAACACGTGTGTGTGTGTGTGTGTGTGTGTAATTATATATTATTACATACACACATTTTAAAATGTATAAAACATGGACAGTTTCAGTAGAGCAGTGGACGTGTCAGTAGGGCAGAAGGACAGTGGATGTTGTCAGTCATTAGAGCAGTGGACGGTGTCAGTAGGGCAGACATTGGTGTCAGTAGGATAGTGGACAGGGCCAGTCAGTACTTTATTTTATTACTTTTTACAATATTTAAATTGTTTTACAATCTTTGTAGGAACACCATTGGGGGGGCTTTTGTGAAATACCAGGGGTCTACACAGACATTTGATGTGTCACTTTTGAGACAGAGAATGGATTTTTGAGACAGCGATTCCCCAGTCCTTTAAAATGTTCTGTGCTGAGCTGCTTCCTGTTCATTTACAAACTGACATGTATAGTGAATGGCAGGGGGACTCTGCACCACACAGGATGATTAGGGTGTGCCCAGGCACAATCAGCACACCCGTGTGCACATCTATGTGTGCTTGTAATGTAGTCACAGCGATTCCATTGTCCAACCCTTTGTGCAGTAAGTCACAATTCTGCTCTTTAAGGTGGTCTGTCATATATGATTTTCCTACATACTGAAAAACAACGTTTGTCTGATATCTGTTTGCGCATTTGTGGTTTGTTATAGCTTTTGTACGTGATAAAAAGATTATGTTAAGTTAGCCAAATCTTGTTGGATCGGACAAAACAGCTGTCTTATACATAACCAGGCTTGTTGCCACAACTGTCAAAATTCCCGAGGATAAAAGTGTGCATAGGCATGAAATGTTTCGAGCAGGCAACAATCACATCTCTATGAGCCTATTGATATTTGGACAGAAACCCCTGAATGACAGATCTAAGGGCAAGCACCAGTAGGCTCAATCAGATTTTCCTGGCCAATTATTATTGCTTCCAAGATTAAGCTGGTGCTAAGGCTGTATGCACAGTGCATAAACATACATGGATGTGTGCCAATACACGTGAGCGTATTAGGGCACGAAACAAATACTTGGCAGGTGGATTTTACAATTATCGTCTCAAGTCTATGGCTACGTTATGCTGGTAACACACTGCAAATCTCTCTCAAAGAATCAGAAGTGAGAGATTCACCCAAAAATGTTCATACTGCTGCACTACTGGCACCCACCATGATTTTAATGCCCATTTTGGCCTTTGCTCTGTCTGAAGTACATATTTGTTGAAATGCCCCATCTTCTTTCTCTAAATCAAAGGGAATAACTAATAAGTAATTGCCAATTTAAAAATAAAAAATCCCAATGTCAAGCACTTCCCATTCTAGTTGGCACCAATTATAACTTGGTGTAAACTCACATACAGATTAAAAGCTGCAAACTGTGGCCAAATTTATTATGGACTACTTTTAGGAGGATGCTTATGGCTTTCCAAGTCATTGCAGTTTGTCCTCCATGGCAGAAACTTTAAAAAAAAAATAAAAAATAATCCAGTCTACATGAGTACCTTGGAATCCTGCATAGCAGCCTTTCGGTCATAATCTATGCGGGAGATGAGGTGAACATTGAATCCAGCCATGGAAAAGAGTGTTGGTGAGGTGGCTGAAGCCCCAAATGGATCCACATGCCAGGAAAACTCCGGTCTTACTCCGAATGTTTCATACAAAAAGCCGTGTCCCTCTGTGAAAACACAGAATGCCGATTAGTATACATTTTTTTTCTTTTAAATGCTTTATTTTAGGTTTTTGCAAGATATAACAGCAAACTTTAAAAGTGACAGGGTAAAGCATTAGACATCATGAAGTGGGTGAGACATTTGGATCATTGTTTAGACAGGTCATAAGATTCCATATAACAGAGAACTATTTATTTTAGTTGGTTCTTGAGGATTAAAATCCTATAACCTACTTTTTCAAAATCCTGACACATTGGCTGTGGGGATTGATCCATAATCATAGGTCAGCATTGGCTGGGAGTAGGTCCCTGGTAGGAGCTAATGCAGGTGTCATAATCTACGTATGGCATAACAGCAGTGTGGAGACCCTTTATGGGGCACCAGTAAAGGTATGCCTCCCATGTTCTCCCTCCAGAAGTTAGGTAATGAAAATAATATATAAAAAAATGGAGGAATGTGAGGAAGATAATTGCGGAGGGTGGGGGCATCATGTCATTCACAGAAATACATCAGGGCACTGCATGTGAATTTTTCCAGCTGAAGTTCAAGACAAATTTAACTTGCCTTCAATGCTCCCTAACCTGATCCACTCCCATTTCCCACAGTCTCAGACAGTAGTAGGGAATGCAATGAAACCTGTTCTGAAAAAGCATGAGGTCTACCATTCCCGACCTTTACTTTTCTCCTCTGATGTCATACTCACCATGTTTCTTCAATATTTTTATTCGCCGACACATGTGTGCAGATAAGGAATTTCCAATCTGTCCGATTTTCCAAAGCTGCACATTTTTTGGTAACTCCCTAAAAATGTATTGAAGTTAATGAGTCAGCATAACAGCCAGTTGATTAGAAATAATGTCAGTCCCCATATTTCTCAGATATACTTCAGGTTCAGGTTCACTTTGGGAATGTATGGAAGATAAAGTCCAGTAAACCTGGCCATACACATTACATTGTAGTCGCAAGTGTAGACACGATACAACTGCCTAAGGATCTAGTCTGTTAAAGTGATTGTATACCCCTTTTTTTTTATATTTTTACCTGCAGGTAAGCCTATAATAAGGCTTACCTGTAGGTAAAATTAATAGCTCCTAAACCTGTATGGTTTAGGAGATATTCACTTTGCATTCAGCTGCTAATGTCAGTGGCGCATGCACTGTGAAGGTCCGGCAGATGCTGCCAGACCTTGCCAGGAAGAAGTTTCCCACGCGCATGCGCGGGAGTGACGACATTGCGGCTCTGGACACTCACAGCGCCAGAGCCGCGAACCCGGAAGTCATGCCGAGGGGAAATATCATCTCCCTCGGCGGTGACCGAGATCAGCTGCCGACACCTCGTTCTAAATTAAGTATTTCATAATGAGCTAGTATGCGGTGCATACTAGCTCATTATGCCTTTTGCCTTACAGGTTTTAAAAAAAATAATAATAATTTGTGCGGGTATACAACCGCTTTAAAGATCCTGACATTAACATCGTTTCATAGATGGTAAGGTTGAATAAAGACACTAGTCCATCCAGTGTACTTAGTGTATTATTATTATACAGGGTTTATATAGCCCCAACAGTTTGTGCAGCGTTTTACAACATGATGTGTGATCATGTTGATAGTCATTTCCCATATCTTTGTATATTGTGCTTACTAAGATGCTCGTCCAAGAGTCTTTTAAAACTATTAATACTTCCTGCTGACTCCACGGATTGTGGAAGAGAGTTCCACATTCTTATGCTGACAGTGAAAACCTCCCTGCATAGCTTAAGTTTAAATCTCATTCAGTGGCCCTGTGTCTACGCTCCCCGAGACTGAAAAGCTTCCTGCCTACACTGGGTTCACCATTGAGATATTTGTATATCGCTATCAGATCTCCTCTCAAGCGTCTCTTCGTTCCTTGTAATTGAGGTCTCCTTATTAATTGTGTTGTCCTTCTCTGGACTCTCTCCAGATCTAGCACATCCTTCCTGAAGATTGGTGACCAGAACTCGACGGAATACTCCAGATGTGGCCGAACTTTTTTTTTCTAAAGTGGCAGGATTATAATTTTATCTCTGGAGTAAATTCCATGCTTGTTTGGAGGTAGGTTAAGAGCAGCTTTGTGTTTTAATGCCAGCCCGGCTATGGGGGAATAACCTGGCTACTTGCCATTTCCTTGCTGGGAACATATGATCAAGGTTATCCATTTGATGATCTTAGAAAGGACAATGTTACTCAAGTATAAATCTCATTATCACCTATACCCAATTCTATTGCCAAACCATTCTATTCCTTTTTATAACCCAGCTTGGAGAAGTCATACCCCTACATACCAGTTAGTTGTAAAATCTGATCATCTATGGCAGTGACAGCTTCATCATGCATGACTTGACCTCCAATGATGAACTCCAGCCTTCCCTCTTGAATCAACTGATGCACCTGTAAAATATAAAAAAGAAAAATCAATTACATAAAATCCCCCCACAAACCGTGTAAGAGAAGCCTGGAATGCATTGCCAGGGGTCATTTTGCCTCCAGCAAAAAGCGGAGGAGTACTGAAGAACAAATTGGAGCACAAAGCCTATAGACCTAAATTGGGAGCTGCCCGAACAAACATCGCCATCTGAACTTTTAGGGGGAGTGTTTTACAGAGAAAAAATACGATTGAAATCAATGAATAATGTATAAGCAGGTACCTAAATGGTAATGAATTGTACCTTTCAAGGATCCACACCCAGGGCACTCAATATATTAATATATTTCCAGCTGTAAAGTCAAAACTTTGTATGTTCTCCCTTCACTACAATATCAGCAGCTGGGAGGCAGGATGTACTGCACTGAGGGATAGCATAGTGGGGGCAGAAATCCAAAATTAGGATTGAAACCTGCCCACTGACAGAGGAACAGGGCTCACGGCAACCAGACCCCTGCACCAATGGAACTCAGGGATACCCTCTAGCACCTCCACAGTAGCACTTATCGAAAAAGGGAAAAAAAATGACAAGGTCCAGGGCTTCTATCTAAGGCCCCCACGCAGAGCCGATCGGCCCTATAGGCACACTATGCAAGCTGCTTAGGGCCCCCGCCACTGTGGGGGGGCCCCCAAGACCCAGCATCCCCCCTGCACCTCTGGCTGCCCGTTTAGAGTGCAGTGAGGAGAGGTGGGAGGTTTGTTTTGTGAGCACTGAAGTGTCAGGTGTGACTGTGTGGCAATGGCAAATGGTTTACATAGCTCACAGCATCACGGGTCAAGTAGAGGGCCCCTTAGCAGAATTTTGCTTAGGGCCCCAGGGAGGTCAGGATCGGCACTGCCCCCACATAATAGTTACAGTGCCTTGAAAAACTATTCATACTCCTTGAAATTTTTCACATTCTGTTATGTTACAACCAAAAAACATAAATGTATTTTGATGGAATTTTATGTGAAAGGAAAATAATGAATGGTTTTCAAATTGTGGTGTGCATTTGTATTCAGCCCCCCTGAGTCAATACTTTGTAGAACCGCCTTTCACTGCAATTAGAGCTGCAAGTTTTTTTGGCGATGTCTCTACCAGCTTTGCACATCTAGAGTGACATTTTTGCCCATTCTTCTTTACAAAATAGCTCAAGCTCTGTCAGATTGGATGGAGAGCGTCTGTACTGCAATTTTCAAGTCTTGCTACAGATTCTCAATTGGATTTAGGTCTGGACTTTGTCTGGGCCATTCTAACACATGAATATGTTTTGATCGAAACCATTCCATTGTAGCTCTGGCTGTATGTTAAGGCCCCTTTCACACCGGGGCGTTTTTCATGCGGTGCAGCGCTAAAAATAGCGCCTGTTCACCGCATGAAAAAATCCGGCCCCTTTAACTCCAGTGTGAAAGCCGGCGGGCTTTCACACTGGAGCGGTGCGCTAGCAGGATGACAAAAAAAGTCCTGCTAGCAGCATCTTTGGAGCGGGATAGGAGCGGTGTGTTCACCGCTCCTATACCGCTCCTTCCCATTGATTACAATGGGAGACCGCGGTAAAACCGCGGCAATACCGCGGTTACCGCGGCAATACCGCGGCTACGGCGGCGCTCTGCGGGGGGTGTTTAACCCTTTTTTCAGCCGCTCGCGGGGGGTAAAACCGCACCGCGAGCGGCCGAAAACCGCGAGCGGCCGAAAACCGCGGTGAAAACGACAGTAAAGCAGCGCTAAATATAGCGCTGCTTTACCGTCACCGCGGCTCACCGCCCCGGTGTGAAAGGGGCCTAAGGGTCGTTGTCCTGCTGGAAGTTGAACCTCCACCCCAGTCTCAAGTCTTTTGCAGACTCTAATGCCCCGTACACACGGTCGGAAATTCCGACCACAAAATCTGTCGGATTTTTTCCGACGGATTTTGTCCGACACTGGTGTTGCATACACACGGTCAAACAAAGTTGTCGGAAAATCCGATCATTCTGAACGTGGTGACGTTCGTTGCGTACGACGCAAATACGTAGAGGCTGTTAGCCAATAGCTTTGGTCTCGTAATTTGATCTGAGCATGCATGGCACTTTGTCCGTCGGAATTCTCCACACACGGGCAGATTTTCCGACAACATGGTCCGATCAGACATTTTCCGTCGGAATTTCCAACCGTGTGTATGGGGCATAACAGGTTTTCTTCCAAGATTGCCCTGCATTTGGCTCCATCCATCAACTCTGACCAGCTTCCCTGTCCCTGCTGAAGAAACACAACATGACGCTGCCACCACCATGTTTCACGGTGGCGATGGTGTGTTCAGGTTGATGTGCAATGTTAGTTTTCTGCCACACATAGCATTTTGCTTTTAGGCCAAAAAGTTCAATTTTGGTCTCATCTGACCAGAGCACCTTCTTCCACATGTTTGCTGTGTCCCCCACATGGCTTCTCGCAAACGGGACTTCTTATGGTTCTTTCTACAATGGCTTTCTTTTTGCCACTTTCCATAAAGGCCAGATTTGTGGAGTGCACGACTAATAGTTGAGCTGTGGACCAATTCTCCCACCTGAGCTGTGTATCGTTGCAGCTCCTCCAGAGTTACCATGGGCCTCTTGGCTGCTTCTCTGATTAATGCTCTCCTTGCCCGGCCTGTCAGTTTAGGTGGACGGCCATGTCTTGGTAGGTTTGCAGTTGTGCCTATTTCACCACTTGCTTAGCATGTTCTGATTTTCCAATATTAAAATGATAATAAACCCAAAACCAATGTTATATGTTACAGCTTCCCACTCATTAGATGTGGTGCTGCATTAGTTTTCTTTTCTTTGTTTTCACCTGGTGATCTGGCCAGTAACACACCTCCTGTATGAGAGTGCCCCACTCTGGATTAATGCGAACAGGAGGCACAGCAGAGAGCAGCATTGTCAGTCTGGGGGAGGTTAGTGTTAAATGTGCTAGCAGATTTGATCATTTTAATCACCCCTGCTAGTGTTAGGTGGTTTATCTCATCCATAAACTGGTAAATTCTGCTGGAGACCTTGAGGTTCTGAAAACAACAGATTTTCTGTCTGGATCACCAAATAAAAATAGAAGAAAGAAAGCCTTAAAAAGGAAGTAAATACAACCACCGCATCTAAGAATTGGTAAACTGCAATATAATAAATACTTGCTTTTGGGTTTGATACTACTTAAAATGTGATACTGTGTAATAAGTGTTATGTGTGTAATGTATGGGATAGATGGGGTCAGAGATAAAGCTGTCTTTGAAATGGTCAGAATGTAGCGGGTCCCCGATGCAAAGTCTGCCTTGGGGCCCCTTGACTATATACAGTATGTACACCATTGCACAAACATGGCAAGCGCCATGAATAGAGCACTCAGTAGTATCTCTGTTTACCCTAAAATGTGTTTCACAATTTTAGGTGCTCCTTAAAACGTATGTTGATCCAAAAACAAATATTTTTTTTTATTTGATCCTCTGTTGGGTTTTAATTGCTATTTGGGGCTCTATTTCACCTTGTTTGGTAAGGGAGGGCAGGGAAAATAGGTGGTTTAGCTATGGTTTTACCACCTCCCAACTATCTGCCTTAACCTAACATGGCGGTCAAAGGGGGGGGGGGTGTATTTATAAATGGCGTGGCAAAATTGATACAATCAAGTGGGGCCTCCCTGCAACTGTCAAGTGGGGTGAATGGGGCCTCCCTGCAACTGCCCTGCTGTGACACAGTGCTGCAGTTTTTGAAGAGTTTTCAGCCAATCTCCTACGGATCACTTATCAGAGGTGTGGCAAAGGGCAAAGACGGCCTTGACATAAATATATATGTCTAATGATTTTATTCTCAGACTTTATTGTACATGGAAGAATCTGTTTATGAGTTTGTCTTACAAACAGAAATCAGGTTACTTTTGAGTGGACTTCTTTAACAAATGCCGTTGGATGCAATGAGGTGCAGCAAAGATGGCCGAATTTGTGAAAACGAACTTAAAGAGATTTCCCCTTAATTCCTTTCCTACTGACGTTTTACTAGAAAGGAAGTGAGGGGAATTCTGGTCACAGCAACACAGACAGAAATAAAAATGCATTTTCTTCTCCACAAGCAAAATAGGGTAAGGTTAGAACCCCCACCAGCTTTTAATTGTTGTCTATTCCCCTGTTGCAGATTATCCCTCACTTCCTCTCTGGTGAAACCATTGTCACCAACTCAGATATTGGTGGAAAATCACTCGAATAAGGATGAGCTCATTTGTGCGAGCTATCCGGCCTTGTGTGCAAGGAGTGTGTATACCTGTGGCTGCGGGATGTGGAATCACTCCATCGCCTATGATTGGCAGTTGGCTTTGACAGCTTCCCAATGGGATAGCTCAAGCAGGGTTAGACTCGGGTCTGAAAACACCTGAGCTCATCATTGCTCTCCAACAAAAACCTGGATAGCAATAAAAACCTGACAGGGCTTCTAATTTCCCCCCATCCTATCTAACACTAGAATACATTTCTGATATTGTACAGTGTTTGATATAAATATATGTCTGTTTTATGATTTTATTCTCAGACTTTACTGAACATGGAAGAATCTGTTTATTAGTTTGTCTTAGAACCAGAAATCAGGTTACTTTTGAGTGGACTTCTCAAACAAATGCCATTGGATACAATGGGAACAGTGAACTATTGTAATTCTGTTGACAGATGTTTTTTTTTTTTTATTGCCTCTGAAACTATGATAAACAAGTCGGTAACCTGGGCAAACAATAGCTTGACTTTTTTAGATATATGGCCGATGGCATGTATGATACCACAGTGCCATCTAGAGGGTGAATTGGAGAATGTTTCACCCATTGAAACTCAGTATTGCGAAAGGGGTCATACCCATGTGGGGATGGTAAATTCTCCAAAAAAAATCTCATTGGGCATAAGCTGACAAGAGGACTCCATAATGACTTGACACCAGGAAAGGTCTGTTCAACCAGAAGAAGCTATACCTGAAGATGCTTTCGGCAGATCTCCAGCAACTGCTCATAGATGAAGCCTGGGTCCTCGTTGCCTATGGGAGATCGTGAACCTACTGTAACCCGAGTTAAATAACTTTTAAGTGTATTTATACTGTTTACAGACAATAGCTTATTTGCTTTTTGCTTTGTTAAAAGGTATGTCGGTCAGTCTTGTATTGTATTCCAATAATTGTAATAGCAGTTTGTATGTACAGCATTTTTGTGTAGTAAAAGCACATTTGTACACTGCAGAGGTCAGAGTGTCCTTGCTTATACCGCAAGTAACCGTAATTGACAAAACAAAACACATACACTTAATTATGATCACAACTGGCCATATTGGCAATTTACAAGAACCATCATAATTTTTTCAACAATAAGGCAGTATAAAAAAATGACCAGGAAATCAGCCTAATCATATGGCCCAAACATGTCCTCATAATGACCTGGACACTTACCTGCTGCCTCTGCAGATCTCCAGCTACAGTGTCCCACCATAGACGAAAGAACTCTTGTTCCACTGCAATGAACCTGCGGTGTTTGGCTTTCATCAGCTCTTCTACAACGGTGGTGTAGACATTGGCAGCATAGGCGTGCATGCTTTCCTGTGATTACATACAGAAATTCAAAAGACAGTAAAAACTGTAGTCCCCCCTCAAAATGGTGGTTAGTAGAAAAGTGATTTTTTTTACATTGGTAGTCAGTATAGGGGTCTTTACATTGCCCAATAGTAGAATGACCACCTTATATCAGTAATGGCTCTTCTAAAGGAATCAGATTAGGTTTACATTTGCAGTTGAAATTTGGAAGTTGCATTTTTACTAAAAATGTAATTGTGTGCTGCGATCTAGGACCTCCGTTCACCAATATGATTAAGAAAAAAAAAAAAACAAACAAACACATAAGCACCATTAACACTAAGCAAAAAAAAAAAAAACTCTATGCGGATCAGATGCGATCCGAAAAGCATAGATTCACATGTCATCTAGATAAGCATTATTTCCAATGAAGGCCGTTCACATTGATTTGGTGCGATTTTGATCCAGTTAAAAAAAAGGTCCTGTGCGGGTGCAGTCTGAATTTATTCTCCAGCTATGCCCAGTTCCCTCAGAAATTGCATTAAATTTTCCCATGTCATAATTAGAATCGAATCAAAGTCAAATTAGATTCTCACTGCATCAGTGTGGACCGGGACTGAAGGTAATAGGACTTTAAGAGTGCACTCACACACTACAGAATGTCAATTATTACTACATACAGTAACAGTGGTGCGCTGTCCAATTCAGTGAACCCCAATCAATAAAACATCCACATTGATACACCTGCCTGAATACCTATATGTGCAAGTGCAACCCTTGTAGTATCATAAACTTAGTAAATAGAAATGTTTCTCACCATACATAGTGAAATTAATTATACATTTTTACTACCTCCCAACTCAACTGCAAACGCATCGGATTGGGGTGTACACATGCTGTGGCCATAATGCTTTGCACTGCAGCTCTGCAGTATCATGTTCAAGTGAATGGGGCTGCAACAAAACCATGCTGCAACTGCATGCAATGTATGAGGTAGCCTCAAGGTTTTCTTTACCTTAATGCATTCAGGTAAAAAATGTAATATGCTTCAGGCCTCCCCCCTTATTCCTACCTGAGCCGATCCAATCCGGCAATGTGCACGACAGCTCGCCACTGTCTCCCTCCTCATTAGGCAGATTGATAGCAGTGGCAGCCATTGGCTCCCGTTGCTGTCAATCAAAAGCTGTGATGAGGGGGGTAGGGGCGGCTCTGGAGCTCTGTGTCAATAGACACAGACTGGGCGGCTCGGAAGCGAGCACGCACAGGTGCCCCCAGGGAAGGTGGCTTTCCATGGGGACACTCGAAGAGGAGGAGCCTGGACCTCAGAAAAGGGAGGATTGGGGCTGTTCTGTGCAAAACCATTGTACAGAGCAGGCAAGTATGACATGTTTGTTATTTTAGTTTAGAAAAACAAAGCCAAACCCGCTTTAATCTTTTTATGCACTGTTTGTATTCTTGCAAAAAATCTTTACTGAAAAAAAAAGAAGACCAAAATCTCACAGAAGGTTTCCTGATACTGGTAGGTGTATGCAGTTAATAACCCTGCCAGGGGTCACATCAGTGGAGGCTGCTGCTCAAAATTTTTGGGGGGGGCGCAAACAAACTGCGCCATCAAACGCAGCCACTGTGCCAATAAATTGATGCCACTGTGCCCACCAATTGACGCCACTGTGCCCCATCAAATGCAGCCTCACTGTGTCTCATACTTACTTACCTTACAGGCAGCTCCGCTTGGGCCGTGCATTCCACGGAGCTGCCTTTGTCACTTCCAGTTCACCACTAGCATATGGGAATCGGAAATGACCAGTTAACTAGAACAACAAAGCTTCCGCCCATAGAAATACTACAGGCGGAAGCTGTTCGGTGCTTAGGAATGCACCACAAAGCAGTTCAAAAGCCTGCAAATGAAGCACCTCATCTGCAATCTCGTGATTGCATTGACGTGGCGCTTCCCATAGTGCACTGTGTCCGGCGCCCGAACACAGTGCATTTTAAAAAAAAAAAATGTATAGAAAAAAAAATGTTCTTTAAATGGGCCTTTAGGTGGGCCGCCACTGGGTCACATACATGAATTTTTTATTTATTTTTTTACTGTTGGCAATGTTATAGTTTGTCCCAACCCTGTCATTTTTGTTGGACAGCATGTGAAATCCCAAAAAACAAAAAATAAATATTGTTTATTTCCTGAATGTTATCCTTATATATAAAGTGCGAACATTTTTCCTACATTTGATCCTATGAATGAAGCTGCCAGCACTTCAATGAGTTGTCACCTACTTGTAGCAGTGCCCCCGTGGGGTCGCTGAGTGTAGTAGTTCCACCCGTCACCCTGCCCAGCCAGGCATTCACTTCTAGTCACTCTCCAGACAATGAACAATCCATCAGCTTTGTTTTATTGAGGGATTAAACTTGGATGGGGTAAAGGGAATATGGGATGCCCAGATCAATAGCATTCAATTGATGAAAATGTAGATTGGAACCTCTATTCACAGTCTCTAAAGCCCCATACTCTGAGCCCGATCCAATCCATGTTACTTCCTCTACTGTGTAATACTTGGTTCCTATTGCAGCTAGCACATGGCTAGGCCCAACTCTAAAGTAGTCCAAACTTTGTAGATACGCCATTTGCTGGCAGGGGACCGCGGGCCCCTTTGGTGTAGCAACCAATAGCAATAGAAAATGTCCTTTTATGCTACCTGTATGTAGTTGGAATACTGGTCCCAGTTAGTCCTGTGCGAACTCTGCCAACCCTCCTGGCTGCAGCAGCCCGATTTCAACGCACAGTCTCTCCCTCTGGCACTACATCCACTCCTGGCATGCCTCTCCCAGATCTCCCGACTGTACCTGTCACTCACCAAACAGGTGAATCCTTCCTGAAGATTTGCCCAGCAGTGTTCTCCGCTGTCCTCTCCTGCTCTTGTTCAGGACACCCCTTGGGTTGTGTGGGGTTCCCTCACAGCTCCAAGCCGCAGCCCAAGGATACCCCCCCAGACAGGGGGGGCTCCCTCCAAGGCCCCAAAAGCCTAATGCCACGTACACACGATCAGACTTTCCGGCGGACCAGAGTCCGTCGGACAATTCGATCGTGTGTGGGCTCCAGCGGACTTTTTCTTCCCAAAAGTCTGGCGGACCTAGAAATAAGACTGGCTTCAAATATGTCCTCCAGACTCGAGTCTGGTCGAAAAGTCTGGTCGTCTGTGTGCTAGTCCGACAGACTAAAACCGACGCTAGGGCAGCTATTGCCTACTGGCTATGAACTTCCTTATTCTACGTCATTACGTTCGAATCCGGTGGACTTTTGGAGTGATCGTGTGTGGCCAAGTCCGTTCATGTGAAAGTCCGGCGTACCACAGCTGCAAAGTCCGTCGGATTGTCCGCCGGAAAGTTTGATCGTATGTACGCGGCATTACACTTCATCTCTCAGTTCTTTCACCCAAACAATAACAACTTCCGAGCTGACCCAAGGTATTTAAGGAGGCCTGCCCCCTGCCAATCCTAGTTGGGGATTGATCAGTGCTCATTAACACACCCCAGACAGCTCCACCTCTCTTCCCCTCCTCTGCTTCCAGAATCTTCTGAGAGCCAGAGGGAGGTAACCAAGAAGTGACACTGCCTGTGAGTCACCAGCCGACACTAAAATTACTCCCAGCTTTCAGCTAGGCCTGCCTAAATTTACCTGCACTGGCCAAAAATCGAACTCTAGCACCTACCTAAAAAGTTAGAGGGTGCTCCTAAAATATAAAACCAACAAAGTAGGGATGAGCCGAACACCCTCCTGTTCGGTTCGCAGCAGAACATGCGAACAGGCAAAAAATTTGGCAAAACACTCCAACTCCGTTAAAGTCTATGGGACACGAACATGAATAATCAAAAGTGCAAGTTATTGCCATAAAAAAAGTGTTTGGGGACCCGGGTCCTGCCCCAGGGGACATGTATCAATGAAACATTTTTTTTTAAAACTGACATTTTTTTGGGAGCATTTTATAATGCTGGGCCTGGTAATGGACTGGGGGGATCCCATGTTCTTTTTTTCAATGAGTTTTATCTATATTGCCGAGACCCGACAATTCATTACAGCGACGATCAGTTTAAATGACAATTTTTTCCTTTAGAAATGTAATTTTGCTGTGGTAATGTTCTAAACACGGGAAAAATGCGCCACTTTACAGGCCTACTATAGACACCCCCCCCCAGGTACAATATTTAAAAGGAATATTTCATTTTTATTGTTTCACTTTAAGCATTAAAACAATCACTGCTCCTGAAAAAACATCAGTTTTAAAAAAAAAAAATTGCATTGATACATGTCCCCTGGGGCAGGACCCGGGTCCCCAAACACTTTTTAAATGCATATTATACTTGCATATTAGCCTTTAAAATTAACACTTTTGATTTTTCATGTAAGGGTCCCATAGACTTTAACAGTGTTCCGGCACCTTTCAAATTTGCCGCGAACACCACATGTTGTTCGCTGTTCGACCAACAGGCAAACACCCGATGTTCGACTCAAACTTACATTCGAATCGAACATCGGGCTCATCCCTACAACAGAGTACAACACTTTTGTAATAGGGTCCTTTAAACAAAAATGTATTTATTACAGGTATATAATGCTGAAAGAATACACAACGTTTTACATGCTGGTAATACACATTAGTCCCTGCCCCCAAGGACCTTACAAAAGGTCCAAATATACTAGGGCCAATGTGAACAGGGACCAATTAACCTACCAGCATCTCTTTGGTCCAAGTTTGCAGTTCTTGGGAGGTAAAAACAGGGGTTTCAGACACCTTACCGCCTATAAAACACCCTGTAAAAAGCGTTCCATTGCTGTTTGCTTTTCAGAGGGCTAATACAAGAGTTAACAAGTCCTTAGGGTGTGGGAGGAAACTAGCGTACCTAGAACTCCTTGCAAGCACAGGGAGAACATGCAAACTCCATGCAGATATCATATTGAATTGGATTTTAACTGAGGACCCCATTGTTACAGGCAGAAGTGCTAACCAATAAAGTGGTTGTAAAGTCACATATATCTGATACTTGTATCCTCTCTGTTTTATATAGCTATAAAAGTAGTGTATGTCAGTTTTCTTTTTAATTCTAATCCCAAATACCTTCTTTCACAGCGCCGCACTGCAGTCACGTGACCTCCCTCCACTCTCCTTCCCGGATCTCAGGAGAGCAGCGGGAGAGGCTAAGATTACCCACTAAGGATGGGTTAAGGCGTGTTCGCAACCACACGTGCATTAAAAAAAAAAAAATAAAATGAATGAACACACGCTACTTTATAGCTATATAAAAACAGAGAGGATACAAGTATTGGGGATATATATTACATCGGAATAGAGGAAGGAGGAGAAGGAAGGGGCAGGGGGCAGATCGGCTCTCACACACAGACTGGAGCTGACAGGCAAGGAGGGGGAGAGGGAGAGCAGGGGGGTGACGGAGGCATGTAAATTGCTCATGGTATCATGGACCAGCAGCCATAATTACCGAGGTCAGTTCACAAAGGGGGACACAGGAACAGGCTGGATCAACCAGGTATTTTAGAACATAGAAAGGGACAAATTACACAGCAACAGCACTATGCTGTTATTCATGCTCTAAAGCAGGGGTGCCCAACCAGTGGCCCGGGGGCCACATGTGGCCCGTGGAGCCCTCTGATGTGGCCCTCGACCTCCTGCTCTAAGGTGGCAGGTTGGCAAGCCCAGATCACGGGTTGCCAACCCGCCATCCCAGAGCAGTAGTTTTGTGAATGAAGCCGCTGGTAGTGGAAGCAAGTGGCTGCGGAGCAGAGCCACATAAGCCAATGCTTCCTGTATAGTGCCCGCTCCTGTCACAGGCGGAGTGATACCAAATGCACTCCACCTGGGACAGCCAGCGATACCAGAATGGAAGACGGTTATTAAAGGTAAGTTTACTACTAAATTCACAGTATATATGGATATATCTGTTTTGCAGTGGTTACTGGGCTGCTTTCAAACTGATCCGCAGGTGCAGTGCAGCTGCGGGTTACCTGCATTGAGCCATAGGCTTCTGTTATTACCCGCGGGTTTGTTGCGCCTTCAGAAAGTGCTCCACACCTGCAGGATATAATAGAAGTTTACGGCAAAGTGCAGCTAACCCGCAGAAAATCCACAGGTTCACTGCGCTGCACCCGTGGTTTGGGCAAATCACAGTGCATCCATGTGAAAGCAGCCTTAGGCCCCTTTCACATGATTGGTCCGACCCAATCGGACTTACTATTCACCTCTATGGAGCAGCAGATGTAAACGGACTTGTGTCTGTTTACACCCGCCTACCTAAAAAAAATAGAAAGGGATCTGCCCCTTCCGTCTGGGCGAATCGGATTGGATCAGAGGGCCCATAAAGTAGAGTGGGCTGTGTCCGTGGACACAGACCTGTCATCCTCCCGCTCCGCTCATTGTGGCCCGCGACCAGTTACCAATTTGCTTAAATGGCCCTCGCCCTTCAAAAGGTTAGGCACCCCTGCTCTAAAGGAACAGGAAAAAAATTGTATTTATTTTTTTAGGGTTACAAACGCCTTAAGCCACTGTGCCAGCTGGAGTTATAGAACGCCTAGAGAGCTGAAAATGTTTAACCCCTTCCCGACCGCCACACGTCAATATACATCGGCAGAATGGCACGTGTGGGCAAAAGGGCGTACAGGTACATCCCCTTTAGGAAGCGGCATTGTGGGCGCGCGACCGCCTCGTGCTCCGTGACCACAGGTCCCGCGGACTCGATGTCCGCCGGGTGCCCGTGATCGTGTCATGGAGCAGAAGAATGGGGAGATGCCTTTGTTAACAAGGCATTTCCCTGTTCTGCCTTGACATGACAGAGATCACTGCTCCCTGTCATCGGGAGCAGTGATCGCTGTCATGTGAGTAACCCATTCCCCACAAAGTTAGAATCACTCCCTAGGATACACTTAACCCCTTGATCGCCCCCTAGTGTTTAACCCCTTCCCTGCCAGTGTCATTTATACAGTAATCAGTGCATTTTTATAGCACTGATCACTGTATAAATGACAATTGTCCTAAAATAGTGTCAAAAGTGTCCAATTTGTCCGCCATAATGTTGCAGTCACAATAAAAAATAAATAAAAAAAAAACG
This sequence comes from Lithobates sylvaticus, assembly GCA_028564925.1. NCBI lineage: Eukaryota > Metazoa > Chordata > Amphibia > Anura > Ranidae > Lithobates > Lithobates sylvaticus. The sequence continues at coordinate 700,747,816 of CM053026.1, read as the reverse complement.
TGTTTTTTCAAAATTGTCGCTCTTTTTTGGTTTATATCGCAAAAAATAAAAATCGCAGAGGTGATGAAATACCACCAAAAGAAAGCTCTATTTGTGGGGGAAAAGGGACGTCAATTTTGTTGCACGACCGCACAATTGTCAGTTAAAGCGGCGCAGTGCCGAATCGCAAAAAGTGCTCTGGTCAGGAAGGGGGTAAATCCTTCCGGTGCTGAAGTGGTTAAAGTAAAACTACAGTGACAACAGATGTTCATGTTGATCATCTCACCTGGAGGGTTAGCCAACAGCAGAGAAACTACAAGTCCCAGCATGGTGCATGATAAAGTACTACAGGTTTTTTAGTATATTTTATAAATTACAGACACACAACATACAGGTCGTTCATATTATAAATTACAGACACACAACATACAGGTCGTTCATATTATAAATTACAGACACACAACATACAGGTCGTTCATATTATAAATTACAGACACACAACATACAGGTCGTTCATATTATAAATTACAGACACACAACATACAGGTCGTTCATATTATAAATTACAGACACACAACATACAGGTCGTTCATATTATAAATTACAGACACACAACATACAGGTCGTTCATATTATAAATTACAGACACACAACATACAGGTCGTTCATATTATAAATTACAGACACACAACATACAGGTCGTTCATATTATAAATTACAGACACACAACATACAGGTCGTTCATATTATAAATTACAGACACACAACATACAGGTCGTTCATATTATAAATTACAGACACACAACATACAGGTCGTTCATATTATAAATTACAGACACACAACATACAGGTCGTTCATATTATAAATTACAGACACACAACATACAGGTCGTTCATATTATAAATTACAGACACACAACATACAGGTCGTTCATATTATAAAATACAGACACACAACATACAGGTCGTTCATATTATAAAATACAGACACACAACATACAGGTCGTTCATATTATAAAATACAGACACACAACATACAGGTCGTTCATATTATAAAATACAGACACACAACATACAGGTCGTTCATATTATAAAATACAGACACACAACATACAGGTCGTTCATATTATAAAATACAGACACACAACATACAGGTCGTTCATATTATAAAATACAGACACACAACATACAGGTCGTTCATATTATAAAATACAGACACACAACATACAGGTCGTTCATATTATAAAATACAGACACACAACATACAGGTCGTTCATATTATAAAATACAGACACACAACATACAGGTCGTTCATATTATAAAATACAGACACACAACATACAGGTCGTTCATATTATAAAATACAGACACACAACATACAGGTCGTTCATATTATAAAATACAGACACACAACATACAGGTCGTTCATATTATAAAATACAGACACACAACATACAGGTCGTTCATATTATAAATACAGATACACAACATTGTAGCTTAGTATTTACAGCAATCCCTAATATATAAATATGATTTATAAATATAAAATAATGAAAAGAGAAATAAACAACTCCTATGCAGTGTTACATGATCACAACTTTTCTCTTTGTATATAATCACACATAGTCCATACAGGTATAGGTGACCAATGTATCTCTAGCTACAGCGGGAGGACTACAAGTCTCAGCATGCCCTGTCACACTGAGCTGTAGATGCACAGCAGTTGAACAGCCATCATTTGCTAATAACTAGTATAAAGTATGATGAGTGAATGTGATCTATAAAGATGCCATTATATGTATACTGTACCTGCACAGTGTACACCCAGCCCACATCCATGTGACTATGGGGGATGACAAACACCTGGAGGGGGTCAGTAGAATGACAGGTGACAACCCCCCCATAGCAGAGCAGGAAGGTAAGTAGTGGGATCATTGCAGCAGCTGCACACACTCTTCCTGGGATCACATCGGATACATTGTAATATAGTAGGGATCAGCTGATCTGACACTATGGCAGGCTGCAGGAGACAAACTACTTCATTCATGTGACACTCTATGACTTCCTGAAACCTGATCTGTTATGAGAGTTCTCTGACATACAGGAAGGCTGGAGATTTCTCCATATTGTATACATAATACAGTATATTCTTAGTCTGTGTCTGTTTAGATTTTGGCAAACTAGTTTTAATAAATGTAATGAACTCTGTTCTTTGAAGTGACACTAATGCTGCGTCCACACGGTCGGAATTTGCGAGGGAAACAGTCCGATGGGAGCTCTTCCTCGGATTCTCCGACCGTGTGTATGCCCATCGGTCTTTTTCTGTCGGAATTTTGGATTGAGAACCTGTTCTTAATTTTTACGACGGAAAACCTATCTATCGGATTTTCCGATTGTGTGTATGCAATTCAGACACGCAAAATTCCTACGCATGCTCGGAAACAATTTGACGCATGCTCAGAAGCATTAAACTGCCCTTTTATAGTGCAGTCGAACGTTTTTTAAGGCGTGGTGTTACTGACCGTCAGAATTTGGTGTGACCGTGTGTAGGCAAGACAGTTTGAGTGAAATTCCGTAGGAATTCCGACGGGGAAAACCATCAGAGCTTTTTCCGACGAGAATTCCGACCGTGTGTACGCGGCATAAGGCTGGATTCACCTCTATGCAGGCTGCAGCTGATGCATGTTTTGGCGCATATTATGTTTTTGAACACGCGAGTTTGATGCTTTTTTTTTTTCTTTATGGCTATACAGAAAGTATGACAGTTCTCAAGTCGCATCAAAGTAGTGCCGGAACCTTTATGTGTCCAAAGTCGCATGTTAGGGTTTAGGGTTAGGGGTAAATGTTTGGTTTAGAGTTGGGGTTATAGTTAGCGGTAATCGTTAGGGTTAGTGGTAATTGTTAGGGTTAGCGTTCTAACCCTAACAATTACCGCTCTTTTCTAACCCTAATGCCGTGTACACACGAGCGGACTTTTCGGCATCAAAGGCCGACGGTCTTTACGATGGACTTTCGAACGACCGGACTTGCCCACACTCGAACGGACTAAAGTCCGTTCGAAAGTCTGGTCGTTTGAACGTGATGAAGTATAAAGGGACTAGAATAAGGAAGTTCATAGCCAGTAGCCAATAGCTGCCCTTGCGTCGTTTTTTGTCCGTCGGACTAGCATACAGACAAACAGATTTTTTGATTGGACTTGAATCTGTCGGAAAGATTTGAAACATGTTTTATTTCTAAAGTCCGTCAGATTTTTCGTCCGAAGAGGCCCGATGAAGCCCACACGCGATCGTAATGTCCGAAGGATTCGTTCCATCGGACCAGTTTGGTCGAAAAGTCCGGTTGTGTGTACACGGCATAACATTTAACCTTAACTCTAACCCTAAGGCTGGGTTCACACTGTTGTGCGGAGTGTCTCACAGCAGGGGTCCGGGGGGGTCCCTGTTCTCCATTTCAGGGGCGAACTAGCCCCGAATTTGGCCCTAAAACTGAGCCAAAGACGTACAGGACCCTGGTGCAAGCCGCTCTGCTGCCGCCCTGAAGATGTGTGAACCCGCTCCATTGAGAGCCAGTCACAGTCTCGTGTCCTGCGAATAGGATGCAGTGAAACCCACATCCAATTCATACTAGCGTGAACCCATCTTCACTCTAATCCTAACATTTAGGCTGGTTCACACCTCCAACGGATGCGGCTCGCAGCAGGGGTCCGGTGCGTCCCCATTCTCCGTTTCAGGGACAAATCCATAGAGAGCCGGTCACAATCTCCTGTCATGCGAATTGGATGCAGGGAAATCTGCTTTCCAATTCGCATACAGTATCTCACAAAAGTGAGTACACCCCTAACATTTTTGTAAATATTTTATTATATCTTTTCATGTGACAACACTGAAGAAATTACACTTTGCTACAATGTAAAGTAGTGAGTGTACAGCTTGCATAACAGTGTAAATTTGCTGTCCCCTCAAAATAACTCAACACACAGCCATTAATGTCTAAACCGCTGGCAACAAAAGTGAGTACACCCCTAAGTGAATGTGTCCAAATTGGGCCCAATTAGCCATTTTCCCTCCTCTGTGTCATGTGACTCGTTTGTGTTACAAGGTCTCAGGTGTGAATGGGGAGCAGGTGTGTTAAATTTGGTGTTATTGCTCTCACTCTCTCATACTGGTCACTGGAAGTTCAACATGGCACCTCATCGTAAAGATCTCTCTGAGGATCTGAAAAAAATAATTGTTGCTCTACATAAAGATGGCCTAGGCTATAAGAAGATTGCCAAGACCCTGAAACTCAGCTGCAGCACAGTGGCCAAGACCATACAGCGGTTTAACAGGACAGGTTCCACTCAGAACACGCCTCACCAAGGTCGACCAAAGAAGTTGAATGCACGTGATCAGCGTCATATCCAGAGGTTGTCTTTGGGAAATAGACGTATGAGTGCTGCCAACATTGCTGCAGAGGTTGAAGGGGTGGGGGGTCAACCTGTCAGTGCTCAGACCATACGCCACACACTGCATCAAATTGGTCTGCATGGCTGTCGTCCCAGAAGGAAGCCTCTTCTAAAGATGATGCACAAGAAAGCCCACAAACAGTTTGCTGAAGACAAGCAGACTAAGGACATGGATTGCTGACCAAGATAAACTTATTTGGTTCAGATGGTGTCAAGCGTGTGTGATGGAAACCAGGTGAGGAGTACAAAGACAAGTGTGTCTTGCCTACAGTCAAGCATGGTGGTGGGAGTGTCATGGTCTGTGGCTGCACTAGTGCTGCATGAGTGCTGCTGGTACTGGGGAGCTACAGTTCATTGAGAGAACCATGAATGCCAACATGTACTGTGACATACTGAAGCAGAGCATGACCCCCTCCCTTCAGAGACTGGGCCGCAGGGCGGTATTCCAACATGATAACGACCCCAAACACACCTCCAAGATGACCACTGCCTTGCTAAAGAAGCTGAGGGTAAAGGTGATGGACTGGCCAAGCATGTCTCCAGACCTAAAACCTATTGAGCATCTGTGCAGCATCCTCAAACGGAAGGTGGAGGAGCGCAAGGTCTCTAACATCCACCAGCTCCATTGTGTTGTCATGGAGTGGAAGAGGACTCCAGTGGCAACCTGTGAAGCTCTGGTGAACTCCATGCCCAAGAGGGTTAAGGCAGTGCTGGAAAATAATGGTGGCCACACAAAATATTGACACTTTGGGCCCAATTTGGAAATTTTCACTTAGGGGTGTACTCACTTTTGTTGCCAGCGGTTTAGACATTAATGGCTGTGTGTTGAGTTATTTTGAGGGGACAGCAAATTTACACTGTTATACAAGCTGTACACTCACTACTTTACATTGTAGCAAAGTGTCATTTCTTCAGTGTTGTCACATGAAAAGTTATAATAAAATATTTACAAAAATGTGAGGGGTGTACTCACTTTTGTGAAATATGCGAATTGGACCCAGCCTTAAGCTTAGCCCTTAACCCTAACTCTAGCTCTAGAGTGTAAAGTTGCATCAAAGTTGCACTTTATGAACAGAATACTTTCCTATTAGGTAAAAAAAAAAATGCATCAAAAATGTAATACTTGCATTTTTGGTGTGGGTCTATTGCAGTCTATACATGTAAAACACAATTTACTGTGGGAAAAAAAAAGTCCCTGACCCTTTCCAAAAAATGCAGAGGCTCAAAATGTACAAATGTGAACTAGATCCATAGGAAACAATGGTAAATGGACTGTAGTGCATTTCTGCAAAACGCATTAACAAACTTGTAGGTGTGAACAAAGGGTAAAAGAGATATCCTTACATTTTTAAGTCTCGTGTTTTTTATTAAAAAAACATTATTATTACAAACGTACCTGCTCTGTGTAGTGGATTTGCACAGAGCAGCTCGATCCCCCACTTCTCGGCTCCCTCTTCGCTGCTCCTGGCCCCTCCCTCCTGTTCAGTGCCCCCACAGCAAGCAGCTTGCTATGGGGGCACCCGAGCCGAGCCCGTGTCCATTCAGACAGGAAGCTGCCATTTGGCCTCGCCCCCTCGCTCTCCTGATTGGCTAAATTACTTTGATTGACAGCAGCAGAACTCGGGAGCCAATCAGGAGAAAGTCTTGGACAGCCCCCACAGAGATGGGGCTCAGGTAAGTATTAGGGGGGCTGCTGCACACAGAAGTTTCTTAATCTGAATGCATTAAGATAAAAAATCTTCTGCCTTTACCACTCCTTTAAGCTGGCCATACATGGATGAAAATTCAGCCAGTTCAGCAGGGACCAGACGAATTTCCATCCTTTATGGCCACTGTGGTTGAACAGAAGCACTGCAGGCTATAGCCGATGGCAGGGAAGTCTCCCACTCTATCAGAATACAATGACACAGTGGGGAGGATTCCCTCATCCATCTCATATGTGTGGATGGGGAAATCAAGTCAGGTTTTTTCGTTCAATCCGCTGGTTGAATAAAAAAGCAAATGACTCACCTATGGCCAGCCAGCAGGCCATATATTATGTAATTTTCTTTCCTTCGACCAGGATTCTGACTGTGACTGACTGTGTTGATGGGAGAGTCTCTCCTGCGGCGTTATTGTGTTCTACCAGTGAGGAGCCTTCCCCACCAGCAGAATTCAATGATCACTGCTGGTGGCTATAGCTACCGGCAACATTTGGGCAAAAGAAAAAATGGACAAAACCCAACAGGCTAGTTGTACTGAAGCCGATCGCTGGATCGACTTCAGTACCACCAGCCTGCCCATACAGTAGATGGATTAAAATTTGGCCAGTTCCTGCACTGTTTACTTTTTTTTAAAACAAACGTTATTAAAATGTCGCACAGTGATATTTTATATAGAGTTCAATCTGCCAGAGTGCGGTGACCCACACTGCTGCATGCAGCACTTTTTTTCAGCACACCGCTGCAACACAGTGATGTGAACCGGCCGTACCTGAGACAAGACGTTTTGGGGGAGGTGCAGTGTGCCTGCGCTAGAAGAGCCGCCCAGTGCAGACCCACCACACTGTGAATGGACCCTTATGCTACTTTCCCACTAGGGCGAGCGGGCAATAAAAGGGTTAAAACCCAGCGCTTTGCCACGCTGCCCCATTGTTTTTTTAATGGCAAGGGGCACTTTAGGATCGGTAAATACACCGCTCCTACAGCGCTCCAAAGATGCGGCTTGCAGGACTTTTTTGACCGTCCTGCAAGCGCACCGTTCCAGTGTGAAAGCCCTCGGGGGTTTCACATTGGAGTGAATTTAGCGGCTCTTTTAGGGCGCTTTGCAGGTGCTATTTTTAGCACTTTATCGCCTACAAAGCGCCTTAGTGTGAAAGCAGCCTAATGCCCCATACACAGAGTCGGAAATTCCGACCACAAAATCCGACGGATTTTGCCTGAAACTTCTGACCATGTGTATGGGGCATTACAGTTTCAGACATTCACCAGTTAAAGCATATCTAAATCCAAGAACAAAAGTTGTTAGTGTTGCAGCTTACTGGTCCTTTAATGTGGTGGCTGCATTAGTTTGACTTTTTTCACACTTTCTTTCTTTATTTTAACCTGGTAATCCTGCCATTAAGGCCCCTTTCACACTGGGGCGGTTTGCAGGCGCTATTGCGCTAAAAATAGCGCCTGCAAACCGACCCGAAACAGCTGTTGCTGTGTCTTCAGTGTGAAAGCCCGAGGGCTTTCACACTGAAGCGGTGCGCTTGCAGGACGCTGGAAAATGTCCTGCAAGCCGCTTCTTTGGCTCGCTGTAGGAGCGGTATATTTACCGCTCCTATAGCGCCCGTTCCCATTGAAAACAATGGGGCAGCGCTCCGAACCTGCCCACAAAACGCTGCTGCAGCGGCGGTTTGCGGGCGGTATTAACCCTTTTCCGGCCGCTCGCGGGGAGGAAAACCGCCCCGCGAGCGGCCGCAATGCGCTGCTAAAACGACGGTAAAGCGGCGCTAAATATAGCGCCGCTTTACCGCCAGCGCCCCTAACGCCCCAGTGTGAAACTAGCCTAACATACTTCCTGTCCTAGGGAGACAACCATACTGAACAGTGTTCTCACCCTAGGGCAGGAAATGTGTTAGGAGTAGGGATGGGCCCGGTGCTCGATGCGAACCCACGTTCGCATCGAGCACCGGGCGTTCGCTCGCTCGGCGAGCCCAGAACTATTTTGGCCGCTCGCATCACGTTCGTGTGATGCGAGCGGCCCCGCAATGCATTGCGGCCGGCGCGGCCGGCGCAGTGCATTGCTGGCTGATGATTGGCCAAGCATGCACTGTGACCCCGCATGCTTGGCCAATCACAGCCCCGGAAACTCGAAGAGCCATAATTGGCTACAGGCAGGACGCCTGTAGCCAATTACAGCTCAGGGGCTGTAGTACACGCCCCCCCCTATAAAAGGCCGCCACGCCGTCTGCGCCGGTCACATGCTGTTCCGGCGCAGATTGAGCAGGCTGATTCTGTGACACTCTGCTGGATTTAGTTAGGTAGAGAGATTCACTTACAGAAATTGAGTTAGATAGATTCAGTTACAAAGATTGATTGAGAAAGAGGGGCTTGTAGTGTGTTCGTGGCAGGCAGGCAGAGCTCCTATATTTTGTTACCAGAAGCACCTATAGGACTTGTAGTGTGTTCGTGGCAGGCAGGCAGAGCTCCTATATTTTGTTCCCAGAAGCACCTATAGGACTTGAAGTGTGTTAGTCCCATCACACACACAGAGCTATATTTTGTTCCCAGAAGCACCTATAGGACTTGAAGTGTGTTAGTCCCATCACACACACAGAGCTATATTTTGTTCCCAGAAGAACCTATAGGACTTGAAGTGTGTTAGTCCCATCACACACACAGAGCTATATTTTGTTCCCAGAAGCACCTATAGGACTTGAAGTGTGTTAGTCCCATCACACACACAGAGCTATATTTTGTTCCCAGAAGCACCTATAGGACTTGAAGTGTGTTAGTCCCATTACACACACAGAGCTATATTTTCTTCCCAGAAGCACCTATAGGACTTGAAGTGTGTTAGTCCCATCACACACACAGAGCTATATTTTGTTCCCAGAAGCACCTATAGGACTTGAAGTGTGTTAGTCCCATCACACACACAGAGCTATATTTTGTTCCCAGAAGCACCTATAGGACTTGAAGTGTGTTAGTCCCATCACACACACAGAGCTATATTTTCTTCCCAGAAGCACCTATAGGACTTGAAGTGTGTTAGTCCCATCACACACACAGAGCTATATTTTGTTCCCAGAGGCACCTATAGGACTTGAAGTGTGTTAGTCCCATCACACACACAGAGCTATATTTTTTCCCAGAAGCACCTATAGGACTTGAAGTGTGTTAGTCCCATCACACACACAGAGCTATATTTTGTTCCCAGAGGCACCTATAGGACTTGAAGTGTGTTAGTCCCATTACACACACAGAGCTATATTTTCTTCCCAGAAGCACCTATAGGACTTGAAGTGTGTTAGTCCCATCACACACACAGAGCTATATTTTGTTCCCAGAAGCACCTATAGGACTTGAAGTGTGTTAGTCCCATCACACACACAGAGCTATATTTTGTTCCCAGAAGAACCTATAGGACTTGAAGTGTGTTAGTCCCATCACACACACAGAGCTATATTTTGTTCCCAGAAGCACCTATAGGACTTGAAGTGTGTTAGTCCCATCACACACACAGAGCTATATTTTGTTCCCAGAAGCACCTATAGGACTTGAAGTGTGTTAGTCCCATCACACACACAGAGCTATATTTTGTTCCCAGAAGCACCTATAGGACTTGAAGTGTGTTAGTCCCATTACACACACAGAGCTATATTTTCTTCCCAGAAGCACCTATAGGACTTGAAGTGTGTTAGTCCCATCACACACACAGAGCTATATTTTCTTCCCAGAAGCACCTATAGGACTTGAAGTGTGTTAGTCCCATCACACAGAGCTCCTCTATTTTCTTTGCAGAAGCACCCATAGGACTTCTAGTGTGTTAGTGGCATCACACAGAGCTCCTATATATTCTTCTCAGCAGCACCCACAGGACTTCTAGTGTGTTAGTGGCATCACACAGAGCTCCTCTATTTTCTTTGCAGAAGCACCCACAGGACTTCTAGTGTGTTAGTGGCATCACACAGAGCTCCTCTATTTTCTTTGCAGAAGCACCCATAGGACTTCTAGTGTGTTAGTGGCATCACACAGAGCTCCTATATATTCTTCTCAGCAGCACCCACAGGACTTCTAGTGTGTTAGTGGCATCACACAGAGCTCCTCTATTTTCTTTGCATAAGCACCCACAGGACTTCTAGTGTGTTAGTGGCATCACACAGAGCTCCTCTATTTTCTTTGCAGAAGCACCCACAGGACTTCTAGTGTGTTAGTGGCATCACACAGAGCTCCTCTATTTTCTTTGCAGAAGCACCCACAGGACTTCTAGTGTGTTAGTGGCATCACACAGAGCTCCTCTATTTTCTTTGCAGAAGCACCCACAGGACTTCTAGTGTGTTAGTGGCATCACACAGAGCTCCTCTATTTTCTTTGCATAAGCACCCACAGGACTTCTAGTGTGTTAGTGGCATCACACAGAGCTCCTCTATTTTCTTTGCAGAAGCACCCACAGGACTTCTAGTGTGTTAGTGGCATCACACAGAGCTCCTCTATTTTCTTTGCAGAAGCACCCACAGGACTTCTAGTGTGTTAGTGGCATCACACAGAGCTCCTCTATTTTCTTTGCATAAGCACCCACAGGACTTCTAGTGTGTTAGTGGCATCACACAGAGCTCCTCTATTTTCTTTGCATAAGCACCCACAGGACTTCTAGTGTGTTAGTGGCATCACACAGAGCTCCTCTATTTTTTTTTGCAGAAGCATCCACAGGACTTCTAGTGTGTTAGTGGCATCACACAGAGCTCCTCTATTTTCTTTGCAGAAGCACCCACAGGACTTCTAGTGTGTTAGTGGCATCACACAGAGCTCCTCTATTTTCTTTGCAGAAGCACCCATAGGACTTCTAGTGTGTTAGTGGCATCACACAGAGCTCCTATATATTCTTCTCAGCAGCACCCACAGGACTTCTAGTGTGTTAGTGGCATCACACAGAGCTCCTCTATTTTCTTTGCATAAGCACCCACAGGACTTCTAGTGTGTTAGTGGCATCACACAGAGCTCCTCTATTTTTTTTGCAGAAGCATCCACAGGACTTCTAGTGTGTTAGTGGCATCACACAGAGCTCCTCTATTTTCTTTGCAGAAGCACCCACAGGACTTCTAGTGTGTTAGTGGCATCACACAGAGCTCCTCTATTTTCTTTGCAGAAGCACCCATAGGACTTCTAGTGTGTTAGTGGCATCACACAGAGCTCC
>CM053026.1:700106511-700126511 GCA_028564925.1 Lithobates sylvaticus | reverse complement strand
TGTCTCCTTCTCACCAAGCTTCTTGCTGATGGTTCAGCAGTTTTACAATCTTGTCCCTGAGCTTCTTTGACAGCTCTTTGGTCTTGCCCATGATTGTGGGTTTGAATGGAAGAAAGAGATTCTGTGGACAGGTGTCTTTTATACACATAACAAGATATCGTTAGGAGCACCTTCTTAAATTGACAGGACTAATCTGTGTACTGCATTAGCACATACTGTAGCCAGTCTGTGGGAGCCAGAATTATTGTTGGTTGGTAGGAAATTAAATTTTAGTCACTGAACTGCAACTTAATTTATAACATTTGTATCGTGTGTTTTTTTTTTTTTTTCTGGATTTTGGTTGATATTCTGGTGCTATCATTTAAATAAAAATTCATAAAAATCATAGACCCTTCATTTCTTTGTAAGTAGGCAAACATACAAAATCTGCAGAGGATCAAATAATTTCCCCCATGGTATGTTCTGTGGCGATCTGTTATCCTCGAAGTTGTTGCATGTGTGCAGGTTTGACCGTAGAAAATAATGGGACTTGCTAGCTCCAGCTCCGTGCATGTTACCAGAAAGGCAATTTTTCTCTATAGTGGGTAGCGTGTAAACAGAAAAACTGCCTAAGTGATTTGTCTGCTTTTTTTAAGATGTTCCATATTCCACCTCCACCTCCTGCCCTGTACAGGGTAGACTCCTCACCAGAAATCCAGATCTCAGATACAGGAAAACGCGTCTAAGGCCCCTTTCACACGAGGCGGACTCCGCTTCCACGGAGCCCGCCTCTGTCCGCCGGCTCAGCGGGAGATCTCACTGTTGATCTCCGCTGAACCGGCGGATGACAAGTCCCTCTCCGCTCACTGAGCGGGGAGGGGCTTGCGAGCGCCGCTGGTCTCTATGGAGAGATCGGATGAAAACGGACAGTGTGTCCGTTTTCATCAGATCTCACCCGATCCGCCAGCGACGGATCTGGACGTAGAGCCATACGTCTGCTTTTGGCGGACCGGGTCAGATGTCAGCGGAGAGGTCTCCACTGACATCCGACGCTCCATAGACTAACATGGAGCGCCCGTTCAGATCCGCCGTCAAAACTGACAGGCGGATCTGAACGGTCCGACCGTGTGAAAGGGGCCTTAAGCTGAGAATGTCAGCAATTATACATGTCATAGTAAGTGATCTTACATGGCATGGACTGAAAATTGCAGGTGGTTTTCACCATCCACAAAAAATGTTGGATATCGATTTGAGTTCCAATGTGGTTTTCAGCATCAGGGGTCTTGGTGTTGGATCACAAATCTTGCCTACAGATACTCGACAGTCGATAGTATAACATTTTCAATATACCCAGTGGTTTTAAATGAGACTGTTAACCAATGACCCTCCAACTAATATCCTATCCTCCACTTTAATTTAAATATATTTTGCACATTATGGCTAAGGCTTCTCCTCTTTCCATTATCTGCTAGTTAGACCGAACGCCATCTGTCTTTTTTGTTTCTTAAAGTGTTACTAAACCCACAACAGTAAAGTCAGTCTGTAAAAATGCTGTTTTATCCTGCCTTCTCTGACCCTCCCCTTCTCGTACTGTCCCCAATCCATCTGCTGATAGTACAGAGCCTAGGGGGCACCCTGCACATGCTCAGTTTGGTGTGTATTGCTAGAGAGGTTGTGTGTGGTTTTTTTTTTTGGGAGGGTGCATGTGATCAGCACATGGCCAATCAGCACTGTTCATACAGAAAGTCAGGGGTCATGCAGCCTCATAAGACAATCAGGGGAGAATGAAAACTCCTAAAAGCTTTAACCAGTGCTTAGCCAGACACTGATAGAAGTCACAAGACTGCTATATACTGCTGATGAGGAAAGGTATTTAGCAGTTTGTTTACTAAAAACGGGTGCAGCAAACAAACCCCTCACCCCTCTATGATTCCCCCCCCTGCACTCACCCCTCTACGCCCCCCCCCTGCACTCACCCCTCTATGGTCCCCCCCCCCCCCCTGCACTCACCCATCTCTGGTGTCCCCCCACCCTCACTCACCTCTCTACGCCCCCCCCCCCCTGCACTCACCTCTCTACGGTCCCCCCCCCCTGCACTCACCTCTCTACGGCCCCCCCCCGCACTCACCTCTCTACGGTCCCCCCCCCTGCACTCACCTCTCTACGGTCCCCCCCCCCCCCCTGCACTCACCCCTCTACGGCTTCCTCGGCTTCTCCTGGCCAACCCAATCCGCCTCCTGTCCTGATTTGGCCGGGAGGAGAAGCCAGAAGACAATAGGGAATATTGATTCCCTAGTGTCACAAGTGGTTGAGTTCTGCGGCCAGAGCCCAACCTTTTTCAAGCCAATCATGTGGCTTGAAAAAAAAAACATATAGAAACCTATGAGTCCGGCGCTTTAATGTCCATCCTGCAACCCAGCACTGATACCTGGTTCTCAAACTACACAAGCTTTATACTTTAAATTTTGTATTGTTCTACTGGCCAAATGTTGTAGCCATTTTCATTGTTGCATTCTCGCATCAAAAAAAAAAAATATCCTGATTTCCAAAATCTGTTTTGGGGTAATCTAAATGTAAAAGTCAGTTCAAAAAAAATTCTCTGTTTTTGCTCCTAAAAACACAGCTGACATTTACTGTAAGTTGTCTATTGCAGAGCGCCAAAAATAGGAGCTTCTTCACATGGAAATAAAATAAGAAATTGTGAGATAAAATACAAAATTAATGAGAAATTAAGGTTTTCCAAAATAAAATATGACTCGTGTGGAACTATAATGACTCCACAGCAGTGTGATAATTATGTGAACATTTTGATGCTGAAATTATCCTGAGATTCAATGATAGACGTGTAAAATAACTTTTGTGATTTGAGCTTTTATCTTCCACTGTACGTTCATTTTGTCACATTTATCTTCTCTTCTACAGGATACACATGTAGATGACAGAGACCTGCGAAGATTTCAGCTAAAGATTGCAGAACTATATGCTGTGATCCGGAAGCTGGAGGACAGGAATACACTGCTCTCTGATGAGAGGAATGAACTGGTATGTAGCTAAATTGTTATCTGAAACACCAGATAAATTAGACTTAAATGACCACCTTGGCCTGAAATGTTTCCAAGGTGACAACAATGATAAAATGTGCATTTTGTGCTTTATCTGCTTATGTTGGCTTTTTTTTGGACTCCACCTGGGATCATACATCCAGGACCAAATTTAGATTAAGCACTGCCACCCAATGCATTCTTAATAGCATCATGGGTCCCTCGGAAAAGTAATGCACTTCGGCCCCTACCAGGGAGATGGCGACCTGTGGCGTGCTGTGTGCGCCACGGAAAAAAAGTGGGTGTAGCTAAATTATGCTACATATTGGGTGTGGCTTTTTAGTCTGATTGGTAACTACAAATAAACACAACCCAGGGAATTATCCAATTAATCAGATTTGCCCTCTTTAAACACTGCCCCCATGTATACACTAACTCTTTTTTACCCTGTATTTTTTATTTATTTATTTTTTTTACCAAATTTTTTTTTTTTTTTTTTTTATTTCCTTTTTTTTTTTTTCTCACAACACTGAAGGGTCTTTGGTGAGATATCAGGGGTCTAAACAGACTTTTGGAACAGAGCAAGGGACAATGTTGATACTCCCCAATCCCTTTCTCTGCAGCCTTAGCTGCACTGAGATTAATAGAAAGCTCTCTGAGACTTCCTGTTCATTCGCAAACTGAAGCATAGTGAACACTGTTTACTCTGTTTTAGTTATGTAAAGAGGGAGAGGTTTGGGACTTTAAATGAGGTGCGTAACCAATGGTTGGCCTGTTGTATAACATAATAAATTGATGTACAACAAAGGTAATGTTCTTAAAAAAACAAGTGTTCTATCTTAATAAATAGCCTCATTAGCAAGTTATGAGAGTTATACATCATGGTTACAGTGATATATATTATGACCTGATATCCATAGATGGTACAATAAAGCCATAGCACTCTAGGGTATATCACATACAGAACTGATTACATAGAAAATCGCAATAATATTGCACTTAATGATCCATAAGGTAAAAAATAAACCTCTAAATGCATTGTAAAAACAGAAAGATTGCATCCTATATTGCTCAACGCTTTTCTTGGAGTACGCTCCCCCTCCTCAGGGGTAGGTGCAATATATCAGCTCAGAATATAAACTCGTAATGATGAAGACCAGGGGCCATCTGGAGACGTCTAAACCGGGAACTGAGGGGGTGATACCAGTCAGCCTCAGGAGGACATATGAGGACTGTAAGACAGATGCTTGTGTTAGTTATGGAATCCATAACCCAACACGTAATGGCAAAAATGTCCCAGAAAAGTGGTGCAAGATGAAAGGTGCAGTCCTCAAAGAAGGTTATATATCTACCACTCCAACGTAAGACAGGACAACCCCCAGCAACACGCTAAGCAAAATAAAGTGGGGAGATGCGTCACCACCTGATCGGCATCCGCCGATTAAAGGGGTTGTAAAGGTAAACGTTTTTTCACCTTAATGCATTGTATGCATTAAGGTGAAAAAACATCCGTCAATGATGTTGAGTGAATGAATGAATGATTTGTATAGCACTGCAAATGCGAACTGAATCAAGGCGCTTGTCTGCTCTTGTTGTCCTGCAATATTAGAAGAGGTGGGATGGATTGAAAGCAGTGCAGCCATTGGCTCGCGCTGCTGTCAATCACATCCAATGACGCGGCGCGCCGGGGGGCAGGGCCAAGTGATACAGTGAGCGCTATGACTGCCAGCTGTATCACGGGAGCATGCCCGCAAGCACTCCACACCATGCGAGGGAGCCTGCATGAAGTTGTGGAGTCCTTGCGGGGGGGAGCCGAGACAGCCGCCGAGGAACCCCAGAAGACCAGGTTCGGGGCCACTCTGTGCAAAACGAGCTGCACAGTGGAGGTAAAGTATAACATGTTTGTTATTTATGACATCATGCACAGCTCTTTCTCTCTCTCTCAATCCAGGAAGTGAAAAGGCAGCAGCTTCAGCTGCCCACAGTTAAAATGGCTGCAGCCAGACTTGGTGGAGGGAGATTTCTGCAACATATTTTTCAAGTACAGAATCGCAGTATATATAAATGAATATGCAAAGTGGTTGGAGGGAAGCTTCAGGATGGCAAAGATGTTTTTAGTACAAATTATGTGATCAGACTGCAGTTCCTCTTTAAGCAAAGAAAGGGGCCGACAAGTATAATTTACCACTCCCCACCCGTCGCCCCCCTCTCCATCTGAAGATCCCCAAGGGAAGCCAGCAGTGCTGTGGGGTGTGAGGAGAAAGAGCACGTTGCATAGTAGGCACACAGGAGGGACTAAAGTTGGGGCCCCAGCAGCATTCCCCCTCCCCGCAGGGGGAAATCGCATCTGGAGAGCGCGGGTGATCAGTGTGGCGGGTGGGGGAAATTGCAGGTAACAATATTCTGTGTGGCTCTTCCTGCAGCAGCTGAAAGCCGGCAAGAGGGAGGAGGAGATGCCAGCTTTCAGCTGCCACAGTGAAAGCCGCACAGAAGATTGGTTCCAGAAATTTCCCCCACCCGCCACACTGATCACCTGCTCTATTCACATGCCCCCTGCTGCTGGGGGAGGGGGCTGCAGGGGACCCCTTTGCACCTAGGGCCCTTGGGCAGAGCCAGTGCAGTAAGATACAATTGTGGCCTTAGAGATGACAAGGAGTGTGATTGGGGCACTCCTGCAGACATCGCCTAGTGCCTGCTTTTACCCTGGATATGTGGTTTGGTTCTCATAAATTAAAAGTGGAATGATGAGCTTACAATGCCTTGGCCACCGTCAAGCAGACTCACAACTTGCCTGATTTTGTATGAAAGCCTGTCAATGTGTTTTTAGATTGGGGTGCAAGTCGGAGCAATTAGAGGGAACCCAGGGTATAAAATACAACCTCCATGAAAGTAATATTTATAATGGAAATATGGAAGTTGGCTCCAAGAGTTCAGCACTGACAAGTTGCACTGCTGTACAGTGGGAAGAAACAGGACTTTGAACTAGCAGGGACATGGAAGCTATCTAGAGTGAAAGGATCTGCGAGCCAAGCTCTGGATCTTGGTCCAGATATCGTTTTTTTTTATTTACAAAAGAAAATACACCCAACATTCTTCAGGAGTTACACATGCATCAGGGTCAATTCCGTAAGATCCTATTAGGGTCACTGGTCTGGCTGCCCCCTGATGAAGATGGATTTTGTATAACCCCCAGATGTGCTGTGTGATTTCTTTTGTGAAAAATAAAATGTTACCTGGTCTGATATCTACAGCCTGGCACTCCATCATTTCAATCCACATAAGCGGATTATTCCCATGACCCAGTCAAAGCTCATTTGCTATAACTACTACCTCACTAGACTAAACGCTTACTAAGCTTGGAGTCCAGCGCTCCACTACCTTACTTTTCAAATGGAAGGAATACTGGGAATGATCCCACAGCTGAAATCCCTGAGATACATGATCCTGCTGCATCCACACATACATGCAATAGCAGATTTGCATGTACTTGGCCTAAATGTACATATGATAAAGGTAAAAAATCCTGAATATAATGATCAAGGTGTTAGTTTAGGTCCACATCATTGCATATTCCTTTCATGGTTCAAATCGCAAACTAATATACTTTTTGATAACTCAAGATTTTTTGAAGTGTCTCTAACTTTTTATTTATATTTGTTTATTTTCAGGTAAAGCGTTCCAGAGAGACAGAAAGTCAGGTGAAACCCCTCGTGGAGAAGAATAGGAGGCTATCCAAAAAAAACGATGATACTTTACAGACAATTCAAAGAATGGAGGAAAAAATTAAAGCCTTATCAAGAGAAAATGCAGAAATAGTAAGAAGTTGTTCACATAATATATATATATATATATATATATAAATACATCCAATTGCATAACTTGGATCTTAAAGGGAACCTTTTCGGGCTTGTTCATACTAGCAAGGTACATATGGTCTGTATAATGTGCACAAGCTGATGTGCTTTGCACTTTAACAGTTAATTGGGACTGAAACCAAGAGGTGGAGCAGCAGATAAACAAGGTAACATTTTTAAGATGCTCAAATGGATGAAGAAAAAATAATCCTTTTGTGGTTTGCATTATCCTTGTCCAAAAAAGTAATTTCAAACTGTAAATTGTCTTTAACTAAATTGTTAAAGACAATTGAACCCATTTCTGACCACTTTTTTAAATTTTAATGGTACCAGGAAAATGGGTAAACCGGTAAATTTGCTCTTGAGGCAATAAGCACAAATCTTCGATGAGTCATCTCACTCATTGCATTCAGTATCACAAATCATGATGAAAGTGAATACGCTGTCGGGCACAGTGCGTCTGCCATTGAGCATCGTAAATTACATTTTCAAGATCCACAAAATTGTTCTCCTCAATCTCATAAATCTGCCCTAATGTCATTTATAAGTTGTGCCTACGTGTGTTCCACCAATATCGGGAATGTCGTAAATGTTATAACTGGCATTTATAATTTTAATTGCTGTTCTGTCGTTTCTGCCTCTGCCGCTCTGTGGAAAGGGGAAAACAATAACCAAATAGTTTCTTGACTGGCCTGCTGGCATTGATTTTTCAAACCTGTTGTGATAACTTTAGAGTAAAACTCTGGGCAATTTTTTTTCCCCATGCAGTGGGGCTGTGCCCACACTGCACAGGTTACTCCTCTGTAACTCTAAACATGTAACCTATAAAAAATGTTAAAGCGACGCCTATGGAGATTTTTAAGTACTGAAGTTTGGCGCCATACCACAAGTGTGCACAATTTTACAGTGTGACATGTGAGGTATCTATTTACGGTATATCGTCATCTGTCACATTATACAAAAAAATTGGGCTAACTTTACTGTTTTTTTTTTCTTTTATCCATGAAAGTGTTGTCTCCCCCCCCCAAAAAAAATACTGTGTGACAAAAAAAGTTGCAATGACCGCCATTTTATTCCCCATGGTCTCTGCTAATATATAATATATATATATATATATATATATATATATATATATATATATATATATATATATATATATATATATATATATATATAAATAATGTTTGGGGGTTCTGATTAATTTTCTAGCATAAAAATGATTTATTTTTACATGTAGGAGAGGAGTGCTGGAATTCGCCCAGTGGGCAAGTGGATTAAACTTTTTACTAGTGATTTAAATCAACTTGATTTAAATCAAATCCACCCTGACATCCCTTTTATAATCCACTGGCAAGGCTAAGAGCTGGTTCACACTACGTGCCTCGACCACACATTACTCATGTGCATTGCATGAAAAATCTGTGTGTTGTGTTGCGTTACAACATAAGTGCACTGCAGTGCGCTGTTAGTGTGATGGGGCTTTATTGAAAATAAATGCCACTGCAGTACACACGTTGACATGCGCTTCTGGTCAGCTACATTAAAACAACTATTTATACAATTCACCAGTGTGAACCAGACCTTGGGACCCCCCCCCCCCATACACACTATTAGATTTTCTGCAGATTTTTGTCTTCAGCTTTACCAAAACCATGTAGTGCAAGGGACTGCCTGATTTCATACAAATTGAAACTCTTAAGGTTTGACCTCATATTATAAGTTTTTGGTAAGTCTGAAGAAACTAAATCTACAGAAAATTGCATAGTGTGTATCCAGCTTAATGTGCACTCATAGGCCTTACATTTGTGCCAACACACTAGACAGTTTGTTGCTCTTAACCCAATTAAAATGACAACTGTAGTTCCACGTGATGAACCTAGAAGAAAGTAACACTTATTACCAGCAAGTGTTCCTGGTCAATGGATACTAATATTGTGACAAGACAGTACTCCTATGTGTAGTTTGTTATCAATAAAATCTAAAAGTTACCCATTTCTGTGAATTGTTTTCCAGAAGGAGAAGTTTTCCACTGTGGGTTCCCTGAAGTCACACCCATGCCTGGATAATCTGAGCAATGCCCAGGAGCAAGAGATTGAATTCCTGAGGCTTCAAGTAATGGAGCAACAGCAAATCATTGATGACATCACAGTGGTAATCACAGTATTCATATATACTTTGTTCCTAGCCAAGTCCCCCCACCCTACTATGCTTCTGTTGTTCCCGATCTCTTTATTCTTAAAATATGTAGCTGAGTAGAGAGCTTAATTAGCCCACTCCTGAAATGTACAATCTGCTGTGAACAAAAATGTCTGTTGGAAGCTATTAGAGGTGATAGGGTTTTACATAGTATACCTTTAGTGCCTGGTAAATGAGGACAAATATAATGGCTATGACAGACCCCATTAGAGGAAAGCCAAGGTGCTACATTTATAGCTGAGAACAAATCTTGAAACCCTTTCAACTTGCAAAAGATGTGCAAAATGTAATATGCTTGAGTTGATTGTATCCGTATTAGTGCACTTGCAACAAAAAACGATGAGTACTGTTATTTGCACTAACTTCCAAATTTTCAGGATAAGCTTTTGGGGTGTACCCTCATCCTCAATGTCCAAACAGTACTAATTCAGAAAGTTTTAGCAGGATGTGAAGTAAGACATTTCACCCATTAAACTAAAAATGGACAATTCAAGCACACACGTCGACTTCCTAGACACCACAATATCCATCAGGAAATAAGGTTACAGGAACAAAACCATCAATGCAAGCAAAAAACGGCATTAAAAACCCAAAGAAAGAATCTCCTACAATACACAGAAATAAAAAAGGATAACCATGTACCTCTAGTAACCACATACAATCCAGCACTAGAAGGGATAAGAAAGATAATCAAAGAGCTGCGGCCCATCCTAGCGGAGGATGAAACACTTAAAGAAATATTCCAACAACCCCCAATGCTGGCTTTTAGGCAACCACCCAACCTCAGACATAAATTTATCAGCAGGAGACTTCAGTCTGATTACAAAATTGTAAATACAGGAAACAAGCCTTGCAACAAAAAACGCAAACTGTGCAGCCATATCAATCCATTAAGGCTTTATGCACATTGGCATCAAAAAAAAAAAAAAAATGCTTATATAGGCGTTCAGCCTTTTTCCTTTCAGTCTGTGGAAACAACTGTATGTTAGCCTAGGTGTCCATGTACATTTGTAGGGGAGCGTTTACAGGCTGAAAAAAAAACTTTCAAACTTCTTTTTATTAAGTAAAAGGGAAGTAAGGTTACAAAGAAAGGTAGATGTGTTACGTTTATAGAGACACGACCAGATCTCATTCGAAAAACATAAACAAAAGAAGATCATAGTTGACAAGTATAGCGTTAAGAGCTATATTATGTTGCACCTGAAACAATAACAGTGGGTACTATTACAGCGGTTCCGTAGGAGAGGGGGGAGTAGTTCTATCTATAGGGCGTATGATGATCAGAATACGTATAAGGTTACCATTACTCCCTACCTTTCCTAATTTATGATCATTGTGTATCTAGGATAGTGTATGACGATTTGGAGTTTCGAGTATGTACTGTAGTTGTTTACTTGTACGTGCATGTGTGTGTCCAGCACATCTTTCAGATCTGGTCTAGTATAGGAATTTAATAAGGGGAGGGGGGGGGGGTAGAGGGTGGTATTTAACATAGGGGAGCTATAGGAGAGTAGGTTCAGGGGGTAGGAAAGGGCATAAGAGGAGTGTTGTGGTTATGTACGTTATCGTTTTTGTGTCTGCGTAGTTGTTCATATTTGTGTGTGATCGGAGTGGGATTTTCTTACTGGAGTACTGATATGTCATCTGCATGACAGGTTGCTTGTATGGATATGGTGTTTACCGACGTGTGAACTATGCATGTAGCCTAGGATCATTTGTGTGTTAAGGGTAAGATGTAGGGAGGTTCATCATTCAAAGGTATTCTTTGGATGATTTAAAGTGGGTCCAGCAAGACCATAGATTAGTAAATTTGTGTGGGGAGTTTCGGGAAATTGAGATAAGTTCCTCCATTTCTGCAATTATATTTATTCTTTTGTACCAGTCTGATATAGAGGGTACTCTGGGTGTGCCCCACAGTGTGGGTATGCACATTTTCGCTGCGTTGACTAACATCATGGCTAGTGATTTAAAGAAGCATGTCGTCAGCAAATGCAGCCATTTTGTATTGTTTTCCAGCTATCGTGATTCCGTGGATATGTATGTTATTCGTGTATCTTACGTAGGAATGGTTCGAGGGTAAGAAGAAACAAAATGGGGGGAAAGGGGACATCCTTGACCTGTGCCATTTTTGATCTGAAAGGCGTTTGACAGTAGCCCATTGACATGTATTTTCGCCCTGGGATTTGTATACAGAAACATTATGAAGCTTATAAGGCGTCCCAGGCTAACCTGTCAAATGTATCTAATGATAAGAAAAAAACAGGAGTGTTGAAGGTGGTGAATGTTTAGCGCTTTGAGTATATTAGCCCTGGCTTCTCTGCCTGAGATAAACCCTACTTGATCCCTCGATATTAACTTTGTGAGTAAGGGGAGTATGCGTTTGGCCAAAATTTTAGCAAACATTTTTAGGTCAGTGTTTAAGAGTGATATAGGGCGATAGTTTGAGGCTATTTCGCTGTCTTTTGCGGGTTTAGGGATAACACAAATGTGTGCTTCCAATAAGTCATTGGATATTTTATTTGGTTGAGACAGTAGGTTAAAAGCGCTTAAGAAGGGGGCAGTTAATAATTTTGAGAAAGTTTTGTAATGGGTCATACAGAATCCGTCAGGGCCTGGATTTTTGCCTAATTTCATTTGTTTAATGAACTATTCTCCTGTTAAGGGACCATCTATGTTTTATGCTTGTTCCTGGGGAATTGGATTTGGGCTATATTGTCTAAGGAACTTTGTGATAATGGAATTACGTGATCTGTTATCCGCTTGTGGCTATTGCTCTGGGGGGAGGTTGTAAAATTCTGTTTAATACTGAGCAAAATGGTTTGCAATCCCCTGAGGACGATCTAATTTTACGGATTGTGCTACTTGCATTTTTTGGCTTGCAGGGCTCTGGCTAGGAGCTTGCTATGCTCGTAAAAGAGCTTTTGGGAAAGTATAAAATTTTTCCTGGTCTTCTTTCCTAACTCTTCCCTTAAACAGTCTCTGGCTTGTTCTAGTTCCTTTTGGGTGGTTCGTGCTATGGTGAGTTTGTGGGTCCGTTCTAGGTTCTGTATCTGTTTTAGAAGGGTGTTAATGGATTCTTGTTTGGCACGTTTGCGTGTAACTGCCAGCTTAATAAATGTTCCCCTTACTACGCATTTATGGGTTTCCCATTGGGTCAGGTGGGTTGTGTCGGGGGTATTGATTTTAAATAAGTCCTTAATGTCTTTAGTAACTGACAATGTGGGAGGGGTCTGTGAGTAGTGATGCATCTAGTCTCTAGGTTTTGGAAAAATGTGGCAATGATAGGGTGATGATCAGATAGGAACATAGGTTTGATAGTTGCCTCAGATAGGAGAGGGAGGTCTTTTTGTGTGAGAAAACGATAGTCTATTCTAGAGTATTGGTCCTGGGTTGGGGAGTAAAGGGGTGTAGTCTCTGGCGCTAGGATGTAGGGTGCGCCAAGAGTCATGTAGGAGTAAGTCCTGTATTTGAGTTTTGATTTGTTTGAGGACTTTGTAAGGAAGGGAGAATGACCACGAGGACGTGTCCTCAAGAGGGTTTAAGGTGACATTGAACTCTCCTTTCGAGTAGGAGGATGCTAGACTGAAAGGATGTTAGGGTCATTGTTATGTCGTGGAAGAAACTAACATGACTCGCTTTAGGGCTATATATGTTGGCTATCGTTGTTGGTTTTCCCCTTTTGACAAATGCGTAGCGACCTGTTTCATCTATTAGCGAGTCAGGTATTTCTATGGGTAGGTGTTTTAGATATTAAGATGAAGACCCCTTTTTGTTTCATCTAGTGGGCTGGTTGCATGATAGGTTATTAGGTATTCCTTGTTTGACAGTTTAGGGATCTGGTCAGTTTTGAAGTGTGGTTCTTGGAGTAGAATTCTGCATGTATAGTAAGAGTTGTGATCTTTTTTTTGGGCATGTTAAGCCCTTTCACGTTAAGGGAGACTATTTTAATCTTAGCTCGTGTGGGGGTTAGTCTCGGAGTGGGCATTTTTGATTCTTGTTGTGTGTGGGTAGTTGTCAATGTGCAACAATGTGAAGTTCCCATCTGGTTAAGGGAGTGAGGGGAGTGGGGAGGGGAGGGGGACAAGTCAAGAGATGGGGGGGTTCTAATGGGAAGAAGATAGTTGTAGGTGGTTGGCAGGTGGTCCGACGGCTAGGAAAGACCCGCTAACCCGCCTTTTAGGAGAGAGATGATCGGAATAGGTCAGCACAAATCTATAGAGTGTGCTGTTGTAGGGCATGGTAGGACTGGAGAAGATAGTTTTGGATAGTATACGGTGATGGTGAGTGTATGTCATTTTCAGTAACACTATTCGCTTGGTCACTATGAGCAGGAGAGTATGCGGGAGTCTAAGAGGTGGTGAGGCAAAGGCGTTTTCAGGGGTGTATATTTGGTAGGGGGATGAGCAAGTGTTGTAGAAATTTGTGTTGTTTGGGTCTGGTATGCGTACGTTATAAGGCGGTGTGTGTGACACTGTACGAGCCAGGTAGAGGGTTTGTTGAGGTATGTGCCATGTATATTTATGTACTGTATTGTTCAGCCTTTTGTGTATTAGTGTAGAGGGGAGGGCATAATTACCTGAAGCAGAGTACCAGAAATGTGTAACAAACCTGATGCAGTTGTGCTATAGGAAGACATCAGCCTAGGGAAGGGTTGTACAAAGACAATTATGTTAATGATACATTGAGTGGTATATTATAAACCAGAGTGAATGGATGTTAATTTTGTGACCTGTAAAGGATGTATGAGTTTACGAGGCATAAAATTGTTTTGTGGTGTGCATATATCAATAAAGTAATAAAGATTTGTTGCATTGTTTGGTATATTGGAGTGAAGTGTCCCTCTAATAGGGAAAAATGTGGAGAGACAACTTGTCAGTTTTTTGCTATGTGTATTCATTATTATATCCAGTGAGTTGCTTGAATATAGTTGAATTACTAACATCTATGTAAAGAAACCTTTGTTAAATTTTGGCTTGAACTTGTTTAACAAAAAGAAAGAAACACTAGTTTACAAGGTATATCCTATCCACCTCTTTGTGTTCATTGAGGTAATCAGATTACTCCGTGCTATAGGTATTCTTACAGGGATCTAAACTGTGTAAGCAGATATTGAGGTGGGGGGAGAGTTAAAATTGTGGGTTAGAGAGAGGATAGGATATGTTCCTTGTAGCGAACATATGAACAGTTATAACATACATGCATACCATTTGTGATAGAATGAACTAAACCGGTCTAACCAGCCCTGGATATGTCTAGGTATCGCACATAAACACTGTGGGATTTTGTTACTCTAGGTTAATGGCTGGAAGTGTCTATGCGTTTGGGGGAGATATCATTCAGGCTCGGTTTCCCAAAGGTTATATGAGAGGATGGGAGAAAACCGTCTGTGGTGAGAGTTCTTGTGTGCCTGAACACACCTCAGCACCGCAACCCAAGTAGATATGGTATGCATGTTTGATTGTGAGAGCGAGTTTCTCCAAAGGGGAGTTCAGATTGCGGCTCTCCCTGTGTAGATAAAAGTTTATATCAACATAACGATAAGGGCCGAGTAGGCGACAACATGTCTACTCACTGGTGTTATTCAGGCGTAGGTTGTGACTGTTAATGCCTCTTGTTAAAGTATGAAAGTTATAGCAGGTCTGGCAGGAGTGTTTAGTCTGTTCTAGCTTTTCTGTGTGCTGGTGATGCTAGTACGCTTCCTTCTCCTGGAGAGCAACAGTTGGCTGGTGAGTAGCGAGCCGGTGTCTTCTAGTTGTGGATAAATTATCCCGGTGATGGACATCCATTGGTTCCTCATGGTGTTGAATTGTGAGGCGCAGGTCGCAGTGACATTCTGGTATTTCAATTGGTGGAATCCCCAGATTTCCGCAGAATAAGTGCGTCATCAGGATGTCGCATGTATGCAACTCTTCTGCCGGAGCCCGCTTGTAAGCAAAAGGGAAACTTCCACCTATATGGGATGTTTCTGTCTCTCAGGACGTCCAAAAGTGGACGAAGCGATTTGCGTTTTTGCAGGGTAATTTCAGATAAATCGTGGTATAATTTGATCTCTGTGCCCCGGTATAGGATGCGTCCCCTGAGTCTAGCTTGTCTCATTTCTTCTTTGAGTCTGAAGTTAGTCAGGCATCCTATGACATCTCTTGGGGGATCTGTGTCTCTGCCCCTGGGACGGAGTGCCCAATGCAGGCGTTCTATGTCTATTGGTGTGTCAGGTGGGCGTCCTAGAAGGTCATTCAAAATGCTTGTAACGGCTTGTGTGAGGTGGTCTGAGTCGGCCGATTCAGGTAGCCCCCTGATTCTGATATTATGGCGATGACCCCTATTGTCTAGGTCCTCTACATGTCTTTGTAGTTCCTGGAGCTGCATGGAGTGTGTATTTAGGGAGTGCTGTGTCACATTTATAGCTGCCTCATTGCGGTGTGTGATTTCCTCCACTTCTTCAGACAAAGTATTTTTAATGTCTGCAGCCACTGCTCTAAGATCATCTAGGCTGAGAGTGTTAATGGTAGGGGGCTGGGGCTCAGTGGCTCATGCTCCAGGCTGCCTCGTGGGGCTGTGACTCTCCTCCCTGGAGGCCCTTGTGGCGTAGGGTGCCTCCTGCGCTCGGGACCAAAATATCTCCGGAATGCTGGCTGTAATCTGTGTGTCAGTGTCCCGTGGCGAGCGGGACTGTGTGGCCGATGGATCCCGATCCGTTTTACCCATGTTGGTGAGGTATGGACTCCCTTTGAGGCTGATGGAAGGACTGTTGAGTAGCGGAGCAGGAGGTTTAAGCTGCCATCTTCAGCCGCGTCCAGGCCACACCCCCGCATCAAGCGTTTTTAAGTGTACGTTTTTCTAGTGTTTTGGGGAAAAAAAGCTTATAAACGCATGTGTGTTGGTCCTTGTATGTCCATAGGCGCATTTTCTATGCTGCTTTTTTCTGCCTGTAGTTCTGCCATTTTTTCTGCTGCCTAGTGTGCATGGACCTTTAAAAATGTCACACACAGCTCCAGGTCGGGCAATGTACTTGTACCTTGCAGCCTTTCTTGCTGGTTCAGGGAGCGCGCATGATTGGATACAGCACAAGTTTGGCAGCTGATTTCAGCCAATGATTTTGGCTAAAGTCAGCTGATCGGCTGTGGCCAGTCGCAGTTCTGCGTTTACAAAAACTGATCACTGTAATGGTGACGCTATTGATGTCCGTGTGTACCAGCATCAGCTAGCACCAGATTGTCCGTCACACTATCAGTTACATAAGTCGCTGATCACTGCCATTACCAACATAGTGTCATAGCTACGTAAATCCCAGTATATATCCCGTAGTTTGTAGTGGCTATAACCTTCACACAAACCAATTAATATAAACATATTGTTTTTTTTTTTTTTGTTTTTTTTATATCAAAAACCTGTAGCAGAATACTTTTTGGCCTACATTTTATGAAGAAATTCGATTTTTATTTTTTTATTGGATATATTTTATAACGGAAAGTAGAAAATATTGTTTTTTCTTTTTGTTTTTTCCAAATTTTTAGGTCTTTTTACGTTTATGTTGTTTAAAAACCCAGTGGTGATCAAATACCATCAAAAGAAAGCTCTATTAGTGTAAAAAAAAATATAGAAATGTCATTTGCATACAGTGTTGTATGACTGTGCAAATTGAGAGTTAAAGTAGTGCAGTACTAAATAGCAAAATATGCCAAATATGCTCTGGTCATGCAGGGGGTAGAACCTTTCGAAGTTCAAGTGGTTAACATTTTGCCTAAACTTTTTGTATTAGTACTGCTTGTATCATGAGGAAAGGAGGACCCCCCGAAACTTGTCGTAAAAAATTTGGATGTCAGTGCAAATAAAAAAAGTATCACAGACAATACTGACATTTGTACAGTGGATATAAAAAAAATCTACACACCCCTGTTAAAATGTTAGGTTTCTGTGATGTAAACAAATGAGACAAAGATAAATAATTTCAGAACTTTTTCCACCTTTTTAATGTGACCTATAAACTGTACAAGTTGAAAAACAACCTGGAATCTTAAGGGGAAGGGGAGTAAAAATGAAAAAAAATTAAAAAAATGTGGTTGCATAAGTGTGCACACCCTCTTATAACTGGGAATGTAGCTGAATGTGATTTCTTAATTCTCAACACAGACTCATGTTAAATAGGAGTCAATACCCACCTGCCATCATTTAAAGTGCCTTTGATTAACCCTAAATTTCAGCTGTTCTAGTAGGTCTTACCTGACATTTTCTTAGTCGCATTCTACAGCAAAAGCCATGGTCCGTAGAGAGCTTCCAAAGCATCAAAGGGGTTTTTTTTGTTAAAGGTATCAGTCAGGAGAAGGGTACAAAAGAATTTCCAAGGCATTAGATATACCATGGAACACAGTCATCATCAAGTGGAGAAAATATGGCACAACAGTGACATTACCAAGAACTGGACATCCCTCCAAAATTGATGAAGACGAGAAGAAAACTGGTCAGGGAGGCTGCCAAGAGGCCTACAGCAAAATCAAAGGAGCTTTAGGAATATCTGGCAAGTACTGGCTGTGGGGTACATGTGACAACAATCTCCCATATTCTTCATATGTCTGGGCTATGGGGTAGAGTGGCAAGACGGAAGCCTTTTCTTGCAAAGAAAAACATCCAAGCCCAGCTAAATTTTGCAAAAACACATCTAAAGTCTCCCAAAAGCAAAAACACTGCACATCACCACAATAACACCATACCCACACTGAAGCATGGTGGTGGCAGCCTCATGCCTTGGGGCTGTTTTTCTTCATCTGGAACAGGGGGCCTTAGTCACAGTAGAGGGAATTTTGAACAGTTCCAAATACCAGTCAATATTGGCACAAAACCTTCAGGCTTCTGCTAGAAAGCTGAATATGAAGAGGAACTTCATCTTTCAGCATGACAACAACCCGAAGCACACATCAAAATCAACAAAGGAATGGCTTCACCAGAAGAAGATTAACGTTTTGGAATTGCCTAGATCTGAATGAAAATCTGTGGGGTGATCTGAAGAGGGCTGTGCACAGGAGATGCATGAATTTAAGCCCCTCAATGGCTCTCCTTGAAGCTGTAAATGCAGCGGGAATGTACATGTGCCACTGTGGCGATGCTTTACATCACAGTAGAGATTACTTCCAAGTCATTTTCAGCAGGCAGTACCCCCCACTGAACTCAACCCATTCAACTAAATGGGGCCATGCCGCACCCCCATGCAGTGCAGGTTTTTAGGGGTTAAAACAGGCAGTGGGGAGGTAACATAACCCCTCCTAACATAACGCCTCCTGACTGCCTGTCAAATGCCCTCTGTCAAACACAAATTACTTTTCAGAGGGCACTACTAGTGTAAATGAGCCCTTAGTGTATTAATAAGAAAATCTTCCGCCCTTCATTCAGTGCAAAATCATTTGAATGTATATCGTCAAGGATGTCTTTAAATATGGCCTTATGTCCCATACTCCCGTGTCTCCGTGAAAATAAGTGTAAAATGGACACAGGACTCTCAAAGAGGCCGTTTTGAGAAGTTCCAGCAAAAGATTTGTGAGAAGAGAAAACTATCCTTTAAGTCTTCTCTGGATTTTGTAAGTCTGGATTGGGGCTGGAAACGTGAAGATTTCAAAGATCATTGTGAGGGATGGAGTCTTCAGTCTTGTGTCTGGGCTTTCCAGAAGTTCTGCAGGTTGTGTGTGTGTGTCCAGGTGCATGTATATCGTCAAGGATGTCTTAAATATGGCTTTATGTCCCATACTTGTACTCCTGTTATGGTTGTAAAGCATAGGTTTGAGGCTTTGTTTGGTTTTGAAACTTGTAGCTAACAGGAAAAATAATTTTAATAACAAAATGAATTGGAAGGAGGGGTAATAGTCTATGTAAGACACACTTTTGATTGTTTTTTGTTTGTTTTTTTGTAACCAGACTGATAAAGCAAGTGCTGTCAGTATATCAGACATGTTCTATTTCATAATCGCTGGAACTGCTTCATGACTTTTCTCTCTTGTGTTTTAAGGAAAGGGAACGGATACTGCGTTTCAAGAAGCCCAAAAGAAAAAGTTTGAAGCATCCAAAGGTAATTTGTTCCTTAAATTTGGTGAATAAACTTTTTTCTATTCTTCTGTCTGCACTATTTTTTCAGTGTTTGTAGATAGAGAAATTCCCAAACACATTTCATGAGTTAGTTTGCCCTTAAAGTATGTTTCATCTATGGGTAGAAGGCCTGGATCAATCACTGGCTTCTAATATCTCTTGGGAACTCCAGCAGTGAAATCTCACAGGGGAGTTCCTGGCTCTTCCTCTTCTTCCACAAAGGCTTTCCTGCAGCTCACAGATCTACTCAATCCCCAGAAGATGAAGGAGCTTGAACAATTAATGTCTAGAAGAGCCCTGCAAATGTGTGGGGACTGGTATGTGCATTCATCTTAAGGCATCAAGAAGCCATTGCACTCCATTGTGGAGAAGCCATTATGACTGACACATTTTCCAGAATGAATGTTCTTTTTTTGATACAACTTTACAGTACCTCCTTCAGAAGCAAATGAGAAAGGGGGTCTGCCCATCTTCATGGGGCACATGCCACAGGGTCTTAAAGGATGACTGGAATTGAGAAACAGCAGCCTAAATGAACCCTGATCCGCCCTAACCTTGTTGTGAAGATGTACTTGCAAAGTGATTATTTTCTGTTATAGGGAATAAAAAGAAATGTTAATTGTGCCTATGCAGTACCTTAATTTTTTATACCTTTTTATCTAGAATCCCTCCTTAGTTACATGACACAAAAAATTGGTAATTGGCATCGGCGAGTACTTGAGAAAACGTGTGTGTGTGTATGTATGTATGTGTGTGTATGTATATATATATATATATATATATATATATATATATATATATATATATATATATATATATATATATATATATATATATATACATATATATATATATATAT
>CM053026.1:699769011-700101511 GCA_028564925.1 Lithobates sylvaticus | reverse complement strand
GAACACCTCTGAAAGGTTGGGGGTCGATTAAGAGATTCACCCTTTGTATGACCTGCTGACCATTGCCAGTGAAACTAAAAATTAAAGAGAACCCAAAATTTAGAGGAAATGTTCCCAACTAACTTTGGAGAGATCTTGTCTCGCTTCTCAGTGTGTTTACAAAACAGGGCATGAAGGAAAAAAAAAAAAAAAACGTATGTGGCTCTCACACCCAGGGCTTTTTTTTTCAGCCAGGACCCTGCACACTCCTAGACCCTGCAGTCTGTATGTAGCGCACTCCTCAACCCTGCACTCTGTACACATTGCACTTCTGAACTCTGCACTCTGTACATGGCAAAACCCTGAACTCTGCACTCTGTACATAGTGCACCCTGAATCCTATGCTTGGTACATAACGCACCCCTGAACTCTGCACCAGGGACATGCAGTGAAATCAGTGGCTGGTGAGGCACCGGCTAGTATCGGAGCCAGATAAACGCAGGTTACATAGACCACGAACCTTTAGAGCGAGAGCAATAATTCTAGCACTAGACCTCCTCTGTAACTCTAAACATGTAACCTATGGAGATCTTTAAGTACCGAAGTTTGGTGCCATTCCACGAGTGTGCGCAATTTTAAATCATGACGTATTGGGTATTTATTTACTTGGCGTAACATCATCTTTCACATTATACAAAATTTTTATTTATTTTTTTTAATATATTCATATAAAAAAAAAAATTCCCCCCAAAAAAATTGTGTTGGCCACTTTTTGAAAATGCTTGTTGCCTGCCTTCCTGGCTGCAATAGTTGTGAACCACAGCATGATGTAAATTAATGTCAGAGAAGTGTCAGGCATCCTCGCCTATTCTTGTTTCAGTTCAATAACAAAGTACTTAAAGCGGAGTTTGCGCCCCCCCCCCCCCCCCCAGCAAAAAAATACATACTGTAGCTGCTGACTTTTAATATTAACACACTTACCTATCCTGGAATCCAGCGATGTCAGCACACCAGCCAATGTTTCCATCGGCTCTTGGGTGCCGCCGCCACTATTCATGGTAAGGGAAACCGGCAGTGAAGCCTTTCTGAATGGCCCGGTGGTGGGGGCCGAACATCCGAGTGATCTCACTGCAGCGATTTCTCTCAGAAATGGGGATGGTACCTGTCAAAAACAGGTACCCGCTCTCCCCCGAAAGGTGCCAAATGATCGATTTTCTAGCGGAACTGCGACATTGCGGCAGACAAATCTGACCCCAAAATGACACTTTTTGGGGACCAGTGATATTATTACATCAGTGCTATAAAAATGCACTGATCCATGTAAAAATGACAATGGCAGTGAATGGGTTAACACTAGGGGGCGATCAAGGGTTTACGTGTGTTCCCTAGGTGTGTTCTAACAGTAGGGGGGTGGGCTGCCAGGAACATGACAGAGATCACTATTCCCGATGACTGGGAACAGTAGATCTGCCATGTCCCCTGTCAGAACGGGGATCCGCTTGTTTAATTAGGCAAACCCCCGTTCCGCCTCTGTACTAGGCGATCGCGGGTCGCCCGTGGATATAGAGTCTGCCCCACCCGTGAGCACGCTCCCACAGCATGAAACTGCGCCTGCGCTTGCCGCCGTACAGCTACGGCGATTCGTGCCGAGCTGATGCCGTATTAGGACGGTGACTGGTCGGCAAGTGGTTAAGCCAAAGCATCAGCATAGCAGCCAGCATTTGAGGCCACTGCAGTTAAAAAGAAGTCCTTGCAATGATTGTACTGTTGGATAAAAGCTGTTCGATCAGCAGCTGCAGCCGGTGGTTACAGCGCTGATCTGTGTATTCTGACAGAGCAGTAGGGAGGTTTCCCCCATCTACCTTGAATGTGTGGATGGGAGAATTGGTCTAGTTATTTTCGTTTAGCCAGCTGAACCATATATAGCTTATCTTTAGAAAATAGCTGCGTTGGGGATTATCTGTATATTCTAGGGGAGTCCAATGAAATCGAGAAAAATCGGCAAAGGGTTAACTAAGGGAGCAACACTCATAGAAGCAGGTGATGACATGCTCCTTAAAATTAAATATACGCTGCGCTGGAATGACTATGCACTAGATAATCTGTATCTTAATCTATAGTTATAGATCCACAAGAATATAACAATGTGCATAAAATAGTAAACATACAACTGGTGTAAAGTGCAAGTGCAAAATATAGCAAAAGCAAATAGTGTGCACAAAATCTGTAAATGCACAACTAAAACGCATAGATAAATATAAAGTGCACAAGTGCCAAAAAATCTCTGTGAGGTTATATGGACCCTTTAGAGTTACAAGGTGCCATGCACAATAACACACCAAAAACTAAAATATCAATAATAACAATATTAGATGTCAAAAGTGCTAAATGCATACATATGTGATAGCAAACATGTATAAAAGATTTATAAAAAAAGTGCAAGTGCATAAACCACACAAGTGTCTCTATTATTAAAAAAACAGTTCTTTGTGGCAGCCTGTCTTGGGCTGTGATAAGAAACACAAAAATGTTGATTGATGTGAGACTAGATGCAGGTGACGTACTCTCTAGTGATCATGCTATTGACATGCTGGTTACATCCAACCATGGCTCTGAATCGTGCATAGGTGAAATCCGGGAACCCCTTATGGTAATAAGCTCACCTCAGAGCGTGTGACCAGCTTTTACACTGAGTCAAAACACGCATATGAACCACTATAGGGTTCTCAGCTGTTTCACTGGATCCGTAGTATCCTCAATGTAATGATCTCAGAGGCACATGAAAAAAGACTGAGCCTGGGTTCAGATTAGTGCGGTGCGAATTGAAGGCCCTGCGTGACTGCGCAGTGAAACGTCGGCTGCTCTGCGGTGTGTCCATGTTTTAGGTCCGAATCATTTGCTAACATAAATTCGCAACTCATTGTACTACTTCTGAGGGGGAAATCCATGCCAAATTTTTATAAAAAAAAAAACGGCATGGGTTCCCCCTCCAGGAGCATACCAGGCCCTTAGGTCTGGTATGGATTTTAAGGGTACCCCCTATGCCGAAAAAACGGCGTGGGGGTCCCCCCTGAATCCATACCAGACCCTTATCCGAGCACGCAGCCTGGCAGGTCAGGAAAGTGGGTGGGGACGAGCGAGCACCCCCCCCCCTCCTGAACCGTACCAGGCCGCATGCCCTCAACATGGGGGGTGGGTGCTTTGGGGAAGGGGGCGCCCTGCGGCCCCCCCCACCCCAAAGCCCCTTGTCCCCATGTTGATGAGGACAAGGGCCTCTTCCCGACAACCCTGGCCGTTGGTTGTCGGGGTCTGCAGGCGGGGGGCTTATCGGAATCCGGGAGCCCCCTTTAATAAGGGGGCCCCCAGATCCCGGCCCCCCACCCTATGTGAATGAGTATGGGGTACGATGTACCCCTACCCATTCACCTAAGGTGTAAAGCGTAAATAAAAAAAAACACACAATTTTTTAAAAATATTTTATTGCACTGCTCCGGAGGTCTTCTCGTTGGACTCCTCCGCTATTTTACCTAGCTCTTTTACCAAGCGGAGGAGCCCGGCTTTCTTCTTCGTCGTCGCCGCCGTCGTCTGGGGGTCTCGATCCGCCTTCGGGGGTCTTCCGGGGTCTCTTCTGTTCTTGCCGCTGTCGTCGCCTTCTTCTCCTTCTCCTTCTCCTTCTCCTTCTCCTTTTCCTTTTCCTTTTCCTTTTCCTTTTCCTTCTCCTTCTCCTCCTCCTTCTCCTCCTCCTCCTCCTCCTCCTCCTCCTCCTCCTCCTCGCTCTCTCTCTCTCTGGCCAGAATGGCATAGACACGCTGTGTTGTGACTTATATAGGGACGAGGGGGCAGGGTCACATGGTGACCCCGCCCACATATGATGTCACAGTCCCAGCATCCTCCGGGACTGTGACATCATAGGGGGGGCGGGGTCACCATGTGACATGAGCATGTGACCCTGCCCCCTTGTCCCTATATAAGTCACAACACAGCGCGTCTATGCCATTTCGGCCAGAGAGAGAGAAGAGTCCGAAGAAGACAGCGGCAAGAACAGAAGAGACCCCGGAAGACCCCCCAAGGCGGATCGAGACCCTCAGACGACGGCGGCGACGAAGAAGAAAGCCGGGCTCCTCCTCTCTGTAAAATAGCGGAGGAGTCCGGCGAGAAGACCCCCGGAGCAGTGCAATAAAAATTTTTTTTTTTTTTTTTTTTTATTTACACTTTACACCTTAGGTGAATGGGTAGGGGTACATCGTACCCCATACTCATTCACATAGGGTGGGGGCCGGATTCCGATAAGTCCCCCGCCTGCAGACCCCGACAACCAACGGCCAGGGTTGTCGGGAAGAGGCCCTTGTCCTCATCAACATTACAAAAGCACAGCCTAGGTGAGATTTTAACGCTGATTTACCAGTAGCAATAAACCAGTGTGTGTGAGGCCTTGGAATGATTATTATAATTAGGAATGAAATGTCATGTACTTCAAGACAGCCTCATTTAATTTCTGATATATTACAAATGTCCTCTTGCAGTTTGCATCCTGATTGGTAATGCAAATATATTTTGAGTACTATTGTGAGTGGCTGCAATGTTGGCTAATCAAAATGCTATTAGTGAGAAGAGTTTAACCTGTCCTTCTGAGACTTATAGCTGAACTTATGCTAATAAGGAAAATCTAGTTTGTCTTCTGTGTGCTTTAGAGCAAAAAGGATTTATTCTAGTATTTTGCGTTCATATGTCATTCATTATATCGCGTCACGGCTACATATTTCTTGTCAATTGAGGGGCATAGGAACTCTTAACATGTTACTAAACCCAGGACCCTGCATTCACTATATCTGGTCTCCCACAGTACACAGAACATGGAAATGCAATTATTTTATTAAATATAAACTGCTAAATACCCTTTCTCATCGGCAGTATATAGCAGTCTTATGACTTTTATCAGTGTCTAGTTAAAGCTTGTAGCAGGAGTTTTCATTCTACTCTGACTGTCCTATGAGGCTGCAGGACCCCTGACCCTCTCAACAGTGCTGATCAGCCCTGTGCTGATCACATGCACCCTCCAAGAAGAAAAAAAACCTATCTAGCAATACACACCAAACTAAGCATGTGCAGAGTAATCAATCCAAAGGCTCTGTACTGTCAGGAGATGGATTGGGGACAGTGGAAGAAGGGGAGAATCAATGCAGACAGTATCAAACGGCCTTTTTACACAATGTGGAGGATTAGCCCCTTAGGTTCCACAGTGAGTATAACCAGCATGCTTTTACAGACTGATTTTACTGTTGTGGGTTTAGTAACACTTTAACCACTTCAGCCCCGGAAGATTTTACCCCCTTAATGACCAGAGCATTTTTTGAGATACGGCACTGCCTTTTTTTCCCCCACAAATAGAGCTTCCTTTTGGTGGTATTTGATCACCTCCGCGGTTTTTATTTTTTGCGCTATAAACAAAAGAAGACCGACAATTTTGAAAAAAAAGCTATATTTTTTTTACTTTTTGCTATAATAAATATCCCCCAAAAATATATAAAAAAAAAACTAATTTCTTCCTCAGTTTAGGCTGATATATATTCTTCTACATATTTTTTGCAATAAGTGTATATTGATTGGTTTGCGCAAAAGTTATAGCGTCTACGAGCTAGGGGATAGATTTATGGCATTTTATTATTTGTATTTTTTAGTAGTAATAGCGGAGATCTGCGATTTTTTTTTTTTTTTTTTTTATCGGGATTGCGGCAGACAGATCAGACACTTTTTTGGCACCATTTTGGGACCATTGACGTTTATACAGCGATCAGAGCTAAAAATAGCCACAGATTACTGTATGAATGTCACCGGCAGGGAAGGGGTTAAACACTGCAGGAAGATTAAGGGGTTAAGTGTGTTCCCTCAGCGTGTTCTAACTGTAGGAGGGATGGGCTACCACTGACATGACAACGATCACTGTTACCGATGACAGGGAACAGGAGATCTCGGTCATGTTACTAGACAGAACAGGGAAATGCTTTGTTTACAATGCTTTGCTGAGATCACGTGCCGCCAGCGGACATAGAGTCCTCAGGCCCGTGGGTACACTCCTGTGGTAGCTGTGCACTCGCCTGCTATACTGTTTTTGCGGACTGAGTTTGCGCAGGAGTGCCATTCTACCAACGTATATAAGCGTGAGCCGGTCGGCAAGCAGTTAAATTGTCAGGTTTTAGAGCTGTCTATAGGAGGTTGGGACACTGGCAAATGATAAAATGTAGTCCAGCACAGGGTGACCCCTCCCACTAACTATATGCCTCAGTTTTTGCTAGTGGCCTAGATCGATGGACATCCTTTCAACAGCTCTGCTGAGTTCAAGTCATTCAAGTGCAACTTTGCTGCATTTGGCTGAATCTTGGCTGACAAAATAGATGCAGGCAGCATAGCTCGGGTTCAGGACTGCTCTGTGCAATTCTATTGCACAGAGCAGATAAGAATAAACCTGTGCTTTTGATAAAAAAAATATACTTTACAATCACTTTTTATGACCAATATATATGCAAGCGCTGTTTTTTTTTTTTTTTCCCCCCACCAATCATCTCTTCTCAGCATTGCTGCTGGAACTATGTCTCTTCAGTTGCCGTTTTCTAAGGCTGTCATTTTCAGTCTGACTTTTGGAATACTGTGTCGGGCACTGGGTTGGGCATAAGGGACCTTCCAGTCTCCGTTATGGTATAAGTTAGCTTTAGAGTCCTTCCTGGTTCAGAGCGGTTGGTATTGCCTCAGCTCTTGCCTGTCTTGGAGGACTTAAGTGAGTAAGTAAAATCATTCACAAAGGAGCACCTATTTAAACCCATGCAAATAGAAAAAATGTGAATATCATACCAGAAAATATACAAAACTGCAATCATAAATAGAAAATAACCCATAAAACATCTATAAATTTACAAATAGACACCTATGATGCAAATGGCGTTCTTCCTTCCACTTGGAATATAAAGGAAGACTTAGCTTTTGTGTTTTTGACTACTAAACTTACCATAGCATGTTCGTGGAGAAATCCTCTGTATGTCTCGGTATAGATAAGAGGTATCTTGGATT
This sequence comes from Lithobates sylvaticus, assembly GCA_028564925.1. Taxonomy (NCBI): domain Eukaryota; kingdom Metazoa; phylum Chordata; class Amphibia; order Anura; family Ranidae; genus Lithobates; species Lithobates sylvaticus. Next base: position 700,094,470 of record CM053026.1, on the reverse strand, counting down.
CTGCTCAATGAACAACCTCATAGTGTTGTTAACCACTTGCCGACCATGTCCCGCAGATATGCTGCGGCACAATGGCAATCCTGGGTGAAATCCTGTACGGGTACGTACTACCCGTTTTTGGCCACCAGAGGGCGTACTTGGTGCACACAAATCCCTGTGCTGTCAGAGAGGAGCCATATAGTTTCTTCCTACTAAGTAGGAACAACGATATGGCTCCTCTCCTAGTCACTCCCATCCCCACACAGTTAGAACATGCTGAGGGAACACACATTAACCCCTTGATCGCCCCTAATGTTAACTCCTTCCCTGCCAGTGACATTTACACAGTAATCAGTGCTTTTTTTATAGCACCGATCGCTGTATAAATGCCAGTGGTCCCAAAAAAAGTGTCAAAAGTCTCCGATCTGAATGTCGCAGTACTGCTAAAAATCCCAGATCACCACCATTACTAGTGAAATAAACTTTTGCGCAAACCAATCAATATACGCTTATTGCGATTTTTTTTTTTTTTTTTTTTTTTTTACCAAAAATATGTAGAAGAATATATATATTTGCCTAAACTGATGAAGAAATTTGTTTTTAAAAAAACTTTTGTGGATATTTATTATAGCAAAAAGTAAAAAAATATATTTTTTTTCTTTTTTTTTTTTTTTAAATTGTCGCTCTTTTTTTGTTTATAGCACAAAAAATAAAAACCACAGGGGTGATCAGATACCACCAAAAGAAAGCTCTATTTGTGGGGAAAAAAGGACGCAAATTTTGTTTGTGTCGAACGACTGCGCAATTGTCAGTTAAAGCGACGCAGTGCCAAATTGTATAACGTGCTCTGGTCAGGAAGGGGGTAAAATCTCCCAGTTAATAATGCAACTAAACGATGTGAAGCAATATGAAGCCCTTGGGCCGATTATGTTCCTGTTGAACTCTAGGGGTTATGGTCACATTAAAGTGATATTAAAGTCAAACTGTTTTTCTTTAAAAAATAACAAACATGTTCTACTTACCTGCTCTGCATAGCGGTATTGCACAGAGCAGCCCCAATCCTATTCTTCTTGGGTCCCCCACCCAGTAATTATTCCCATAGAAGAGAGGTTTACTATCACAATTGACCCCCAAGATTAATGGAAGGCCTCAAAGCACTTTTGTAAGCTAATCCACTATGTAGTGCAGTCCTGATATACGAATATAGATTACAAATGAATACATAAAGATACAAATCCTGTATGCTTGAGAAAAAAAACACTGACGCCACAGAAAAGGAACTCCCGTACCTCAAAAACTTAGAAGTATGATGACGACACTGGGAACCCGCCCTACATGTACTGTTCTCATCTAAATGACTTCCTCAGGGGCTGATGGACATATTTAAAGCTCTTATGCTTTACTAAATTAATAAATACCAATCGGCACAGTCACAAAAAATAGAAAAAAAAATGGTTGCAAGTTAAATGATTTCACTACACCCCCAATGAATAAATATATTACAAAAAAGTGCAACACAACCCCATGTAATACTAATCAAAATGCATAAAGTCCATAGACAAGTAGTGCCAAATGTATCTCCACCACCAGTAACATGAAGCCGCTCACCTCCCTATTTGACCTCCAGAAGGTCAAAAAAACGCTGAGCCCCCTTCGGGGTTAATTGCCAGGGTAGAAAAGGCCTCCAACCTTCTTCAGACTCCAAACATCAATAACAATCCCATAGGACTTATAGAAGTAAAAAAAAACTAATGGTGCTCTCTGTATGTGATATTAATTAATAATCAGGAAAACTCCTCCACAATACAACTCGCAATCACATGGGACATGATGAAGCAAGAAAAAGAAACTGACACTCTTTGTGTATAATATTTATTAAGAATACAAGAATAAAATGCACTTACAATGTATAAAAGCACATCAGTACTATCACCAGCATTATTTGCACACAGGCTAGATACTCAGCTCAACAGTTGATCACAAGATCACCAAAATGGCAGCGGGATGATGTCACAATGTGTTTCCACCCCCTGTGCGTGTTTTGTCCGTAGGTGGAACTTCTTAAGCCTCTGTCCTGCCACATCACTGCTTATTGCCCAAGTTGCCTGTTCAAGTCCGACAATGCTATATAGCCTTTATACAAATGGCTTCACTTACTAGTGTTGTTGGTACCTGTAAGCTGCTTCCCATTGTCTATGCAAGAATTACGACGCTTGCTCCATTGTGTATGCGTGGCATACGTCAGAGTGTGCTCTGGCGGTCTGGAAGGCAAAGGTCCTTTTTTGAAAAGTCTCCAATCACTGCTCCATTAGGAAGAGGAGCCAGACGGAGAGTTGGTGGTCATGTGGCCACAAGTAAGAAAAGGTAAATGTCCTTTTATTGACCATAAATATCATGGTGTTCCTAAGCAAACCTATAAGTATCCTTTGGGCCAATGTACAGTTGGGTCCATATACTGTATGTATTTGGACACAGGCACAATTTTCATAGTTTTGGCTCTGTATGCCACCAGAATAAAATTTAAAAAGAAACAATCCAAATGAATTTGAAGTGCAGACTTTCAGCTTTAATTCAAGGGGTTGAACGTAAATATCAAGTAAAAATTTTAGGAACTGCAACCATTTTTATACACAGCCCCCCCATTTTCAGAGGCTCAAATGTAATTGGACAAATGAATATAATAAAAAAAGAATCCTTTACTGGTAATGACTGCCTGAAGTCTGGAACCCATGGACATTACTAAAGACTGGGCTTCCTCCTTTCTGATGCTTTGCCAGGCTCTAACTGCAGCTGTCTTCAGTTGTTCTTTGTTTGTGGGTATTTCTGCCTTTTAGTTTTGCCTTCAGCAAGTGAAATGCATGCTCAATTCGGTTGAGAGCAGATGATTGACTCGGCCGTTGGAGAGTATTTCGCTTTTTTTCCTTCAAAAGCTCCTGTGTTGCTTTTGTAGTGTATTTTGGATCATTGTCGATCTGTACTGTGAAGCGCCGTCCAATCAACTTTGCTGCATTTGGCTGAATCTGGGCTGACAATATCACTAAACACTGCAGAATTCATCCGGCTGCTTCTGTCTTCTATCACATTAATAAACACCAATGACCCAGTGCCACTGGAAGCCATGCATGCCCATGCCATCACACACTGCCTCCACCATGTTTTACAGATGACGTTGTGTGCTTTGGATCATGAGCCGTTCCAAGCCTTCTCCACACTTTTTTTCTTCCCATCATTCTGGTACAGATTAATCTTAGTTTCATCCGTCCAAAGAATGCTTTTTCAGAACTGTTCTGGCTTTTTTATATGTTTTTTTGGCAAAGTCTAATCTGGCTTTTCTATTCTTCAGGCTTATGAATGGTTTGCAGCTTGTGGTGAACTTTCTGTATTTACTCTTGTGAAATCTTCTCTTGATTGATTTGACGATGATACCCCCCCCCCTCCCCGGAGAGTATCCTTCCCTTGTGTGGATGTTGTGAATGGGTTTTCCTTTACCATAGCGAGGATCCTGCGATCATCCACCACTGTTCTGTGGACGTTGAGGCCTTTTTATGTTGCTGAGCTCACCAGTGCGTTCTCCTTTCCTCAGAATGTACCAAACTGTTGATTTGGCCACTCCTAATGTTGCTGCTATCTCTCTGATGGATTTGTTTTATTTTTGAAGCCTAATGCTGCGCACACACCAGCGGATTTTCCGTCGGAAAAAATCTTGGATGTTTTTTCCGACTAAATTCCGCTCAAGCTTGGCTTGCATACACCCGGTCACACAAAAGTTTGCTGAACTTTCGACCGTCAAGAACGCGGTGAAGTACAACACTACGACGAGCTGAGAAAATGAAGTTCAATGCTTCCGAGCATGCGTCGAATTGTTTCCGAGCAAGCGTAGGATTTTTGCGCTTTGGAATTGGTACAGACGATCGGAATTTCCGATCAAAACTTTCCGACCGAAAAATTGAGAACCTGCTCTCAATCTTTTGCAGGCTGGAACTCCGCCAGCGATGGAGCATACACACGGTCGCATTTTCCGACGAAAAGCTCTCATCTGACTTTTGCTGGCGTAATTTCCGATCGTGTGTACGCGGCATTACAGTGGCCTGTTTAACTTGCATGGACAACTCGTTTGAACACATGATGTAGGCTCACAGCAATAGCTTCGAAAAGCAAATACCACACTTAGAATCAACTCCAGACCTTTGACCTGCTTAATTGAAGAAATAACCAAGGAGTAGCCCACACCTGGCCATGAAACAGCTTTTGATTCAATTGTCCAATTACTTTTGGTCCCTTGAAAAAGGGGAGATGGCTATTTTTTAAGAGCTGTGATTCCTAAACACTTCCTCCAATATGGATGTACTTGACCTCAAAATAAACCCAAGAGTGTGTACTTTCAGACCATATCCATTATATAACTATAGCTTGAAAATGTTTTGGTAAATACCTGGAAAACTTAAACTGTGCCTGTGTCCAAATATATATATGGACCTTACTGTATATAAGTTCATTTTTTGGTATGGGTATATATGCTCCTTAAAGTGATTGTAAAGTTTTTTTTTCCCCCCATAAAAATAACAAACATGTTATACTTACCTGCTCTGTTGCAGTGTATTTTTTGTGTTTTTGTATTTTTCTTCTATGCTCCTGGCCCCTCCCTCCTGTTCAGTACCCCCACAGCAAGCAGCTTGCTATAGGGGCACCAAAGCCGAGTCACTGCTCCCTGTGTCCATTTAGACACAGAGCCCTGGCCCCACCCCCTTCTCCCCTGATTGGCTAGCTGACTTTGACAGCAGCCAATGGCGCTGCTGTTGTGTCTTAGCCAATCAGGAGGGAGAATCTAGGACGACTGGGACAATCGCGGACAGAGAGGGACCTCAGGTAAGTATTATGGGGGGCTGCTGCACACAGAGGGCCTTTTATCTTAACCACTTGCCGACCGCCGCATGTACATATACGTCGGCAGAATGGCACGGCTGGGGAAATGACCGTACAAGTACGTCCCTTTGAATTTGCCGCCGTGGGGGCACGTGTGCGACCCTGCCGGGAGCCACTAGAGTCGGATCGCGGGTCCCGCGGACTCGAGCGCCGTGGGGATACCCGCGATCATTTCACGGAGCTGAAGAATGGGGAGATGCTAATGTAAACAAGCATCTCCCCATTCTGCCTAGTGACACTGTCACTGATCACTTGGAAAAATAAATTTATCCCCGTATCACCGCGTAATGGTGTTGCGGATACGGTACAATGTATAAAAATGATTGCCACGTCCCGAAAATTATAGTCTAAATGTTAAGGTATTTTGTCAACAAATTAATGTTGGAGAATGATGGACTTTTTAGGCATAGGATAAATGTAAAAAAGTTTTTTATTAAAAACATATAAATGAAAAGAATATGTACATAAATTATAAATCTAAAATAGGTTGTTTGGAAAAAACAACATGGCAAATTATAGAAGTATTTAACAGGCTGATGTGTGGGTACGCTCGAATACTAACAGTATGGTTTCAATGAGGTCACTATATCTAAATACAATCATTCAAATTATTTTAGAAAATTGTGACAAAAAAAATAGACAAAGACACGAAACCATAGGTGAGCGATACAATCATACAGAAAAACAGCTTGTTTGTAGTTGCTCTACATGTTACGCGTCCTAAGACGCTTCCTCAGGAGCTTTCTATAATAAGAATAAAAGAGAAAAAACAAATATACAATAAGAGAACAGTACAAATAATATGACATAATCATATGTGACATTGGATCGAAGGCAGCCAAGGGCGTAGGGGCATCAATCGTCATCAAGAAAAAAGGGGAAAAAAAGGGGGGGAGAGAAAAGGAGGGGGAGGGGGAAAAAAAAAAAAAAAAAAAAAAAAGGGGGGGGGGGGAAAGGGGGAAACGGAGAGGGGGAAACGGAGAGGGGGAAAAAAAAAAAAAAAAAAAAAAAAAAAGAAAACTGGTGACGTCACTACCGGGACGGCTGCACTCAAAAGACGGCTTAGGCTGCCGTCAGATAGAGCAGCCTTCCCGCACAGCTGCCAGATCGGGGAACCACAAGGGAATCTATCGTCAGTAGGTAAGACACTTAGCACTCCCATTCTGCTAATACAACTTTTTGGCCCACTTGGAATCAGCTGAACTTATCTAATTCTTTCTTACGCTTTGCTATGTCCTTATAGTAGGACCTCTGTGGACAAGTTGGCCGAGCCCCCCTTCACCCTTCCATACAAGTGCTGACCAGTCGGAGGCCCTATAGGCCAACGAGCCCCGCAGTACCTGTCCCACTTCACCATCTCTCAAAATCGATCCCTATACATGGGCTCATATTACTAACCAATAGGCCAACCCCTCATTATAGGGTAAGTAGAAATTCTTAAATAATATCTTTTCTGTTTCTCTTTACATTATAAATGTTCTCTCCATTATGCTGCCATCAATGTGCACATCGCTGCACTAGCAACTAAAAAGATTGTCTCCCCTTCCTATGTGGATGGATGGTTGCGGAAATATACCTGCACCCCTATCTAATTATTAGTCCTACATGTGTGTTTAGGATGATATATAACCATATCTATGTATTCCCCTACATATACAATGCACACATACCTGTGAACTATTTATTATATTATTCAGTTTAAGCACAGGCTCACATTGTTGGATGAGGAGAGACTACTAGCATAGTTATTCTAACATTATCAATAACTTCTTTTTATATATATATATAAGAAATGAACAAATATAACAACAATAAAAAATAACTTACTAATATAACATTGATACAGAACTCCTTGGCCTATTGACATATATATATGTCCAAAGTATCGCTGCAGAGAAACGCACCCTGGTTCCCCGTTCCACTAAACTCCTTCCCTCTTTAGGGATTGTAAGTAAACACTCAATACTTCACTCATTATGCAATTGACTATGTTGCACTCGTTCCCATAATGCACACCTACTCACTCCACCTTTTCTCACTCACTTTTCACTTCTTATCTACTCACTTACATTCATTCCTTCTCACTATATATTCCTTTTTTTTTTTTTTTTTTTTTTTTTTTCCCCCTCTCCGTTTCCCCCTTTCCCCCCCCCCCTCCCCCTTTTTTTTTTTTTTTTTTTCCCCTCCCCCTCCTTTTCTCTCCCCCCTTTTTTTCCCCTTTTTTCTTGATGACGATTGATGCCCCTACGCCCTTGGCTGCCTTCGATCCAATGTCACATATGATTATGTCATATTATTTGTACTGTTCTCTTATTGTATATTTGTTTTTTCTCTTTTATTCTTATTATAGAAAGCTCCTGAGGAAGCGTCTTAGGACGCGTAACATGTAGAGCAACTACAAACAAGCTGTTTTTCTGTATGATTGTATCGCTCACCTATGGTTTCGTGTCTTTGTCTATTTTTTTTGTCACAATTTTCTAAAATAATTTGAATGATTGTATTTAGATATAGTGACCTCATTGAAACCATACTGTTAGTATTCGAGCGTACCCACACATCAGCCTGTTAAATACTTCTATAATTTGCCATGTTGTTTTTTCCAAACAACCTATTTTAGATTTATAATTTATGTACATATTCTTTTCATTTATATGTTTTTAATAAAAAACTTTTTTACATTTATCCTATGCCTAAAAAGTCCATCATTCTCCAACATTAATTTGTTGACAAAATACCTTAACATTTAGACTGTCACTGATCATAGCTCCCTGTGATCGGGAGCTATGATCAGTGAAGTATCATTCGTAGCCCATCCCCCTAACAGTTATAAACACTCCCCAGGACACACTTAACCCCTCCCTAGCCCCCTAGTGGTTAACCCCTTCACTGGCAGTGTAATTTTTACAGTAATCAATGCAATTTTATAGCACAGATAGCTGTAAAAATGACAGTGGTCCCAAAAATGTGTCAACATTGTCTGTCTGATGTGTCCGTCAAAATCTCGCAGTCACAATTAAAAATCGCAGATCGCCACCAGTAAAAAAAAATTATTAATAAAAATGCCATAAAACAAACCCCTATTTTGTAGACGCTATAACTTTTGCACAAATCAATCAAGCGCTTATTGCGATTTATTTTACCAAAAATATGTAGAAGAATACGTATTGGCCTAAACTGAGAAAACTAATTTTTTTTTTTTATATATTTTTTGGGGATATTTATTATAGCAAAACGTTTTTTTGTTTATAGCCCAAAAAATTAAAAACCGCAGAGGTGATGAAATACCACCAAAAGAAAGCTCTATTTGTGGGGAAAAAAGGACGTCAATTTTGTTTGGGAGCCACGCCGCATGACCGCGCAGTTGTCAGTTAAAGCGACGCAGTTCCGAATCACAAAAAGTGCTCTGGTCTTTGGCCAGCAAAATGGTCCGGGGCTTAAGTGGTTAATGCATAGAACACATTAAAATAAAAAGGCCTTCTGCCTTTACAGCCCCTTTTTAAAAGCACACCATAGGGCATATTTAGAAGGGCTGGCAAAATAATTGCTGTTTGTTTCTAATTTATATGGTTTTGATTTTATTAAAAAAGCATAACGTTCTGCAATGGCCAACACATTTTAATATATGTTCAAGCTGAAAACAGGCACTACTTTTCTCTATGCACACGTGTGTGTGTGCGTGTGTGTATATGTATATGTATACACACACACACACGTGTGTGTATAGAGAAAAGTAGTGCCTGTTTTCAGCTTGAACATATATTAAAATGTGTATATATATATTAAAATATATATATATGTGTAAACGTGTAAAATGTGTCTAAAACACGCCCCACTGCACCCGTATGGTATGAAAAATGCTGAGTTGTAGATGTAGGTGAAACTATAAAAAAATTTAACAAAATATTAGTTTAAGGTTTTATACGTAGACCTCTGTATTGTACAGCACCAGGTAATTGGAATAAAAGCTTTTAGATGTGAAGCAGTAAAGATTATTGAGCTGCATTTGTTTACTGGGCACTTTTAGTTTTGCTGTTTGCGCACACTGGCTGGCAGCTCCAGGTTACTGTTGCTAGCTGTACAGAGCTCACATGGAATAGTCTGGGGACTCGGGGACACATATGGAACTAGGCAGCCTACCTGTGCCCAGTCCCCTGCCAGGGAGGGGCTGCTCTCTGATATTTTCATAATCATTATTTAATCTGCCTAGCTTTCAGTGGCCAGCTCTGATAGGCACCCCAGGTGCTTAATGTGTAAATGATTATTTCAGCATTTGTATGAGGCTCTGCAAGTTATTGCTCAGACCGGCGCAGGAACTGAGCTCACCATTAGATCGGATATATTTAGGATTTGAAGTACCTGCTCTTCACCAGCAAACAATGGAAGATTTCCTACTCATATTATACTTCTCCTTCTTCATTTGTCTGTGTGCGCTAGTGTGTTTGTATTTCTCTGGATGCCAGGAGCTCACCTATAGACACGAGGGTAAGTGATCTGTAAAGCCTCTGTATTATTCTAATTATTTTTTTTATTTTATGCTGCGTACTGATCATTTTTTCTTAATGGGTCTGTGTCAAGGACAACCTTTTTAAAATGTATTTATGTAGTGAGAATGAGATTAAAGGTTTTCTGACTTTTTGTAGATGCAATTTCTGGGAATGTCATTATTTATCCTTTACTCAGTTACTGGCCTTGAACCTGCCCTGATACTAAACATGCATGTTTATTGGGGGAAGTGACTTACTAGATAGTGATGTGAGGATAAAGATGACAGCCCTGTAGCATCTTTATATTGACAGAGCAGTGTTTCAAAAGGAGGATTTGCTTTAATTATGTTTATGTAAGGGATTTGCACTTTGCCTCTCTGCAATGGAGACACACTAATAAGAAACGAAATCTACCCCATCTCAAATATTTGCCTGTGCTTGTTCACTTTACTATAGTCTAAACATTGGCAAGAAAGCTCTGCCAGGATTGCAGTAGGGAAAGCTCCTGTTGAAAAAAAATTAATGAAATCCTAACCTTGCTTTAACCCCTCTATAAACCCATACTTGCCTTCTCCTGCACCTAAAGTATTGCACCAAGAGCTATAGGAGGTGGGCAGTATGACCGTGGTACACTCGGGCTCCCCTTGCACAGATTTTACAGTTTGCTGGACAACAGTTGAATTGCTAGCAGATTGAGAGTGATTGACACTGGGTTTGGTTAATCCGTCAACCCTTTCACATACAATAGCTTAAACTGCATGTTTTAAACGGAAATGCGAACCATTTGCAGGATCTGTTTAACAATTCTGATTTCTAAATGTCTGTAATACATGCTCTAATGCCAGACAGAGATATAACCGTGGTTAAAATATAGTAACATTCCTCAAAAAGCAAAAATAATTTTTTCAAATATTTACAGAAAAAGATTTTACAAACCGCAAATATAAATGTTAATAAAAATGAAAAGTATGTACTGTATATACTCGAGTATAAGCCGAGTTTTTCAGCACATTTTTTTGTGCTGAAAGTGCCCCCCTCGGCTTATACTCTAGTCAAGCACTTTTCTGCAGCAGAAAATGACATGTTCCGATCCGACTTTGGTCCCCTGTATGTCGGGGCCACTTGGTGGTAGGAACCCAAATTTGGTATGCAAACCCAGTGGACCTAACACTACAACATATCCAAAGATGGGGTTCCTAGGACCTGGTGACCCTGAGATACAGGGCCCCAAAGTCGGTCAACTGTGTCCATCTGTAGCAATGTAATTTTGGGACCCTTTAGGTCCAGAGACCCAAAATTTTGGCTGCAGCTAGGGGGCATTTAGGAACCCTTAACTACCAAGTTTGAAGTTTGGGGGACCTATGGCTGCAAATGGGCACAATGAGGCTGCAAATGGGCATTGTTGACCCTCTTTTCCCTTCCACTTAGCTGCGCATTTCTCACCCTAGGCTTATACTCGAGTCAATAAGTTTTTCCAGTTGTTTGTGGTAAAATTAGGTGCCTCTGGTTATATTCGGGTCGGCTTATACTCAAGTATATACAGTATTTGTTTTTCTGGTCATTAGTTCAGTAGAGTCTAGTTCAGTGTAGTATAAATCTGATACAGTGTATCGGAGTCATTGGCCCTCAGAATGTGTGCATCGTTTCGATGGAAAAAAAAAGCTGCTGAACTACAGATGAAACTATGGTAGTCAGCAGACCCTCCTTCAGATACCGTTTCCCTAACGGTATCAATTCTTCCCTATGATTACATGCTACGATATAATAATCAATAGTTTATTATCCAGCATGAAGTTAACTTTTAAACAAAACCACATATACCTTTCACATTTGCCTTCCTCAAAAGAAGTAACGTGCCTCATGCACCTTGCAATATAGTGGAATTTAGTTGTAAAATTATTGTATTCTTTTCTACATTTGGGTGGATGATTGTTATTAATATAATTTAATCATGTCATGAGTTCTGACTTCTATGTTTGTATTTGGTTCTTCACTGAGTGATAAACTGCCAGAAATGTGTCTGGCTGTTGACTGCTGGCTAAAATATTTGACATGCCATAAAGCCTCTGCTAATAGGATGTTGGTTTGGGACATGTCAGCCTAATGGGTGTAATTACCTGCGCCTGGTCAGGGATGCCATAGCCTAGAGCGTTGTTGACTAGTTTAGGATATGCTCCTTGAAGCTCTATTGATTTATTTGTGATAAACTGTTTAAACAACTGCTAAAGTCTTAATGCTACCATTATGGGATGTTTAATGGAGGAACTTTGGTGCGTAATAAAAAGTCACGGTTTGTGTAATCCTTTAATTGTGTCTTCCCACTAGGCCCAGTTCACATTGAGTGATTTGGAATGTGGGCAGAATCAGCACATTTGTGCGGCATTCATTTTTAATGGCACCCCAAACGCGGTGCGATTTTGCTGCAATTGTCACATGACAATCGTGGCTAAACATGAATAAAAAATGCCCTTGTTTCAGTGCCAATATTTGGTACCTGAGCTTCTTTGGCAAGACAAATGCGCAAAGGGCAGCCCATTCAAGTGAATAGGCTGCCCTATGTATGACTCGTGGAAAAAAAAAATTGTGAGTGGGAACGCCTGTTCCTGCTATGCAAAATGAGAACGGGGCCTTGGACTGTTGGAATTTATTCTATTTCTAATGTACTACAGCTGTGTCCTAGTGTGGGAGAGGGGTCAGAAAAAGAGTGTCTGTTGTTTAACCACTTCAATACTGGGCACTTCCCCCCTTCCTGCCCAAACCAATTTTCAGCTTTCAGCGCTGTCGCTTTTTAAATGACAATTGCACGGTCATGCTACACTGTACCCAAACCAATTTTTTATAATTTTGTTCCCACAAATAGAGCTTTTTTTGGTGGTATTTGATCACCTCTGGGGTTTGTATGTTTTTTGCTAAACAAATAAAAAAAAGACCTAGTTTCTGTTATAAAATTTTGTATTATACGTTTTCTCCTTTACTGATCTGCACTAATGGGCATAGATAAGGCGGCACTGATATACGGCACTGATGGGCACTGATAAGGTCAGCATATGATATGCGGCACTGATAGGCATTACTGGGTATCACTGGGTGGCACCCATGGCCATTACTGGGTGGCACTGGCATTTGTGGGCACAGATTGGCATCTCTGGTGGTCCTAGTGGCATCCCTGGTGGTCCTATGGGGGAGCTGTGCTTATAATCAATCAGTGCAGACTCCCCCTGTCAGGAGTGCAGCCGATCGGCTCTCCTCTAGTCGCGTCTGTCAAACGCGATAGAGGAAAAGCCGATACAGGGCTCTTCCTGTTTACACCATGATCAGCGGTGATTGGACACAGCTGATCACGTGGTAAGGAGCCTCCATCAGAGGCTCTTTACCGAGATCAGTGGTGCAGTGTGTCAGACTGACACACCACACCACCGATCGCCGCACTGCGTGTCCCCATGGGCACGTGCCGGATCATTATGCTGCAAGATGTCATATGACGTCCAGTATGGATAATGGAACCACCTCCCAGCCGTCATTTTGATGGGATGGGAAGTGGTTAATCAACTTCTGTCGAAGGAACATGTTAGATTTTCTATCGTGGCACAGCAATACAGTATCCCGGCAGGGGGGCTTTCTCCACTTTGTGTGGATGTAGGGGAAAAAAACTGTGTAAGGCCAGCTTAACATGAACCTGTAGTTTTACTTTAACCACCTGCTCACAAGCCGCTGTCATACTACAGCAGGTCGTCACGATCCCGCGAACCATCGTAGCTATACGTTGGTCACTTTAAGCGGGATATCAGGCGCACGCCCCCGTTACACAGCGGGGATGCCGATGACCGCCGACCATGAGCAATCGCGGCCACGAGAGGCAGTACAAGGACGTGTGTGAGAGGAGAGAGAAGATCGTGAGTTCCTACAAGCTGGAGACCATGATCTCTCATCTCCTATAGTCAGTCCCATCCCTCACAGTTAGAACACGCACAGGGAACACAGTTAACCCCTTGATCGCCCCCTAGTGTTAACCCCTTCCCTGCCAGTGACATTTATACAGTAATCAGTGCATTTTTATAGCACTGATCGCTGTATAATTGTCAATCGACCCAAAAATGTGTCAAAAGTGTCCGATGTGTCCGCCATAATGTCGCAGTCTCGATTAAAAATCACAGATCGCCACCATTACTAGTAAAAATAAAAAAAACGCTATAACTCTATCCCCTATTTTGTACACACTATAACTTTTGCGCAAACCAATCAATATACGCTTTTTGCGATTTTTTTTTTATTTTTTTATTTATTTATTTTTTATTACCAAAAATATTTAGAATACATATCGGCCGAAACTGAGGAAAAAATTTAGCTTTTTCTAAAAAAAATTATTACAGCAAAAAGTAAAAATATTGTGTTTTTTTTTTTTTCAAAATTGTCGCTCTTTTTTTTGTTTATAGCACAAAAAATAAAAAACGCAGAGATGATCAAATACCACCAAAAGAAAGCTCTATTTGTGGGAAAAAAGGACGTAAATTTTGTTTGGGTACAGCAATTTTCAGTTAAATCGACACAGTGCCGTATCGCAAAAAATTGCCTGGTCATTGAGCAGCCAATTCTTCTGGGGCTGAATTGGTTAAGAATTTTACTCAAGAGTATGGTATAAAATGTTAAATGTACACTTATTACTTGAAACAATGCCTTTATGAAGTCATGACTGGTGCTGGTTGGTGCGGGAAAGTTTACACAGACTTTACTGTTAATAAAGATTGGTCTGTATATGCAGCACAGGCTGGAGCTGCTCCACGCATCGCATGAATTATGATGTAGGATCATATACTCCTGCTGTAAATAAGGAAATTACAATTCAACATAATAAAGCATTATACTGCCTTTTATTGTTTATGATAAAGGCAGACTGTGACAGGCACACTTGGGTGAATTTTTGGTATTGGTAGGTGGTGGTTGCCCATTTTGGCAAAAGATTGTTCTAAAGCAAATTAGGAGTAGGGCCAGAGTGGGTGAGCTTTAATGATCATTGCCTTTATTTCTATCACCTTTCTATACAGACTCCATTTGACCAGGTCCAGATTGGGGTAACAGCACAGTCTAATTTCAGTATGTGCTGCATTATTTGCCACAGATAACTTCTCAGAGGGGCTGTATTACAAATTAAATATTTCAAGTTGTCCATTTTTGAGGAGGCTGAATTGATCAGAATTTTGTTGCAATCCAATGTTTAGCTCAATGTTTAGGCAGATAAAAACATTGAGTGGTATGCTGGTCTATTAAGTGATGTGATAGAGCAGAGACCAGTGATAAGCAATGCAACAATGAATCCTGCTCCCAGTGAGATCTTGCTGGCTGCAGTATGTATCTCAGAATGTTTAGCTGCTCACCTGGGGCTGAACATGAGCGTTCAAGTGTGAACATAATGGAACTTTTCATTCTTTATCATTGTCGGCTCTAAAACGTGTGTGTGTGTGTGTATATTGTATACAGTGCCTTGCAAAAGTATTCACCCCCCCCCCCCTTGGCTTTTTACCTATTTTGTTACATTACAGCCTTTAGTTCAATGTTTTTTTTTATTTGAATTATATGTGATGGATCAGAACACAATAGTCTAAGTTGGTGAAGTAAAATTAGAAAAATATATACATAAAACTATTTTTCAGAAATAAAAAACTGATAATTGGCAATGTGTATGTTTGTTACAAAGCCCATAAAAAGCTCTGGTGCAACCAATTAGCTTCCGAAGTCACATAATTAGTGAAAGGATGTCCACCTGTGTGCAATCTAAGTGTCACATGATCTGTCATTACATATACACACCTTTTTGAAAGGCCCCAGAGGCTGCAACAACTAAGCAAGAGGCACCACTAACCAAACACTGCCATGAAGACAAATGAACTCTCCAAACAAGTAAGGGACAATGTTGAGAAGTACAAGTCAGGGTTAGGTTATAAAAAAAATATCCAAATCATTGATCCCTAGGAGCACCATCAAATCTATCCTAACCAAATGGAAAGAACATGGCACAACAGCAAACCTGTCATGAGACGACCGCACAACAAAACTCACGGACTGGGCAAGGAGGGCATTAATCAGAGAGGCAGCACAGAGACCGAAGATAACCCTGGAGGAGCTGCAGATTTCCACAGCAGAGACTGGAGTATCTTTACATAGGATGACAATAAGCCGTACGCTCCATAGAGCTGTGCTTTATGGCAGAGTGACCAGAAACAAGCCATTACTTTCAGCAAAAAACAAAATGGCACGTTTTGAGTTTGTGAAAAGGCATGTGGGAGGCTCCCAAAATGTATGGAGGAAGGTGCTCCGGTCTGATGAGACTAAAATTGAACTTTTTGGCCATCAAAGAAAACACTCTGGCGCAAACCCAACACATCACATCACCCAAAGAACACCATCCCACACAGTAAAACATGGTGGTGGCAGCATCATGCTGTGGGGATGTTTTTCAGCAGTCGGGATTGGGAAACTGGTCAGAGTTGAGGGAAAGATGGATGGTGCTAAATACAGGGATATTCTTGAGCAAAACCTGTACCACTCTGTGTTTTGATTTGAGGCTAGGACAGAGGTTCACCTTCCAGCAGGACAATGACCCCAAACACACTGCTAAAGCAACATTTGAGTGGTTTAAGGGGAAACATGTAAATGTGTTGGAATGGCCTAGTCAAAGCCCAGACCTCATTCCAGCAGAAAATCTGTGGTCAGACTTAAAGATTGCTGTTCACAAGCGCAAACCATCCAACTTGAAGAAGCTGGAGCAGTTTTTCAAGGAGTAAGGGAAAAAAATCGCAGTGGTAAGATGTGGCAAGCTCATAGAGACTTATCCAAAGCGACTTGGCCCTGATAGCCGCAAAAAGTGGCTCTACAAAGTATTGACTTAAGGGGGGTGAATAGTTATGCACATTGACTTTTTCCGTTATTTTGTCCTATTTGTTGTTGTTTGCTTCACAATAGAAAAAAAAAAAAAATCTTAAGTTGTGGGCATGTTCTGTAAATTTAAATTATGCAAATCCTCAAACAATTTCATGTTAATTCCAGGTTGTGAGGCAACAAAACATAAAAAATACCAGGGGGGATGAATACTTTTGCAAGGCACTGTAGGAACATTAGAGATGGAGGTGTTTTGTGCTCATTTGAAAATGAACATACAAATATTTTGTGTCTGGGGTTCGTCCAGTTCTCTGAAGAGAAGCTCAGTTTAAACACTTCGGTAAACCTTTGTTTGATTTATATAGCGATATCATTTCTTATAATGTAAGGGATAATGGCAAAGGTGGGTAATACAGATAGTACTGAACTTGGCCAGTACAGTACACTTGCCATAGGAGGTAAGATTTCAAAGTGCACTTAAAGTTTCTTAAACTGCAGAGTACCAAGCAGCATATGAAAGGGGTTTCCAGTTATGGGGAGAGGATGGAACGAAATGTCTTAAAAATAGAGGCTGTTCTTTTGGGATGGTATCTGGAAATTGAGAAGATACATGGAGGGACCAGACTAGAGAAAGCTTTTATTCTAACAGAATTCTGTCTGTAATTGGCACCCAGTGGGTGGGCATAGAGGAGCTCAAACCGATCAAGACGATGAGTTGGAGAACAAAGCGCAGTATGGATTGCTATAACTTGTACACACTCTGTCAATAGCATGAATACAGGACAAATTGGATGCATTTGTAATCCACTTACCCTAAAGGAACTTGCCAGAAAGTAGATATGGTAGCTGCTATTGTTGAATTATTTTTGAAAAATGCTTGCTCTGGGGTTGTCGTTCCAAATTTTCCCTTTAATAATTGGTGGGTCACTGACTTGGAACTAGCATGTGTATATGAAAAGTCAGGGCATGTCTATAACTTAATACAATGACAAGAATGACAGCAACTTAGCTTGCAGTTCCAGATGTCTAACTTGGTGGGCTGCTTTTAAGAGATAAGGAAAATGGAAATGGCAGTGTACTGCCAATAGCTGGTCGTTGGAGTCATGCATCTGTTTGTTTTTAAACCTGTGCTAGAAAATGACACCTGGAATCTGGTTCTATGAGAAATGTTTGTGCATTCCCTTGTATAGGCTACTTGCTGAAAAGGATTTGTGGTTCTACACTGTTCATTAAGTATATGAAATAATAAGCCTTTCGAGTCTTGGCTACCTACTCTTTTCCCTGGTACTGGGACCATCTTTACATTAAAATCACTTTTTAAATTAAAAGGATAATTTGTTATCTTTAAAATTATCCAGGAAGGCAAATAGCATATGTGTATTGCTTTAGTGAATAGTTCTCAACAGAGAAGGGGGTCTCAGAACCTTCATCCTGGGCTACAACCAAATGGCCCTAAGGTCTTAAAGTGTACCTAGCAAAGTGGGCTGTGCCATGGTGCCACAGTAATTTGTGTGTCCTCGGTGAAAGGTGTTTTTTTCCTAAAGAGCATGGATTATGGTCTTCCAGCAGTGGCTTCTTTTGCAGCACTTTGGCCACATGGCTTCCCAGAGCCACAAAGGAAGAAAGTGCTGCAAGATTTCTTCAGTGTCTGGGTTTGAATCTGTGCCCCACCTCCTCAAATTTTGTTATGCAACTGTGTCTATGCAGCCACTGCGTGTGCATCCACTTATATGAGCTGCCTGCACACAGCTTGAAGGTAAATTCACATGCAGCAGACAGTGGCTCAGATTGGACAATGGGCCTGTTCGCCCATCTAAATGAGCCCTAATGCTCATCATGTGTCACCAACTGCAGGTCCTGCTCTGACCAGTGTCTGGTGAAGTATGGCATCTTAGGACCACCATCCCAATACATCTTAGTACTTGCCCAAGGGGCAAATGCCACCTACCTTGTCTTCCAACCCATTTCTTCCCTGATACAGGCCAACCCTTTACATTGCAGTCATAGTCTTTCTAAATTTAGTTACTGTCAGCAATTTCTTTATGAAAACAGCAAGGGTATTTAAATTCTCAGTAATTCTCGCCTCCTGCAGACTTATAATAAAGCCTCTGTATAAGGAAGCTTTGTGTGCAGTGTGAGGTCTGTACTGTGCTAATTATTGTTTTACTTTGGAGTTGATGACTTTTCCAGTTCCGTAAGCTCATTATATCATATAGTACCTTGGGACAAAAAGAATACAGTTCTCAGGGGTATACAGTGAAGTGCTCCTTTAGAAGCTCCTCTCTCTATTTCTCTTATTCTTGCTTTCTTTGCATTTTCACTATTTTCCCCTAAATTTCTGTGTGGACATTATAAATGCTGCAGATGCTACTGACATGATACCCAAACATAACTGACATTTGGCTTTACTAGTTTGTATGATGTTCTTTTGAGGACTTTACTAATGTATATTTGAGATTTTTTTTCTGCTTACTGAAAAGGATGAAAGTGTGAATGAACCCAATGAAGTTTTGAAAGTCAAAGACTTCAAAAGTGATACTGGTAATGGTTTGCCCTTTGGTATAAATTAAAGACTGCATGCGCGAACCCTGACATCTAGCAGCCTCTATGGCCACCACTGTTGTACAGTATGTTCCCTTGTGTTTGTACAACTCTTTTAGTTTCATTGACTTAAAAGGTATAATTTAGTGTGTTTTCAGTGAAGCAGATATAAAGCTATTGTAAATCATACCAGAATGTACGTTTTTTTTTTTTTTTTTTTTTTTTAAGCTGTTCTTGAAGGCATTTAATATGCAGGGTTTTATATTCTACCTAACTGTGCCCCCTAATATAACTGTTTCCCTGCTTTAACCAAATAATTAAAAGCCACAAAAAAGCTCAAGATATGCAATTTCAAAAATAAAAAAAATTCAAGATTTTCCTCTAATCAACCAAATCAAAGGTGATTCCATGCAAAGCTGATATTTCAGTTTTTATTTGGGGCTGTGGAGGTAATCTACTACAGTTTCCAAAATTGGGCAACTAAAAGAGCGCTTTAGTGACTTTGTGCAAACAGAAGAAGTAAGAACACCCAAAGCACTCAGTTGGGTTAGAAGTCATGAACTGTGCACAGTCCCCTAGAAACAGAACCATGTAGCTGACAACTTGTTCCACCAGATGCCACTACTTACAGTATAAGGCTCCATTCACACCTGAGCGTGCCGGATTGCGGGCGGAATCACCTCAGCTCTGCCCACAATTACAGAATCGTGGCAAAACATGGAACGTGTTTGCAATGCCATTATTTCTTAATGGCACCCCAAATGTGGGGGGATTTTGCTGTGATTGTCGAGAGACATGGTGACAAAAATCACAGCCGCAAACGCTCCTGACTGTGCCAAGATTTGTTACAATGAGCTTCTTTTGAGCGGAGGGAGGCCCATTCAAATGAATGGTGCTGCTCCAAAAAAAGTAGCTGCAGCAGCTGTCGCTGCAGGTCGCTCAGGTGTAAATGGAGCCTTAGGGTCCATGCACACTAGCTTAAAAAATGCTGCTTCTAGAGGAGTTTTGCCTGTTGAAGCAGCTCAATGTTATCCTATGTGTCCATGCACATTAGGATGTTTAGAGGCATATGTTAAGTTCAGCGTTTAGAGGCAGGAAAAAACCCTTCTGTCCTACGCTTTTGAGTTTTCTGGCAGAAATAAATGCTAAATGCTCTTAAACACTTCTAAACACCTGTACAAAAATGCGCTATAGATGAGCATTTTTTTTTTCTGTCTAAAGAACTGCCGTTTTTTAAGCCCAGTGTGCATTGATCCTTAATTATCATGTGTTTGACTCCATTTGACTTCTTTCTTTTTAATGAAATATGGGTTAAAGAGCAGAATAAGAAGTCTAGCAGAATCGGATCTTATAATTGTAATAAGTAATTAATTAAGTGAGTAATTAAGAAATAATGTAAATGGCTCTGAAGGAACTGTTTAATTTACAGTGCCTTGAAAAAGTATTCATACCCCTTGACATTTTCTACATTTGGTCATGTTACAACCGAAAATCTAAATGTATTTTATTGGAGTTTTATGTGATAGACCAATACAAAGTAGCACATAATTGTGAAGTGGAAGAAAAATGATTTGAAAAATGGTGAGTCAATACTTTGTAGAACCACCTTTTTCTGCAATTACAGCTACAAGTCGTTTTGGTTACGTCTCTACCAGCTTTGTACATCTAGATAGTGACATTTTTGCCCATTCTTCTTTGCAACATAGTCTTGCCATAGGTTCTCAATTGGATTTAGGTCTGGACTTTGACTGGGCCATTCTAACACATGCTTTGATCGTAACCATTCTATTGTAGCTCTGCCTGTATGTTTAGGGTCATTGTCCTGCTGAAAGGTGAACCTCCGCCCCAGTCTCAAAAAGGTTTTCTTCTAAGGTTGCCCATTATTTAGCTCCATCCATCTTCTCATCAACTTTGACCAGCTTTCCTGTCCCTGCTGAAGGAAAGCATTCCCACAACATGATGCTGCCACCACCATGTTTCATGGTGGGGATGGTGTGTTCAGAGTAATGTTCAGTGTTAGTTTTCTGCCACACATAGCATTTTGCTTTTAGGCCAAAAAGATCAATTTTGGTCTCATCGGACCAGAACACCTTCTTCCACATTTGCTGTGTCCCCCACATGGCTTCTCGCAAACAGGACTTCTTCTGGCTTTCTTTCAACACAATGGCTTTCTTCTTGCCACTCTTTTATAAAGGCCAGATTTGTGGCGTGCATGACTAATAGTTGTCCTGTGGATAGATTCTCCGACCTGAGCTGTTGATCTCTGCAGCTCCTCCAGAGTTACCATGGGCCTCTTGGCTGCTTCTCTGATTAATGCTCTCCTTGCCCGGCCTGTCATTTTAAATGGACAGCCATGTCTTGGTAGGTTTGCAGTTGTGCCAATTCCATATCTCACAAATCGGAATACACAGGGATAACCACCAGCCCTAGCAACATATATTACAATTTTGTGATCATTGCTTTACCATCTTTCAGTTCTATCATCTATCACACATGAAATGACTTTCCTTAAATGACTGATTATATTGGATGCAAATCAGTAAGCATCACCATATTCTATCAGCATCAATAGGGACTGTGTTCAGTACTTATCCAGTCATTTATACCATCTGTCTTGAAGTTTGTGACCATACTGGGATTCCACTATTGAATTTGAATTATACTGTGTCATTTCACAGCTTTTTTTAGGAATCAACTAGTTACTCTCTCAGACACCAGTTTCTAAGTCATTCCCACTATTTGATGATTGTTTGACATCTCCTTCATACAGGATCACTACCTGGATTGGTTTTCATTTTTATATGTATGTGTGGTTTATGTTATGTAATCTTTTGGACGATATTGGTTCATATATTCGGATTAATTCAGTACCATTTTTAATCAATTCTCAATACATTTTGAACAGGTTACGCTGCCTGGTCATCCTTTTGCCTACTTTTGCAGTTTGTGCTACAACTGTGTTTTTTCTTTTGTTGTAGTTGTGCCATACTCTTTCCATTTTCGAATGATGGATTGAACAATGCTCCGTGAGATGTTCAAAGCTTGGGATATTTTTTTATAACCTAACTCTGCTTTAAACTTCTCCACAACTTTATCCCCGACCTGACTGATGTGTTACTTCATGATGCTGTTTGTTCATTAAGGTTCCCTAACAAACCGTGTTAGGGCTTCACAGAACAGCTGTATTAATACTGAGATTAAATTACACACATTAAATTAACTACCGTATTTATCGACGTATAACATGCACCCCAAGTTTAGGAGGGAATTTTAATGAAAAAAACTTTTAGGATGGAAGTTTAAGGGAAAAAATCAACTTACATTTAAGTGTCCATTGCAGCCTTGTCAGTGCAGTCTTGTCCCCAGTGCAGTCTTGTCCCCAGTGCAGCCTTGTCCCCAGTGCAGCCTTGTCCCCAGTGCAGCCTTGTCCCCAGTGCAGCCTTGTCCCCAGTGCAGCCTTGTCCCCAGTGCAGCCTTGTCCCCAGTGCAGCCTTGTCCCCAGTGCAGCCTTGTCCCCAGTGCAGCCTTGTCCCCAGTGCAGCCTTGTCCCCAGTGCAGCCTTGTCCCCAGTGCAGCCTTGTCCCCAGTGCAGCCTTGTCCCCAGTGCAGCCTTGTCCCCAGTGCAGCCTTGTCCCCAGTGCAGCCTTGTCCCCAGTGCAGCCTTGTCCCCAGTGCAGCCTTGTCCCCAGTGCAGCCTTGTCCCCAGTGCAGCCTTGTCCCCAGTGCAGCCTTTGCCCTCAGTGTCCATCGCCATTTAAAATTGGCACCGTCAGGACACCGGAGCGGAGCGAACGCCGCTGAGATAGCAGGGACTGGGCGGAGCCGAGATACACATGTACTCGGCTCTTGTTGGCTCTTCTCGGCTCCGCTCACGTGACTGTCAGCGGAGCAGAGAAGAGCCAAAAAGAGCCGAGTACACTCGCTATGTGTAGCTCGGCGGCGATCGCTCCACTCCACTTACAGCTAGCGGAGATCGGTGTATAACACGCACCCACGATTTCCCCCTGATTTTAAGGGGAAAGGGGTGCGTGTTATACGCCGATAAATACGGTAATTGGGTGACTTCTGAAGGCAACTAGATTTTAGTTAAAGGTATCGATCGGAGTAAAGGGGGCTGATTACCAATGCACGCTAAACTTTTCTGATATTTATTTGTAAAAAATGGTGAAAACCATATATCATTTTCCATCCACTTCACAATTATGTGCCACTTTGTGTTTGGTCTTTTACATGAAATTCCGATTTAAAATACATTTACGTTTTTGGTTAAAACATGAGAAAATTTGGGAATATTCAAGGGATGTGAATACTTTTTCAAGGCACTGTAAAACAGTTTTTTATGCCAGCCCAATAACATCCATCTTTTCTTTTTTAGAGGCATGTTGTGGAGACGTTTTTTGGATTTGACGAAGACTCTGTTGATTCAGAAACCTCTTCAGTCACCTCCTTTAACACTGATAAAACGGACAGGACACCTGCAACGCCTGAAGAAGATCTTGAGGATGTAAGTTGTATTTCCTTCAGTTTTCTCAAGTTGTATTAATCTCTTTAGGCCCCAACGGCATCAGGATTTGCTTGGCACTGCAAACTTCCATCCACTAGGGTTCACACTTTTAGGTACTTTTTGTAAGCCCATGTTCTAAGATCCTTTGCGCTAGGCTCTACAAAACTAACAGGCTCAGTCCTGTGTCTACAAGTGCCCTTAGTCTGGCCAGAGATGGGCATATATTGCAATCGGTGGTTAAACCTGTATGCCATTCCATGCTCACCACACCTCTGTGTCCTGCTTTTGCTACATTGAGTTTGCTGGTTCATGGCTACGGTAAACCTACTGTGCAAGATTTGTTCCATAGAATATGAAAATCTAGCTGTTTTAGAGGTTTTTCCAAGGTGAAAAATTCTTTATTCAAAATATTAATTGCATACCTGGAAGAAACCCATATCACTCTCGAGGTAAATTGTATGTATAGCCCAAAACCCTTTTTGTAGTTTTAGATAGCATAAGTAAAGATTAAAACCACTGTAATGCGTTTCTGGTCATCATGAGATTTTATTGCTAGGGATATTGTCATTCTATATTTGTCCTGGAGACAGAATATTATGGGACATTTTAGAGCTGTCACAAGAGTAAATGGTAAGGGTAAAACTTTCATTGGAGACAAGTGGTCCAATGACAACTGTCTTTAGGATATTCCACTCCCTTTGTATAGACTTCCTCTCACTTCCTGTTGTGTCTCAAGGACAGGAAGTAGAGTTAAATTTCCCCAGTGGGATGCACAGCAAAAAAAATCAACTGACAGGACCCTCCCCTTCTCTAGCTGCAGAAACGTGTTGGTTATACATAGATTTTAATCCTTGTATGGCTATATAGTTAATTATTCATTGGGGAGTACTTTACAGGCCTGTCTTATTGAAGAGCTACTAAAAATACAATACAAGCAACCTAAAGTTTGAACGGTTTTCAAAAGGTAAGAGTAGCCTAATAAACTTGCTCTGAGTGCAACAGTACAGCACAGTCACTGTGCCACACTAGTGAGCCAGAAGCAGAGACTGCATATGTATTAATCAAATATGGCTGACCCATGTACTTGTCAGGACACTCCTCCTTATTTGTCCCCACTCACCATATTGAAACGACCCCCAGCTTTTCAGTCTGGTGGGTCACTTTGAGCTTCATGATGGTATCCAGGAATGATGGATATGGTGTCAAGTCATCCAAACCGAAATTTGCTTTATGAAGTTTCTCAGCAGAACAAACGGGTACCCAAAAGGAAAAAGAATGGAACTAATAGTGAAGTACCATTTAAAAAAGGTTTTATTGCACAAGGGAGTGGGTACTTACAAAAAGTAAGATCAAACAAGCCTGAAACATTGCGCTGTGAGTGTAAAAACACAGTTTCTGGCGTGCGTTCCACGGGACCGGAAATTGCGTCAGCATTTCACCCTCCCACAGGGCGTCATCAAGGACCTTGATGACGCCCTGTGGGAGGGTGAAACGTTGACGCAATTTCCTGTGCCGCTAAAGATGCTTCCGGTCCCGTGGAACACACACCAGAAACTGCGTTTTTACACTCACAGCTCCATGTTTGAGGCTTGTTTGATCTTACTTTTTGTAAGCGCAAGTTTACATATTCAGTATATATTTTTCACACTCCTTATTGGCTGAGAGACAGCAGCGGCGCCATTGGCTCCCGCAGCTGTCAGCCAGCCAATCAGGAGAGAGAGGGGACGGGGCCGGGTCAGGGCTCCATGTCTGAATGGACACACAGAGCTGTGACTCGGCTCCCGTGCCCCCATAGGAAGCTGATGGCTGTAGGAGCACTCGATAGGAGGAAGGGGCCAGGAGCAGCAAAGAGGGACCCAAGAAGAGGAGGATCTGGTCTGCTCTGTGCAAAACCAACTGCCCAGAGCAGGTAAGTATAACATTTTTGTTTTACAAAACAGACATTTTTATTATCACTTTAACACCATCAGTCTATCCCCAATTCAAAAATATATTCTTAACACTTTTCAAGCTGCAAGTGTGCATAAAGTGGCAAGACTCATTAACCATCCTCCTGCTGATGAAGGCTTCAGAGAGGCCATGTTTGGTAAGCCAGGTCAGGATTTAGAAAGTGAATTGCAAGGCCCGTTTGAATGCTGGTATTCACAGTACAGCTCAATGGTACTGTGACATTGAGTGTACCCACCCCATGTCATATAAAACGAATCTGAATCGGAGTCTGTTTTACAAAAAATTTAATTGTGTTGTTATTTATGGACCTGTGAGGTGCAGATCATATTCTAGCAACATATAGTATTGCTAAACAGGATGATGATCAGGGCTGGACTTTTATCACTGAAGCCTGTAATACCACCACCTATTTTATACAGGACAATTCCTTGCTTTCCTGGCCCTCACTCTGCCTAATATGTTCTGATAATGTGTAAATTTTATATGAAATGATTTTGCCTTCTAATAATAGGAAGAATGTGCTGTCAATTATTATACATGGAAAAATTGCCTCTTTGCCTCTGGCACCTATAGTCACATGCCTCTTGTGCCTAATTGTTAAGCTGATCCAGATGATAAGAAAAAACTATCATGAACCTGTAAATAAAATGTAGTGAAATCTTTGTTTCCTCTTCAAGAGCACCCCTAAAGAGGAGGCTGATTTAAGGTTTCGTCAGCTGACACGCGAATACCAGGCGCTGCAGAGAGCCTATGCCTTACTCCAAGAGCAAGTAGGGGGGACCCTGGATGCAGAAAGAGAAGCAAGGGTATGTTTGTTGGGCTGAACTTTCTGTTTTTGAATTATTTGTACATTTTTATAAATTGTTTCTGTAAAACACAGCCATGTTATCAATTCTTAGTACCCAGTAAAAGAAACAGTTGATTTTAAAGCAGCTCAGTTGCTTAAAAAATACAACAAAAATAACGCTGCAAAAGACACTTCATACTTGCCTGTCCTGGTTCGAATTAGCAGAATTTGCTTGGTTGTTGTGAAAAGCCACATAAAGGATCTTGCATTCAGTATAGTATAATTTTGTATCCCTTGGCCATTCTGTGGTTCCTCCTGTCAGCCCCTTAATTGCTATAGAGCGTAGATACTTTGTGTGCAGCAATGGATTGAAGATTGTAGAAATGGGTGTTTGGAAGTGTGAGTATGAAGTGTGTTATTTTACAGGAGCATTTTCAATGCAGTTTTAAGGGGATTTTACGGTAAAAAGTTTAAGGGATACCTGCTTCCTGTGTTCCCATGGCCCCTCTCATTTTCTTACATTTTTTCTGATTACCATGTGCAAAGGAGCCCCCTGAATATTCCAAACGAAATGGCAGAAGGGATAACTGTAACATACGTGTAGTTATGGACTACACAAAGCCATATTGTATGGACAAATCAATATTCTGCAGAAGAGCCTTTTTTTGTACACCTCATCTGCATAACATCAGAACCAAAAAAACATGCAGATGCAGTGCTGTATGTATAGCCAAATGAGGTGTATGAGCATGTAGGAATCATCCTTATTTTTTTTTTTTTTTTTCTTGGCGGTGGGGGTAGAAGGGTTGAAAAATTAGCTTTACTGTATTTTTGGAAATTTCACTAAATGATATACTGCATATGGGGGACACACATTTCTAAATTTGAAAAGATCTGTAGATGGGGCTTTAACGCTGTAACCCATACCTTTCTGGGTTCTCTTTATTGGTCCTTGAGATCACACATGACTCCATGCAATGCTGGGAGTTGGAACTACAGTGTACAATATCATCAGTTACCTATCCCATCCCAGTTACCTATCCCATGTTCTCATGCAGAATAATGCTGCCAAGCAGTCCTCCTATACAACCATCAACGACAACATCTGTAGAAATCTGCATAAATAAAGCTTGGCATTCATGTTCCCAGAAACCTCTCCTGTGGGAGGTTGTGTTAGGTTGTGGGCTACAGGGTTTCATGAACAATATCTTCTGCTTCTGTCCCAAATTAAATTAAACTGTACCATGTAATTTTGTAATAGGTCGCAAGGTGAGAGGTTGCAGCAGAGGCTAATCTGTGACAGATCTTTGTGAATGCATCAAAAACTTGCACAGACAGCAGGACGCATATGATTGTGTCTTTATGGCGCCACCTTCTCAGTGTATTAAGTAGATCTGACCCTGGAATAACCTGGATGCCTGAATAAAAATGGCATTGTCCTTCAGCAGATGAAGGCATGGTCAGGGGAAGTATTTTTATCCCTGTGAAAAGTAAAAAATACCTGCAAGTGTTAGACTTGCACATTACTTGGCATTCACATATACACTATATTGTGAAAAGTATTGGGACACCTGCTTTTACACCATGGGTGCTCAACCTGTGGCAGCTGTTGCAGAACTACAAGTCCCATAAGGGCATTGCAAGGGTGACAGTTGTAAACATGGATCTCAAGTCAGAGGCATGATGGGACTTTTTGGGAGTTTTGCAACAGCTTTAGGGCCACTGGATGAGCACCCATGCTTTACACGCACATGAACTTTAATGGCATCCCAGTCTTAGCCCATAGGGTTCAATATTGACTGGCCTGCACAGAGTCGCTTCTGGAAGAATGGTCGGACATTCCCATAGACACACTCCTAAACCTTGTGGACAGCCTTCCCAGAAGAGTTGAAGCTGTTATAGATGGAGCTCTACTCTGCTGTGTTATAAACCGCAGGAGAGGCTGGGTCTCTATATTGCAATCGCTATCTTAATTATAAAGTGCCGTAGTGAAACTAATTAAAGTGCTCCGTGCTGTATCTTGTATATAACTATCACGTTGTCGTGGTAGTATTTTCTGAACGTGATTGTATTAATTCAGGGTGTGGTGCAACTGCATTACTAGTGCTTTCAAAATATCTTCATTGTTACCACAAGCAATCACAGTTATTTAGAAATACAAAATAAATGATACAACAATGAAAAAAGACCAAGTAAAACTTAGTGAATAAAGGTGAAATAATGTGACTGAGAATAAAGTCCGTGAGAACAGCAATTGTGCTTGTTGAAGTCTTATGCTTTAACTTTGAATTTTCCTTGTGCAAATTAATTCCAGTGTGTCCACCACCAATTATGCAATGGGTCACTTACCAAACTGTGGTAAGTGTGGAGCGTGTGGTTTAGTTTTGGATAACCAATCCTATCTGTGGTCTCCCGCTTGCTCCCAATTCCTGGTGTAGGCGATTTACAAAAATGAGATAATGAAATGGGCCTCTAATGGTGAAGTACGTTTTTTAAAAACTTTTTATTAAAATATATAACATAAAAACTCACATGGTCCGGTGCCTATAGCTGGCACTGAGCATATCCAGCCTTGTGTTTAAGAGTGGTATCGCTGGTATCTTCCTGTCTGCTCGTTTGCGTCCCGGGTCCCCTTCCTGGTCTGAGCTGCCTCTCCCGGAAGTGACGTGATCGCGTGTTTACCCAGCAGCCTCTACGCATTTCGCAAATACCTTTTGCGTCATCAGGAGAGCTTCCTGATGACGCAAAGTAGGCACTTTATAATTAAGATAGCGATTGCAATATAGAGACCCAGCCTCTCCTGCGGTTTATAACACAGCAGAGTAGAGCTCCATCTGTATAGCAATACTAAAAATAGAATTTATAACAAAAGGTGGCGCGGTTTTCTTTTTTTCTCACTTTAGATTTGAAATAATCACCAGAAGGTGATTATAGTTCACAAAACTGCAGCTCACCAATAGACCACTAAAAAACATAAAATAATATTGTATAAAAAATAAAAAAATACTACACAGAAATAACCAGCGCCGGTACCCCACAATTTTGTTTGAAGCTGTTATAGCTGCAAAGGATGGGCCAACTCAATATTGTGTTGATTTTTATGTTTTTCCTCATCTCGTCTCTTGAGTTTGGGAGCAGCGGCCGAAGTCTCATACCCACCCAACCATAGTGCCTTTGGACACATCCATGTACCTTGCTTTTTTGTTGTTTTTAACAACTCCATACTGAACCCTATGGACTAAGACTGGGATGCCATTAAAGTTCATGTGCGTGTAAAGGCAGGCTTTCCAATACTTTTGACAATATAGTGTATAATCTAGCATATATACACTAGTATATCACTTAAACTTTTACAAAATGTGTCTCAATGTTTATGTAACCATATTTGGACTTCAGTCAGCTACTCAATTTCAGCAAGATAAAGACCTGAAGCAACCATTCAATGAACTGTCAAGACAAATAATAGGTTGTCCAATCTATGAAAAGACTCCTCTGCTTACTCCATAATCATCTAATAAAATATGGGATCAATATTCTTCCTTTTGAGTGTTGTCCTTCCTTTTGCATATTTTAGTTTATGGGCTTGCTCACACCATGTCTGTTAAGCTTTGCTTTTTTTTGTTTGCACATGTATGGTGTGAACAGAGCACATAGAAAACTATTTTCTTTATCCTCCTCCCTTATCTTAGTGATTGCAGCTCTTATATTTCTTTCCAGATAGACTTCCTTTAATGTCTCCAGCATTTGTGTATATGGAGTTAATTGCTGATCGATTTTCATCCTCTACAGACTCGGGAACAGCTCCAGACTGATTTGCTCCGATATCAGTCCAAAATTGAAGACTTGGAGAATTCTCTGTGTGAGAAAGGACAGGTAAAGCTTGCACAGAAGCCTCTTCATAAGCCCGTGTCTGTTCTGCTCGGCAGCATGCTTTCCGCTCTCATAGCTTGGTGGTGGGCTTTGTATTTGTAACAATGATGACTTGCTTGTTTGCTTTCAATAAAGGGCAGCTGTGTAACAGTAATTCACCTGATTCTGAGATCTATTAGCAATATACAATAATGGGCATATTTAAAATGGCCCTGAAAAAAGGTACGAACTATAATAAAATGCAGTAGCTCATAGTAGCAAATCAGAATTCATCTTTTGCCAATATCACCAAAGTGCAGAAATATAATTTGCTGCCACCGGTCACTAAAAAAATAAACGTAATGCCTCATTAAAAGAACAAAAAATTGGAGAAAAAAATAAAACGGTGTCTGATTTACAAAGGGGCCACAGCTTACCTACTCAAGGCATTGATTTTTTTTTTTTTTTTTCAGCCAGTGTACCAAACTACTCTCTTTGTTGGTAATCTAATGATCTGTGAACACTTGCTTCTGATACTGGACAGGGATTTTAAAACATTCCCTCTGTAGGCATTTTGCTGTTTCTTTCTACAGAAAGCCTTGTGGAAAAAAAAAAGTATTAAAAATGTCCTCACAGCTACCCATCAGATTTATACCTGTTTTGGAAGCTTCAATGCGGTTGGTGAAGCAAGAAGCAGAGAGGGAAATCGCACAGCACAGGCTTCAGGGACATTTCTCCCAGTAACCCTCTGTGTGCTCCCTGGGTTCTGGCTGCTGTGGACTGCAGTTAACACAGTCTGCAGCATTTGCTGGCAAGGCATAGATATTACTGATCAGTTGAAAAAAAACACTAATGCCCATTAGGTTCAGCATCTCACAACCCCTGCAGCTTTGACCAGAGAAAGGCAAAACTAAACCCCCTTTGTAACTGTTCAACTTTTCTGGATTTTCTCTTTGTATAAGGCTTATAATGTTTTTTTTTTTTTTTTTTTTTACTATAGGAGTGCAGTAAATATTATTATACATTTATTTATATATTGCGCCAACAGTTTGTGCCGTGCTTTACAACATGAGGGCAGACAGTACTGTTATAATACAATTCAATAAAGGAGGAATCAGAGGGCCCGGCTCATTAAAGCTTACAATCTAAAATGGAGTGCATTATCCTCAGACTCTATATCTTTTCCATTATATCTTAATGATTAACAGCGGCCAGAGCTTTTTTCCCTGATTGTTGGCTGCTCAGCTATCACATATTGATGAGGAGGATTTGGCACACATGATGTTTGTCAATGTGTACCAAGCAGATGAAAGCAGGGGGATACCTTAGGTTGTAGAATAGAAACAACCTATCAATTTTAAAATAGAAATGAAAGGCAAAACGTCTGTGTATACATATACAAAAAAAAAAATATTTTTTTTTTTCCTTTTTTTATAAGTGATTACATACCCTTTATTCTCAGCTGCATAAAGATCTCAAATAATTAGGGGAGGAGAAACATACTGATCTTCCCAGTGAATGGCTTGGGGGGGGGGGCATGTCAGCACAAGTCTAATCATTAAAGTTCTCATCACAGCCAGAAAACTAACCACGCTGTGTTCTCATGTCTAGTGTGTTTAGATTTTAATGGGAAAGCAGAGGGAATGGCAAAAAACAGGTATTTTACACGAAGGAAACAATACAAAGAGAACAGGATACTTCTTTATACAAGAACATGGTACAAAAGACACCTATCAGGAATATGAATTGTTTGGGTAACATATTCTTTCCGTCTATAATTCCTTAATCATAAACCACAGGATACAGGGCTTGTAGTTGTAGACCATGGGCTATATGCAGGCAACCTTCAGGTGGTTGAACACTGGCCAAAAACATGCTAGGGCTACCCATAATGCACGCCCATATAACCCCACCCACACTGTGGGACTCCAGTATTAATGTGTTAGGCACTCACCTTGGCACAAAGTGCAACGCCTGTAGTTAGCCGCAGGCTGCTCTACAGGTCCAGGGCCTGGGTCCATCGCTGTAGTTCCGAGTTCTTGAAGACCCCTTTGGGGTATACTCACCATGACGGTGAATGGAGTCTTGAATGCTAATGGGCTCAGGGACATGGATAAGGTAAGGCAGTGTTTCCCTGAATTTTGGGACCAGTCCCTGCCTATTTATAGACAACACACAGTGCTTATCACATACAAACCAAACATTTCCCAGCACACTTACCAGCCAGCCTGCAACAAACTGAATTGGCCCTGTCTAACTGTGTACGTTAAAAGCAGAGGGTTTTGTTTGCACACTTAAGCAATGGCGGATCACAGGCACAGGCGGCCCTCCAGCTGGTGCGAAACTACAAGACCCATCATGCCTCTGGCTGTGGGAGTCATGCTTGTAACTGTCAGCCTTGCAATGCCTCACGGGACTTGGAGTTTTGCAACAGCTGGAGGGCCGGCAGCTGTAGCCAAAAAAAATGCCAAAATTCAGAACATTGCTCAGGGTGAAAGCGGTTCCCTTGTCCCAGAGCAATGTCTTATTATGCCACCACTCTACTTTTATGACTCTAGCTCCTTTTTCTGATGCACACCATATGACCTATCTGACAAAAGAAAATTTCTCTGCAACTATATGAACTATTTGGAAAACTTTAGTCACTCCTTGAATCTTCAGTTTCCGGGGCCAAAAATGCTACACTTCCTCTCTCCCCCCTGACTTTGTTCATGAATCAGAGTTGGAATCTCCAAACCTGTTTGAGGATGAAATGGAAGAATGCAAAGGGGAAGCAGATCTTGTAAGGGAAGGTGCAGAGGATATTTCAACCCATGCATTTTATGCAGCACATATGCTATGGCTTCTTGACCGGTCTTTTCCACTGCTCACTCTCTGAAATAAGCTGTGAAAATGAGGCCTTGCCTAGCAGCATCTGAATCTTTACAGCCAAAATAAGCCCCTGTGGGAATTAAGAGGCTGGAAAAGTAAAAAAAAATGTTCTCATCCATGCCCAAATTGAATATGCACTACATGCGGGCTGACCTAATCTTTAAGGCTGCTTTCACACTGGGGCGGTTTGCAGGCGCTATTGCGCTAAAAATAGCGCCTGCAAACCGACCTGAAACAGCTGCTGCTGTGTCTCCAGTGTGAAAGCCCTGAGGGCTTTCACACTGGAGCGGTGCGCTAGCAGGACTGTAAAAAAAAGTCCTGCTAGCAGCATATTTGGAGCGGTGAAGGAGCGGTGTATTCACCGCTCCTATACCGCTCCTACCCATTGAAATCAATGGGACACCGCGGGGATACCGCGGCAAAGCGCCGCTGCAGCGGTGCTTTCCGGAGGTTTTTAAACCCTTTTGCGGCGGTTTTTGCGGCACCCTTTTGCGGCGGTTAAAACCACCCCGCTAGCGGCCGCATACCGCGGCTAAAACGATGGTAAAGCAGCGCTAAATATAGCGCTGCTTTACCGTCGCCGCCTGCACCGCCCCAGTGTGAAGCCGGCCTAAAGGATATTCACCCTTCCTAAGCTTTCTGCCAAAATGTATCCTATGGAAAAGGAATCTAATAAAAAAAATTGTCTCTTCTGGTAGTAGATCCTGCCATTTCAGTCCTTGATAAACACCTTTAGTTCCCGTTGAGGATATTGATGTTCTAAAGCCCCTTAATAGTCTTCTTTGCCCTTGCAGGCCCACACCTGCAACCAGCAGTTACTAACATGTCTATTTGCCAGACTATTGCTAATTGGACTAAACCCTTGAATAGAGTCCATGAACCTGTGTTTATTGACCCTATTTTTGTAGAACATTTACAGCTGACGCCCTTGGCCTTATTGTTTTGTGTTGATGCTATCGGGAATGTACTTTGCCAAGTCTTTAGAATATCTGTGTGCATAGGTGCAGGATTTTGTGGTTAAAAGCTTGGTCTGCACATCCTGCTTGTAAGATGTGCCTTGCACGCATGCTTTTTGACAGTGAACATCTATTTGAGAAATCTCTTGAAAGTTTCTTTAACTACTTGCCTACCAGGCACGAATACCTCCTTCCTGACCAAGCCATTTTTCAGCTTTCAGCGCTGTCGCATTTTGAATGACAATTGCGTGGTCGTCCAAGGATGTACCCAAATAAATAATAATAATTTTTTCCCCATAAATAGAGCTTTATTTTGGTGGTATTTGATCACCTCTGCGGTTTTTATTTCTTGCGCTATAAACAAATTAAGAGGGACAAGTTTGAAAAAACGCAATATTTTTTACTTTTTATTCTAATAAATATCCAATTTTTTTTTTTTAAACAAATTTTTTCCTCAGCTTAGACCGATACGTATTCGTCTACATATTTTTGGTAAAAAAAATCGCAATAAGCGTATATTGATTGGTTTGCGCAAAAGTTATAGCGTCTACAAAATAGGGCATAGATTTATAGTATTTTTAATATTATTATTTTTTTACTAGTAATGGCGGCGATTTGCGATTTTTATCGTGACTGCGACATTGCGGCGGACATATCGGACACTTTTGACACATTTTTGGGACCATTCACATTTATACAGCGATCCGTGCTATAAAAATGCATTGATTACTGTATAAATGTGACTGGCAGGGAAGGGGTTAACACTAGGGGGCGCTGCAGGGGTTAATATGTTGCCTATATGAGTGATTCTAACTGTGGGGGGAGGGGACCGATCGGTGTCCCTATGTAGAAGGGACACACCATCGGTCTCCTCTCCTCTGATAGGACGTGGATCTGTGTGTTTACACACACAGATACACGTCCTGCTCAGTTACCGGGCAATCGCGGGTGCCTGGGGGACATCGCGGCCGCCGGGCACGCACATCGGGGCCCCAGCTACGCGGCGGGCGCACGCGCGCCCCCTAGTGGCCAAAAAGCGAGCGCCGTCATATGACGGCGGCCCGCCACAAGAGCTGCACCGTCCCGCTGTCATTTGACAGTGGGCGGTCAGCTAAAGGTTAAAAAAGTCACTCGCTCTTGTGCTCTTACCCCAAGAGGAAAAAACCTAAGTCTCCTACTCCTATGGCTACTACCTCTACTCACCAAGGGGGTCTTTTCAATCTCCCCAGGTGTCGACTCCCAAGTCCAAGCCTACCCAGGAGCCCTATTTATAAAGAAGGGGCGTCTGTACTCCTTGGATTGGGGGAACACCTGTTGGCGTTTGCACTAGTCTGGATCTGGCATGTCCCGGACTTCTGTGTTTAACTTGTGGCTTTGAAGGAGTGCAAAATAGAATTTCTATCTCTGCCCCCTTCTCACTTTCTACCCTCCAGTCTGGCAGTGTCAGCCAGAAAACAAGGTGATTTGCTGGCTGCCATGTGCCATTGAGAGGTTAGACCAGTTCATTCAGTGGAAGCGTTCTAAAGTTTTTATTCAAACCTATGCACAGTCGCTAAACTAATTTGGGCATCCGACTCAAATTGGACTTGCAATCTCTAAAAAAATTTTCCGGTATCTAAATTCTGTATGCTTGCTCTGATTATTGCTTTTCTGCAGACCCAGTTTATTCAAGTCACGGGGTTCTTAGACAACCTTCTGCTGAATGAGTCCTCAGTTATAACTGTGTCTGCCAACTTCTAAAGGGCGATTCAGTACTTTCTACTGGTTGATCAACTTTTCAAAGTCTTCCCACCAGCCCTCACTAAAATACCTGGGTCTTATCTTGGACACAGCCCAAGCCAGAGTTTTCCTACCTTCAGAAAAAACTGCCTCCTTAACCACTTTCATACAGGGCATTTATACACCCTTCCTGCCCAGACCAATTTTTTTTGCAAACAAGTAATTTTTCTTCATTAAATCGGGCCAAAATTTATACTGCTACATATCTTTAGTAAAAATAACCCAAATTGGTGTATATTATTTAGTCTCTGTGAAAGTTTGAGTCTACAATCTATGATGCAAATCATTGAAAATTGATCACACCTGATGTACTGAAGGCCTATCTCATTTCTTGAGACCCTAACAAGCCAGGAAAGTAAAAATACCCCCCAAATGATCCCTTTTCAGAAAGTATTCCAAGGTATTTAGTAAGAGGTATGGTGAGTTTTTTGAAGTTGTAATTTTTTCCCACATTTCTTGGGAAAATTGTATTTATTTTTTTTTATTTTTTATTTTTAACACAAACTTGTCATAAGTTATTTCTCTCACACAGCACATGCATACTTGCAATAACACCCCAAAATACATTCTGCTACTCCTCCTGAGTATAGCCATACCACATATGAGAGACTTATACAGCCTGGCCACATACAAAGACCCAACATCCAAGTAGCACCAGGCGTTCTAAGAGCATAAATTACACATCTAATTTGATGAGGACCTATTGCACATTTTGAAGGCCCTGGAGCACCAGGACAATGTAAATGCCCACAAAATGACCCCATTTTGGAAAGCTAACATCCCAATGTATAATCTGTGAGGCATGAGTCTTTTTTGAACGGTTATTTTTTTTCCAGATGTTTTTGGAAAATGTGGGAAAAAACTGAAACCGCATTTTATTTAAAAATTTTTTTACACAAAGTTGTCCATTTATAAGATATTTCCAACACATAGCATGTAAATAGCAAAAATTACACCCTAAAATACATTCTGCTGCTACTCCTGAGTATGGCGATACCACATGTGAGACTTTTAGACAGCCTGGCAACATACAGAGGCCCAACATCCAAGTAGCACTGTCAGGAAATAGTCTTCCCTTTTCCCGCTGTCCTGCTCCAAAACACACCAAGGAAATGTCCCTATACTGCTTTTGATGTTGTTACGGCTGTCAGGGTCTATTGCTCCTGTTTGCAAAACAGTTATTTTTTGTTTTACCTGAAGGCCCTCGTAGATCAGAAAACTTATCTTCAGGGCATCTTAAGGAAATGGTTCTCATTTCACTGTCAGAGTTCATTTCACTAGGTCTGTTGGTGTCTAATGGGCTTTCTAGCATCAAACATCTGTATCCCAGATTTGCAGGACTGCCATTTGGTCCTCTGTTTACATGTTCTCACAAGTTTTACCAGGTGGATGTTTAAACCTCAGCTGATGCAAACTTCATCCGCAAGGTGTTTCAAGCTATCGCCTGCGTTTTTTTCGGATTTCTTAACCCTTGTTTTTTTTGTGGACCTGTTGGTACTTCTGTTTGCCCACCCCTCAGTTTATTTCTGTGGGACCTCCCATGGTATGTGGATAAAAGCATTAAAGCGTATTGTACAGGATGCCAAGGATTTGTCATGGACAGACACTGTATTGTGGTCCCTTTACGGGGAATGACATGTGCAGTTGGTGTACTCAAGGATTCTCACCCATGCTGGGATGACTGGTTCGGGGTAGTCTGATCAGAGAGCAGAGGACTGACTTAGTCTTCTCTGGATTGATCATTCTTCATTTGGGACCTGTAATTTGGACGTTCGGAGAGATATTTGGTTAGGAAAGAACCTCCAACCCTGATTATGGGGATGCTGGTCCCAAAAGAGTAAACCTCCCTCCAGGAAGAAGCCTTTAAGGACAGGAAGCTCTTAAGGCAGGTGTGGTATAGTGATGAGTGTAGAGCAGACAAGTGTCTGGAGTGCTGCATATCTGCTGGGAGCTACCTGAAAATGCTTGGATTTAACTTTACTTCCTGCAGGTAGAAAATCTTGTGTGGGTGGTACACTGTTAATGTTATTTTGTGCTAAAGATAACTGGACTTTTATTTTATTGTTTTGCTGGAGTTAAGCCATTTTTATTTGCTGCCGCAAACAGTGTTTTTTGTTTGCCTTTAAAAATAAAGACTCCGTTTATTTAAAAATGGCTTAACACATAGACCTGGAGCACTACTACAGTTACGAACACCCCCGAACTTTACAATATCTAAACCCAAGAACAAAGATTAACATATTGTAGCTTACCTGTCCTTAGATGTGATGTCTGCCTTTGCATGCTTTCTTTCATTTTTTTCCATTTTTATCTAGTGGTCTTGCCACTAATACATTTTCTGTACTAGGGTGATGACGTTTACTCATTCTACTGCACCTCTGGAATACAGGACTACAGAACACCCCTCTCTCACTCCCCTTCGCCATGACGTAGGGAGAGGAGTACTGTAGTCCACAGAGATTGCTGGAATTAATGGTAGCAAATAAGTCAGGCTGAGTTTACAGAATGTTATTGGCTCACAAGGGTTCTGGTCAGCTTAACAAGAACATTTTTGCACTTCTTGAACAGATATAACAAAACACAATGGTATTTATAACCGAAGAGAGCAAATAGTAGAAGTTAATTGTTTGGGTTTATATACACTATAAGCTACCAAATCTATCTTTTTTTTTTTTTTTTTTTTACTTGCATGGCCAGCATAACCGCAAGCAACACAAATAAGTCTGAATGTAAAAGCATGCGCCATATGACTTTTGAAGTTTTTTTAATGTGTATCTGGGGCAGTGTTTTTCAACCTTTTTTCAGTCAAGGCACCCTTTACAATTTTGCACAATCTTGAGACACCCCATTCTAAAAATTTTAAAAACTAAAATAATAGTTTTACATAATTCAGCGGCACCCTTATGCATATAGGACACCTAACATTAGCAGGGATTTATTCTACCAAAGCAAACATCTTTGCACACTGGTACTGACTAGTATTCCAATGTTTCTCTTCTCCTTCAGTCTCTCTCCCTCACTCTAATATGACCCTAGTGCTGATGTAGAGGCAAACAAGGGGCTGTGCAGGTGCCCAACCTCCTCCTTATCAACCTATGATGTAATTGGTTGTTAGGACACTGGCAGCATGAAGGTTTTAATGGTGCACCGGGAAAACCTGTGGCTTTATGTAACTAATAGGCTTGATCCACCCACTGGCTTGTATACAATTTTTGGGCAGTTTCTAGGCATATTGCCAAGGCATCCCTGAAGACGCCCCAGGATACCTGGGCACCCTGGTTGAAAAAGTCTGAATTAGGGCATTTAAGGATTGCCTACATTTAAGCTTTGACTTGATCAGATATTGGTGTAATGGGGATCAGAATGATGCCACATTTCAAAAACCCACTTGGCTTCATTACTCTTTTGTACATCACTGAGCTGCATCAGTCATCTTTTCATATGGGGTAGAGCAGCGTACTTACAGAACTTTAAGAGCCAGAAAACCAATAAGCACATATTGTCAAAATACATAAGGCGGAAGATTATTACTTGGATCTTGTGCTTTGTATATCCAGATATGTGCAGTGTACCAGCATGAAACTTGGAGCTTCCTGTAATAGACTGATCACTGCTGCTCTCTCTCTCTATGCAGTGAATGGTCATGTATCCGCCCTCCTCTAGTTTTCTTCCATCAGCCTAGAGAGGAAGGACCTGTTGAGTCCCCTCCCACAGTTCTGATCTCTCTCTCTCTTTCTCTTTCTCTTTCTCTCTCTCTCTCTCTCTCTCTCTTTCTCTTTCTCTCTTCTCTCGCTCTCTCGCTCTTGTTCGCTCTCGCTCTCTCTCTCTTGTTCTCTCTCTCTCTCTCTCTTGTTCTCTCTCTCTCTCTCTCTCTCTCTCTCTCGTTCTCTCTCTCTCTCTCTCTCTCTCTCTCTCTCTCGTTCTCTCTCTCTCTCTCTCTCTCTCTCTCGCTCTCGCTCTCGCTCTCTCTCTCTCTCTCTCTCTCTCTCTCGCTCTCGCGCTCTCTCTCTCTTGTTCTCTCTCTCTCTCTTGTTCGCTCTCTCTCTCTTGTTCTCTCTCTCTCTCTCTCTCTCTCTCTCTCTCTCTCTCTCTCTCTCTCTCTCTCTCTCTCTTGTTCTCTCTCTCTCTTGTTCTCTCTCTCTCTCTCTCTCTCTCTCTCTCTTGCGCTCTCTCCTGCGCTCTCTCTCTCTCTCTCTCTCTCTCTCTCTCTCTCGTTAATACTTTACTCTTGTCTAAATTTCCTTGCTAAGGCCACAAGAGTTCTGCTCTCTTAGCATTACTATGGAAACAGGACTTCTCATTGCTTGGCCTGCCAGGTCATTGCAAATGATCATTGATCTGTGTGTCAGTTCAATGGACGTAACAGTCTTGTATGGAACAAAACAAAGCTGAGAGACGTAGTAACTGGGAGCATATGAAATGCATCCATTATTGTGGGATCTGTTGGGAAAAAACTGTAGTTTGAAAATGACTCACTGGCATGAAATAGGGTACAGCAAGTGCGTGCAGAATAGTTATTTTTTTTGGGTACTTTGTGTTTGCCATGATAGTGCCTACCATTTTCATGGAGTGCGTGTCTGTGGCCTATTTCACCCATTGGCAGGCTTTATATGTTCACGCTCAAGCTAATTGTGGCTTTAACTTTTCAAAAAGATATTGAATATAGTTTAAGGTTTTTGCCAAACTAGTCACACTGTAGTAGTGTCTGAAATGTTGTGCAGTCTCATTTGGTATAGAATAGATACAATACAGACGTTTCCAAGAGTTTGAACTTGCTGGTTATGGCGCTCCCCAGGTCCTCAGTGATGGGGAATACAAGTACATATTTATAGCCATTCATTTTAGTAGTAGGAGGCCTCTACATCTGAGGGGAATATACATGTTCTCAGCTTGTAGTTATCTTAGTTGACTTGCGTTAAAGTGGTAGTAAACTGCATCTTAAAAAATAAAATAAAAATCCCCTGCAAAGCAAAGTGATGTGTTAGTATGCATCGCATACTAACACATTATGCAAGACTTACCGGTACCTTAAAATAAAGCCCTCCAGCGGCTGACAGGTCTTCCATCTTTACCTGGTCTTCTGGCTAAATGAGTGGCCGGGAAACAATAACGTCCTGTGCATGCGCGCGGGAGCCCTCATTTACGGCACGAGCTCTGAAGGTCTGGCACGGTATGCTGGACCTTTAAGGGTGCATGCGCCGGCAGCGTGATTATCTCCTAAACAGTGCAAGTTTAGGAGATATTCACTGTACCTACAGGTAATCCTTATTATAGGCTTTCCTGTAGGTACAAGTGAAAAAATTGAGTTTACTACTTGCTTTATTTCCCACCAGGACATCACCTAACTGGAAGTTGATTACCGCATTTTTATTTATTAGCCTGAGGGATGCCAATTTTGTTCCAGTTACTATGCATTGACCTCTGTGTGTATTTGAAATGGGGGGGGGGGGGTGATTTAAAAAAAGGGGAGGCCTGAGGACTCTTAATTTGAAAGGATGGGGTCTGAGCTGAGGAGTTCAATGTGGAAGGGGGAAGTGTGGACTCTGATGTAAAGGGGGTCCCTGAGGACTCTGATCTCGGATGTAAATGTTGAGGGAATTGAGTACTCTGGTG
Organism: Lithobates sylvaticus; assembly: GCA_028564925.1. NCBI lineage: Eukaryota > Metazoa > Chordata > Amphibia > Anura > Ranidae > Lithobates > Lithobates sylvaticus. The sequence goes on along the minus strand of CM053026.1, from coordinate 700,053,361 downwards.
TTAAAGAGGAATGAGCATTCTGATGCGAAGAGGGGGGGGGGCTGAAACTTTGATGAATGAATGACTTGTATAGCGCAACCTATGCGAACTGAATCGCCTCAGGGCGCTTTTTGCCACTGGTGTCCATCTGTGGTATAGTGCGGTCCTTGCCCTGTGGGGTCCTGACACGCTTACAAACACATACACATACAACATACACCTATTTGGCCAATTTTATCGACAGGATCTAATTAACCTATCAGCATGTCTTTGGAGTGTGGGAGGAAACCGGAGTACCCGGAGGAAACCCACGCAAGCACAGGGAGAACATGCAAACTCCAGGCAGAAGGTGTCATGGTCCGGATTTGAACCAGCGACCCTATTACTGCTAGGTGAAAGTGCTAACCACTACACCACTGTGCTGCCCAATGTTAAGGGGGTAATTTAAAAGGGGAGGAGTGAGTACCCTGATGTGAAAAGGGGGGGTGGTGTAGTGAGGCCTCTGGTGTGTGTTTGTGTGGGGGGGGTTTACCTGATAACTCTGATGTGGGGGGGTTGTCTTCTGATTTGACAAGGGGCCCACATTAGACCAGAGTGCCTTGAGATTTTGGATACTGTTAAAGGATGCCCCCATTATTGTAAATAAGTTCAGGATCACTGGTTTACACTGTTAATACAGGTTTACTTAAATAACCTTGTTGAAGAAGGCATCCTAAGGTGCCTGGTCTTACTTCACTGTGCTCCCACGCCACCCCAGTTTGGTACATAAAAATCATTATTTAAGTAAGACTAAAGCCCCATACACACGATCGGACCGTGGACCAACTTTCCCGTGGATTTTTGTCCAAAGGGCGTTGGCCCCAAGTTGGTATTGTATACACACGATCTGACTTTTTAGGCAACAAACATGAACGTAGTGACGTTTCAACGTACTGACGACACTTCAAAAGAGGACGTTCGAATACTCCAGCGTCACCTTTGGTCAACTTCTATATTGTTGTCTGATCTTTTGCATTGGTTCTGAGCATGCGTGTTTGTACTTTGTACAAAAGTCCGTTGGTTTTATGTACACACGGTCGGACTTTGGTCCATCGGACTTTTGTTGGCAGAAAGTTGGTCCGTTCGCACAGCCAACAAAAGTCCGATGAAACCTGGAAAAAGTTGGTCCGATGGAGCGTACACATGGTCGGATGTTGGTCCAAAACAGCTAATTTGCATGTTGGTTGTCAAAAAGTCAGATCGTGTGTACGGGCCTTTAGGCTAGCCATAGAAGAATTTTTTTTTTTTTCATGCAGCCAGTAAGCTAAATGGGGGGGGGGGCACACCCCCAAAAAGACAGATTCCTCCATCCATGCAGATGAGGTGGATAGAGGAATCTCCTGCAGTGGAACATTGTGTTCTGACAGCGGCACCTGGCACTGTCAGCATACATTGCTAACTAACTGCAGCCACTGATCAGTGCAGTGTTTTCCATCAATCAATTTCTGTCAAACAGGGACAGCCACACACTGAAATTTGTTTGGTCCCTGCCGACTTGTTTGAATTTTGATCCATTGATGTCCACCTTAAGCACTTCTTCACACAGGCGTGCTCTGGCCTAATGATAGGACACTAAATAATGCATTATGGGAGCTTTGGTGCAGTGTATTTTTCTGTTGCAGTGTTCGGCGAAAAGAAAGTTCATAGTGATAGTGGGCATTCCTTTATGGAATTACTGAGCAGGAAATTATCTGTGCTTGAAGATCTGGTTTTCCACAATATTATCTTTATTTTGTGAATTAATAACGTGTATGTAAACCCTAACAATGAACTTATCTTATTTTTTCACTTTTGGTCTTTTAAATCTACCATTGTAATGGTATGTATGGTCTTTTGTACAAGCCCACTGTTTGTTTGGGCTTATGTATTTTGTACGTTTTAAAAATGTGCTCAATAATATCTGAAGAGGGGCAGCTTCGAGCAGCATGGGTGCAGTGCAGTGTACCCGCGGGTATGCAGGTTAGCTGCACTTTCCCATAGACTTCTATTCTGTCCCATGGTTTTGTTGCACTTTCAGAAAACTCACCAAAACCACAGGACAGTTAAACTGTACGAAAACCACGGGTACGCTGTGTTGGTGCCATAGTTCAGCGGATCTCTGTAAAGCCACCCTCAAACAAAAATCTTTTTTTTTTTATTAAGGGAAAAAAATTCCTTTTGATCATACCAGAAATACCATATGCTTGGAACTTCCTTCGCTTTCTGTAGTTCTAATACACTTCCTGTTCTTGAGTGCTCCTCCATAGATACAGTACAGTGAGTGAGCGTTGTCACTGTAGGACAGGAAGTGTGTTACTGTTAAGATCCGCAGGTGGAAATAAAGGAAAAAAGCCTAAAACAAAAAGTAATACAGACACTATCTAAGAACTAGTAAGGTGCAATATAATACATTTTGCATTCTTGGGTGTTGGATAACCATTGAAGATTCTTCTGTATAAACTAGTTTTGAAATATTTTTATGCAGAGCTTCCTGTGATTGCGTGGTAAATACTGTATCTAGATGTATCAGACAACCGCACTAGTTACTGATGTGCTAAGCCCTCTGATCTTGCATGTTTGGGATTGTGAGTTTATTTCCCACCAAGGGGGTTTGTGTTCAAGTCTGTAGAAGTTCCCTCCATGTTTGCTGGTTTATCTGCCTTCTCCAAAAACATTCTACCAGATCAATCTCGCCCAAGTTATGTATGCATGTATATGTTCTGGGAACATTGGACTGAAAGTAAGAATCGTGACTACTTCCATGTACTTTGTAAAGAGCTGCAATACTGGATGGCTCTGTATGAGGAAAATAATATAATATCTGTTGCTTGTTCACTGTTCTTCTTCCTTAGGATTCCAAGTGGGTGGAAGAGAAACAGCTGCTTCTGCGGAAAAATCAAGACTTGTCAGATAAGGTACGATAATATACGGGTTCTGTTGTCAATTAATGTTTGATTAATTAATTGGGGGGGATGCTCCTATTGAAAGAGCAGGGCACAAAATAATTCTTACGAACATCAGCTGCATCCAATTGGGTGTATCCTCTGTTTGGGTATTCTGACAGCTGCTGGTGCCAGCTGTGAAAATACATTAGTCGCTGTGGGAGTTCATCCCATCCACATTGTTTAGTGTGGATAGAGAAAAAAGTGTAGGTGGATCACTTCCTAGATTTACACAGACACACAGAGGCACACCTCTAGCTCTGCAGCCCTGCAGTTCTCATTGGCCCTCTTATGACTCACCCCCCCTTCCTGGAAAACTCTCAGGAGAGTGAGAGGGAGAGCTGTGCATGATGTCATAAGCCTAGGCTTTTTACCAGACAAGAAAGAGGAAGTGGGCTGTATAAGGTATTTACTGGCAGAAAAAGAAATGTTTTAACTTTGGATAGTAAAACAACAAGGGCAGAAGATTTAATAGATGGAAAGATGATGAAAAAAATTACTGAAGGTCCACTTTAAGGTTTCTTGGCTTTCACTTGGCAACTCGAATTTTCAGCTCCCTCTTAAATTTTCTATAGGATTAAGGTCTGGAGACTGGCTAGGCCACTCCATGACCTTAATGTGTTTCTTCTTGAGCAACTCCTTTGTTGCCTTGGTGGTATGTTTTGGGTCATTGTCATGTTGGAAGACCCACCCACATCCCATCTTCAGTGTTCTGGCTGAGGGAAGAAGGTTTCTTATTTAAGATTTTATAATACATGGCCCACTTATTGGCCCCTCGATGTGCCAACTCTGCCTGTACCTTAAGAAGAGAAACGACCCCAAAGCATGTTTTCACCTCTGCTCGACTGTAGGGACGGTGTTCTTAGGGTAATTTTTCTTCCTCCAAACACAGCGAGTCAAAATGCCAAAGAGCTCAATTTTGGTCTTATCCGACCACAACACTTTCTCCCAATCCTTCTTTGAATCATTTAGATGTTTATTGGCAAACTTCAGATGCACCTGTACATGTTCCTTCTAGAGGACCGTATGGGCGCTGCAGGATTTCAATCCATGGCGGTGTATTGTGTTACCAATGGTTTGTTTGGTGACTGTGGTCCCAACTGCCTTGAGATTATTCACAAGCTCCTCCTGTGTAGTTCTGGGCTGATCCCTCACTTTTCTCATGATCATCCTTACCCCATGAGGTGAAATCCTGCATGGAGCTCCGGACTGAGGGCGATTGATGGTTATTTTGTATTTCTTCCATTTGTGAATAATCACTCCAACAGTTGTCTCCTCACCAAGCTTCTTGCAGATGGACTTGTAGCCCATTCTAGACTTGTGCAGGTCTACAATCTTGTCCCTGACTTGCTTTGACAGCTCTTTGGTCTTGCCCATGATGGTGAGGCTTGAATGGAAGAAAGAGATTCTGTGTACAGGTGTCTTTTATACACATAATGAGTTGTTGTTAGGAGCACCTTCTTGAATTGATGGGACTAATCTGTGTACCACATGAGCACATATTGTAGACAGTCTGTGGGAGCCAAAAAAAATATTGTTGGTTGGTAGGGGATCAAATACTTGTATTACTCACTTATGCGACTCAATTTATAGCATTTGTATGCATATGTTTTTTCTGGAAAACATTCTTGTGGAAGGCCTTTTCAGGAGAAAGGAGACTGTTCTAGCCACAAAGGGTGCAAATCCATATTAAAGTTCATGGTTTCGAAATGCGATGTCAGGTGTCCACATACTTTTGGTCATGTAGTGTATATTATCTTGTGCCTCTAATTCTCTAATTCTAGTTTATTTACATCACACATACACCTAGATGAAACTGGCTTAGTCACATAGGTAATAATGAGCAGTAGTGTTTGACATAGATCATATCTGCACCACTGTCTGAAATTGTATGTACAGGGATTATTTTGAAGCTCACACAAAAATGGTGCGAGGTTTAGATATGTCAGGAGGCATATCTGAGAACCTAAAAAAACGCCAGCAAATAGTCAATGATTAGAATAGAGCAGTGCGCATGACAGTTGATATGCTGCATTTGACCTGCTTTGTGTTGGACTGCCTACTTTTAGAACTAAACTGTCCTATTGACGTTGTTTGACATGCATGCAAGGCTTGTTCAATGCAGTCAAACTGTGCGATTTCCATGCAAACTCATACAGCTGCATTTGAATGCCCATCAACATAAGCCCTAACAGAACCAAGGCCTGGACTCACAGGAAAAGTATGACATTTTGGCAGTGACAGCAACTACTTGGAAACAGACTTTTTTGACATAAAGTGGGGTGCCCATTTAAAAAAAAAAAAAAAAAAATTAAGTCAGCAGCTACAAATACGGCAGCTGCTGACTTTTAATAATCGGACACTTACCTGTCCCAGGGTCCAGCAATGCAGGGTATCGAAGTCCCGCTCGTCCCCCCTCCTGGCGGCGCAGGCATTGGAAGTGTGGGCGCACGGCTGTGGCTTCACAGCTGGGCACCCACTGCGCATGCACAAGCTGTGCCGTGAGTGTCCGCGCAATCATCTGGGACCTGTCACGTGTCCTAGATGATTGACAGGAGGGAGGGGGCAAAGCTAAGCCCTTCCTGCGCCGAGGGTAGTGATGGTACCAGCCCAGGCACTAAATGAGGCAGACTACGAGGGACTGCCTAGCAACAGCCATTTAGAGGTGAGTTAAAAAAAAAAAATCCACATTTTTTTTTTTTTTTTTTTTTTAGGAATATTAATAATTTTTTTTTTTTTTTTCTGTGTGCAACCCCACTTAAAGTTAGAGGTTTCACAGAAATTATGTGATTGCTCTTATAATGTTGTGTTTGATTTTGTTTCAGATCTTTAAGTTTGAATTGGAGGAGAGCCATCTGAAAAATGAAATCCAGGATGCCAAAGACCAGAATGAACTGTTAGAGTTCCGGGTGTTAGAGTTGGAAGTAAGAGATTCCCTCAGTAAACTGTCTCCAGGGGCAGAGATTGCATTTGAGTCCCGGATTAAATATATATAATACACTTCACTTCCAGGAGATGTGACGTGTTATGCCTTAATACATTTCCCTGAGTTTATGAATTGACATGAAAAGTGATCAGTGTCTAACCCTTTATTGCACTTATTTGGATTAGGAAGTGTTAACAATTTCCATGTGTCTCCTCTGCCATTCCGTTTTATGCATGTCTAACATACAATTGTAAACTGTGAATTTTGTTAATTCTGTTTTTAAATGTTATGTTTTGTTGTGCATGTTTAACCCATTTTAAATGTATGTATGTCTTGTTTTTTTTGAGGGGTGGGGGGGGGGGGGGTTTGTTTTTCTGGGGAAGGAAAAAAAAAATCATTATTTTCAGTTAATAAAACCCATTTTGTATTTGAGTATACTCACTCTTATTTATGCCATCGTCATTATTGCATGCTGTTGTTCGCTTTTTTTTTTTTTTTTTAATCCTTCTTTTTTTTTTTTTTTTCTCCATCACCCAGCATGAAACCTCTTAACTTCAGCCTGATTTTAGAACTACAAAAAATATAGCTTTACATGACTTAAATACATATGAATTATTTTACTTAAAGTGTAGCTGTACCCACACAAAATCTACCAAACTGAGCAGGAATGTGCCCATGTGCTCATCTTGCACTTTTCCAATGTACTTCTTGGGCCAGAGTCCTGTATTATGCAAACTTTGATTTCTTTATTTTTTTTCATGTTTGTCCTTACCATTCATCAGTGGAGCCATCAGTCATACTAAAGCTGTGGTGAGGCCACGTGCCATCTTCATGGGATAAAGTAGATATTTGTCTAATAGAGTGGCTCCAGGACACACTGAGGGGAGTCGAGGTACATACAGGTGTGAAGATCCTCCGGGTGTCTGCTTTTTAAATTCCTGTGCTCAGTGTAGTGGTTTTTGAGTACAGATCCGGTTTAATAAGACAAATGTATGGTGTGCAGGAACCCCTGACATGAGAATACCTCTTTCAGAGATCGGTCGTCAGTATCATAACATATGATTGGTTCCTGTAATGTCCTGCACTATAGCATTGCCTTACTGAATACATCTTATTTTTCTTTCACTCTTTACAGTTGACATTGCCCTAGCTACAACACACGAATAAGCTCTGAACAAATAAATGTGCTCATTCTTTTCTACACAGTACTGTATTTTTAGAGTGCAAACAAGTTATTGGTTATTACAGCAAGCATAAAAACACATAAAAGAGGTTTTACATGCAAAACATAAAACAAAACTTAAACGGGTATATCAGGAATACATTTTAGTTTGAACTGTCAGTGTGCTTAGCTAGCTCTTAGCACCTGTCAATCACCGGCCTCATTTCCTGCCTGCTCTACAGTAATGATGCATAGTGACACATATAAGTATGATGCGCTACACACACCTATTTTTAGATCCCAATTTTCCAGGCTTGTTAAAATGAGTGATCACTGGTTATTTCTATGCTGAACCAATGCAGTGGGTGAACCACTTTACTGATAAGATAGACGTAGGGTCTACTAGCACCCTTGGAGAGATACATTGCAGACATTTTTTAGTTCATAGGTTAATTAAAAAATGTCATTAAAATTTAAAAAACATAGTCATTGATTCGCCATTGTTTGTGTGAGGGTGCTTGACAGGTGCGCTTCACACCTGTTGAATGCACATCAGAAGCTGGGACTGTAAGGATGTATTGAGCCAAATTACACATTTGGTTTAAGGTTTGCTCAGAGTAAAGACAATGGCTTGTAGTTCCAGACGCAGTGGCTGTCTTATACTGTTTGAAGCTCACTTAAGCAGGAGTGATAACCAGCCCCTATTCCCAAGCTCTTGTGTATATGAACCCTTAATAAGGCTTGGAGAGGTTAGACTAGAGAAGTGTTTCCTAAATCCATTCCCAAGGCCCACCAACAGTGCATGATTTACAAGTAACCTCACGCATGCACAGGTTTTGAAATGAATGCCTCATGGTTTAATTGTCTGTGCAAAAGATACCTGAAGGTTTGGGAAACACTGTTATAAAGTAGTACTTTTACTTTTGCCTCTGCAAGATTTATATATGAATGTTTACACCAAAATCTTTTTCCACCAATTTGGCCTATCATTTTTTTCCCCAGTTGCTTTGGACATAGTAAAGATCTCTTTAAAGCATCACAAACTTTAGTTAAAAGGCAAAATGTCATGTGGGGAGTGCAGTGCTTCATAGCAACCAATCAGAAAATATATTTTCCCGTGTTTGTTTTCCCACTTCATCTTGATGCACATAGTGGTATTCTTTAATACATATGGGCTTTGGAAAGCTAAACCTCCTATTTGCTGGTATGTGCATGTTCATGGATCTCCTAACAAGCTTTTTGTTACTATGTTAAAGGGTCTGTTTACCCAAAACTAGTATTTCGGTGTTGGGTTAGATCACACAACTGCTTTTTTCATCTCTTGGTGATTCTGTTAGTGAGATCTCTGCACTTAAATACTTAGGCCCTCTTATGTGCAGAGGAAGAGCTTCCTTCTTGACCACTCCATAAAGATGCCAACATTTCTGATTATTATCTACTGAGCTTAGCCAATGAAAGAAGTTGCATAGAATCACAGGGCAGTAATATGGTAAGGCAGACTTATTTATACTCTGGAGCAGAACATGTTTGAAAAGTTTAATGCTGCTATTATAAGGAAGGCTTTACATTTTGGGGGATGCAGGAAGTTTAGCAAAGAGTGACAGCAGGCGACTGAAAGACCAAGATCTCCATTAGTTACATTTCATCACTGGAGTCCCACAGATGTAGAATAACCCACTGAATAACTCAACCAGCAGGCAATTATGTAAATCTGATACAGTGCCTTGCAAAAGTATTCACCCCTTTGGCTTTTTACTTATTTTGTTACATTACAGCCTTTAGTTCAATTTTATTTTAATCTGAATTATATGTGCTGGATCAGAACACAATAGTCTGAAGTAAAATTGGAAAAATATATACATCAAACAATTTTTCAGAGATAAAAAAAATAATTGGCGTTTGCTTATGTATTCACCCCCTTTGTTATGAAGCCCATAAAAAGCTCTGGTGCAACCAATTACCTTTAGAAGTCACATAATTAGTGAAATGATGTCCACCTGTGTGCAATTTAAGTGTCACATGATCTGTCATTACATATACACACCTTTTTGAAAGGCCCCAGAGGCTGCAAAACCTAAGCAAGAGGCACCACTAACCAAACACTGCCATGAAGACCAAGAAACTCTCCAAACAAGTAAGGGACAATGTTGCTGTGAAGTACAAGTCGGGGTTAGGTTATAAAAAAATATCCAAATCTGTGATGATCCCTAGGAGCACCATCAAATCTATCATAACCAAATGGAAAGAACATGGCACAACAACAAACCGGCCAAGAGACGGCCGCACACCAAAACTCACGGACCGGACAAGGAGGGCATTAATCAGAGAGGCAGCACAGAGACCTAAGGTAACCCTGGAGCTGCAGAGTTCCACAGCAGAGACTGGAGTATCTGTACATAGGACGACAATAAGCTGTACGCTCTATAGAGTTGGGCTTTATGTCAGAGTGGCCAGAAGAAAGCCATTACTTTCAGTAAAAAACAAAATGGCACTTTTTGAGTTTTCAAAAAGGCATGTGGAAGACTCCCAAATTGTATGGAGGAAAGTGCTCTGGTCTGAGACTAAAATTGAACTTTTTGGCCATCAAAGAAAACGCTATGTACGGTGCAAACCCAACACATCACTCAAAGAACACTATCCCCACAATGAAACATGGTGGTGGCAGCATCATGCTGTGGGGATGTTTTTCAGCAGTCGGGATTGGGAAACTGGTCAGAGTTGAGGGAAAGATGGATGGTGCTAAATACAGGGATATTCTTGAGCAAAACCTGTACCACTCTGTGTGATTTGAGGCTAGGGCGGAGGTTCACCTTCCGGCAGGACAATGACCCCAAACACACTGCTAAAGCAACACTTGAGTGGTTTAAGGGGAAACATGTAAATGTGTTGGAATGGCCTAGTCAAAGCCCAGACCTCAAACCAATAGACAATCTGGTCAGACTTAAAGATTGCTGTTCACAAGCGCAAACCATCCAACTTGAAGGAGCTGGAGCAGTTTTGCAAGGATTAATGGGCAAAAATCCCAGTGGTAAGATGTGGCAAGCTCATAGAGACTTATCCAAAGTGACTTGGAGCTGTGATAGCCGCAAAAGCTGGCTCTACAAAGTAGACTTTAGGGGGGTGAATAGTTATGCACATTGAATTTTTTTGTTATTTTGTCCTATTTGTTTGCTTTACAATAAAAAAAAAAAAAAAAAAACATCTTCAAAGTTGTGGGCATGTTCTGTAAATGAAATGATGCAAATCCTCAAACAATCCATGTTATTTCCAGGTTGTGAGGCAACAAAACACGAAAAATGCCAAGGGGGTGAATACTTTTACAAGGCACTTTATATTGTAGTTAGTATAGTTTGGGACACTGGCCCTCTGCACTTCTTTTGGCCCATTGATGACTTCACATTGCAATGGGATGTTTACTAAGCTTGTACTATTACAGTTTTCATATTCAGTTTTCTGTCAACATAATAATTCCTCTTTTTTTAAGTTGAATGTCAACTTTTGCATGCTACTCTGTACCATGACACTAATCTCTATAGATGTAGGGTAGAGCCTTTTCCTGCAGCTAGAATCCACCTGTCTCATATATTTGACATTATATCACTGTGGAATAATGTACTTTATAAAACATATATTGCATCTAATTCTAGTATACCTTAAGAACCTTTGTGCCCAGTTTAAGATATGCTCAGCAATTGGAGGAACTGTACAGCATGCGTCACAATTGTTTTCAACACTTGTATAGGGGGCATTGTATGGGTACAGCTGTATTTCAGTTCTACTATACAGGTATAAATCTCCAAAGTATTTTGGAAGAATGTGTGTGAATGGTTTAAATTCTTTGATTTGAAGAGATACTTAGGGGTCTATTTATAATCTTTTCACGCATTTTCTAATTGGATTCAATTGAAAAAATGTGTGAATCATTTATAAATGGCTCTCTTAGCATCTTACTTTAACAAGCCTCTGCTTTTTTTTTTTTTTTTGTATTCTGAAATGAGATGGTAATATGTCAGGTTCTGCACTTTATATTGTTAATTTTGCATACAGTACAAAATTGCTACATCTCAGCCCAACGCTGTGCTTTGTCCAAGGGCAAAGATATACTCGTATAATATGTCTAAAAGTTTTGCATAAACAACCCCACGTATTTATAGCTGCCACTTTTCAACACTGTGTTCATATTAGGGCAATATTCCATTACATTCCTACTAGGTTTAAATGTGAAATAACACATTTTTCCCCAGGAGAGAGAACGAAGGTCTCCAGCCTTTAACCTCCATATAGCCAGCTTCCCAGAAAATAATGGAAGCGCTCTGCAGCTATTCTGTCAGCAGGAAGGAATTAAGGTAGATCCAGATTCACTTCCCTCTTCTAGTGCATCCCATGTCTTTCACTGCCATTAACTCACTATGAAAACCAACACTTTGACAGAAGCATCTCGTAAACCTGTTACTACTGGTTTTTCTAATATTGTGCCCTCATGCATGGTTATCCTCTCCTGTGTAAGGCCTATGTGTCTTTTGTGTAAACCTGTAATGCAAGCTAACATTGTGTTTTTGGAGTCCACTGTGAGCTGCAGATTATGTAATATTAAACTACACTTATGGCTTTCACATACAAGAGGCAGCCATTATCTGTTAAACCATCTCATGCTAATGTGACCTGTCAGTTCTATAGTGGGCCAAACTTGTAAAACTTCAAAGGGAAGTTTAGCCATATATCCATACTGACTAAGGTTTGTTTTATTTTTATTTGGTGTAGGTTTTTTTAACACCCTACTGGTATCACTTTTCAGTTTGAATTGATATGCCATGTTAGCTGGGACCACAATATGGCTGCCTCTGGCTTGTGCATGTAGATAGAGCTACAGTGTTAGAGACTGTGGTGGTCTAAACAGCCAGGTAATGCATTTCAATACAACTGCTACAAAAATGCATCATCATCAAAATGTATCAAATGTATAATCATTAAATATTACATATAATATTATTGTGTTTGTGTATGTATATGTGTATATATATATATATATATATATATATATACATATATATAATCTATCAGAACAAAATGATCACCAATATTGCTCTGAGAATATTAGGTTAGATTTACTTTGAGTAAATTACCCAAAATGACACTTAAAAAAATATAAAGTTGGTCTCCTTAGGTAACTGATTTGTTCTCTTAAAATAATCTGTTAGAACTCTAAATGTGCTGAACAAGCTCCCATACTACAATATAGGAACCTAACCGTGCCTGCATGTTCCTTGGGATGCCTTTGCCAGGTTCCGGAGTGCCCAAAAATCTAAAAATACAATGTGCACATTTCAAAATGTTCTTTGCTGCTTTTCTCACATTTCCCTTGGCCTAGCACTATGACAGGCAGCTTTACTGCCCACTCGGAACATAAAGCAAAAGGGAGGCAGTGGATGGGTTCTTGAAACAATGGAGAGTCAAAATTTGACTGTTACGGGTTTGGAGATTCCGAGCACCTTGCATACAGGGTTTGTATTCTATTCTCCAAACTGTTCAGTACCATTTGGGTATTGACTGATACAATCATCTGCTAAAAATATAGATGTATAAATAAAAAAGATTTTACTTCTAATAATTACTGACTGTAGACTGACTGGCTGGCTTCTGTTGAACGTGCATGCTGGAAAACCAGCATACAACTGACTCCCAATTAGCGAGAGCGAAGATTCGAGTGTTCTGGCGGGGCCATACTCCTCTCATAACACACTAGCTCAGTGGGGGAGATCGCTGAACTAACCTTGCATGGTTATTACAGCAGCTCCAACCGGAGCTGACCTTTTTTTTTTTTTTTTATTTCGTCCAGCCCACGGGTTGAATGAAAAAAACGAATAGTGTGTACCAGGCTTTAGGGTAAAAGAGTAAATACTCCTAAAAATTTAATTGTATTCAATTTACAGTATTTATTATACACTGAGAGGTAAAGGAAGGAACAAATTCCTAACAGCTAGCATATTTCCAAGCATTATATTATATCCATATTTTCAGTTAGATATTTTTGATTTCAATAAACTATTGTATCATTAATAGACTAGGTTGGGGCAAATTATTACACAGCCAGGGGTGCCTAATCATTCAAATAGCATACAATAATATACAGTATTAATAATTCAAGCTTTTTTTAATCTATTGCCCACCATGATAAAAAATAAACAAAACAGCTTACACTGTAATATGTCTTCCCACTGCTGTCCCCTGAATGGCGCTGGGCCCAGGGCATCAGACACGTACAGAACACTGCAGAGTGTGGCACCTCCTTCATTATGTAACATTTTCTGTAGCATTCAGAACCTACCCACTGCTGAAGGAAGTGGACATTTAATGTCCCTAGCTGGACTAAAATCCCCTTGAACAATGTTTATATATAATAATTAAAAAAAGGGGGGGGGGGGTGCCAGGGAAAAGGGAACTGTGGTTAAGAGGGCAGGGCTTTTGTAGAATTGGGCTTTACATCCTCTTAACAAAACAAAAAACAAAAAAAAGAAAAGCTTGCTCAAAACCTTGTAATTGCTCTTTTGATAGACACCCTGGACTTTAAAAGTAGAGAAAAAAAAATAACTATAAAAAAGCATTTCCTATATTAAATATTCTCATTACATTACATATCGTTATTAGTATACAATCACTTTGGCAACAGAAGTCCCTTTAACGAGTTCATCCAGGTCTTTCAGCTAAAAAGCATAAATATATCAACTATTTTTTCAAAGCATGTTGTTGCACAATTGCCTTCAGAAGAAAGCATTTTCCTAGTCAGTGTGTGGTGTGGTGTTCCATGTTATAGCATGTTGTGTGATTGCATAGATCAATCTGTATTAAAGCTTGAATAGTGATTCAAGCTCATGAGTGATGGGAGACCTGCAGCCATGATTGCTCTACAATCTGTTGCAGGCCTCAGTGGGACATAAAGAGCCTTCAGAATGTAGCTACATGGTATGTATCTTTTAAGACCATCTCCATCTTCCAGTTGCATTCTTGTGTCTCCATGTTCTGTAAGCTCTGTGTACTGTGTATCTGGATTCAGGGCATGGGTTGCCCCTTTCCTATCTCTTCATTATGTGGCTTCCCTCTTTTCCAGGATGTGGACATTTCAGAGCTCATGAAGAAGCTGGATATACTTGGCGACAATGGGGTAAATGAATACTTTTAACGACTAATACTTTTTAAACTAACCGTTTATTTACATATTTAGCTAAGTGGCAACAATACGTTGCATGGTATTCAGAACCAGTCATGTCAGTCTCTTCTCCATGGACCTTACTGGTTGCTGTCCCTTCCACATTCAAACAAACAGTTGCATTCACAAACCAGTTTGGATGAACGCACATTTTTAAAAATCCTCATGAATATTTCCTTGAACTTGAGGCAGTGATCTCTAATTGTAACACTAGAGAACTGTTTGCTAACAATAGTCCACTAGGCCTAAAATATTTAACAAGGTGCCTTAAAGAGAGCCTGTGAGGTGGGTAGAAATGTCAGCCAAAATCTCCAGTAAAAGAAGAGTCTTTATACCTAACTAATCCAATGCCTGTTCATGGAATCTTCCCTCTGCTGAAGAGGGAATTTGGTGGACCTAAAGCTGATTTCCAGAAATTTAGCAACTTTGCAAAAAATGCAGTCACACTATGAGTCCAATTAAGTGCATGTCATCTCTGGGGCTTATCTATATTATATGTGACAGGTTTATTGCTCTCCCAGGGGACACAGTCTGGCAGCTATGCCCTCCCCTCCCCCTCTGCTGCCCATTCACTTTGTATTTTGTAAATGAGTTCTTATAATGCAAAGGCTTCTGGGAATGGGCAGAAGGAGTGAAAAGTGCAGACACACTATGAGTTAAGGTATTGAGTCTTTTTTTTTTTCTTTAAAAATAGTAAACATGTTATACTTGCCTACTCTGTAAAATAATTTTGCACAAAGCAGCCCAAATCCTCCTCTTGGGTCCCTCGTCGGTGCTCCTGGCCCCTCCCTCCTGTTGAGTGCCCCCCCCCCCAGCAAGCAGCTTTCTATGGGGCACCATTCAGACACAGAGCCATGGTTTGGCCCCGCCCCCTCCTGTATGGCTAACTGACTTTGACAATAGTGGGAGCCAATGGTGCCAATGCTGTGTCTAAGCCAATCAAGAGGGAGAGTCCCGGGCGGCCGAGACTTTCCTGCTACATCGCTGGATAGAGATGGGACCCTGAGGCTGAGGGGGCTTCTGCACACAAGGTTTTTTTAATCCTAATGCATAGAATGCATTAAGATAAAAAACTTTCTGCCTTTATAACCACTTTAAGTCCAATTAGGTGCCTGTCATCTCCGATACTTATCTCTATTAATTACTGTATATGTGACAGACTTATTGCACTCTTTGAGGACACGCTCTGGCTGTGAGAGGAGAGAAGTACACACAGCAGCTATGCCCTCCCCTCTCCTGTTCATTTACAGAAGCCTTTGTATTTTGTGGATGAGTTCTTATAATAGGCTTCTGTGAATGGGCAGAAGGAGGGGAAAGGGCGAGCATAGCCCTTCCAGCATGTAGCTCTGGAATTTCTTGAATGGAAACTGAATGGAGCAAGTATAAAATTTCTTCCTATACAGGAAACTTTTGGCTGACATTACTACCTCCTTCCCTAAGGAAGTTACTTTAATGTACAATAAGCTTTAAACAAGCCATCGCTAATCTTTAGTAGATGTTGTTACTGTGGAGCAATTCTCAATCCTCAAAGTTTACAAGGGAAGCCGTGAAGTCATCCTATTGTGGATACAGCACTCTCACACCTCATATTGTGCACCTGCTCTGTGTATATATTAGAGAAAAAAAAAACAGACTGCTGAGCTATTGCTAGAAAAAAAAGCAAGAAGAGCTGAGCCAAGAGTAAAATGGTTTCTGCTGTGAAATGTGAGAACAAATTACTCCACAGTGCCTGCAGCTATCGAGTGTCAGTGAGGGCTTGTTTTAAAGCTCATTTAAATGTACTTAGTCTGATAACATTTCTACCAGGCTTTAAGATTCATAAAAGGATCATGGTGTGCCTGTCATGTGCTTCATTTTTCATCCAGGCATTACTTCTAGTTTACCAATAAATCCTGCTTCTTTTTTTAACTTCAAAAATGTTATTTTTTATATAATTTACAGTATAGAAGTAGGAAGGTTTAGGACCTATTCAAAACCAACCATTGTGGTGCATTGCAGTAATACACCATAGACCTGTCAGATTGTTATGATGGCATGCATTTTCAATGGCATCCCAATGCACTAAGACAACATATAACCTAAAGCACAGTAATGCACTGTTTTTTTTTTTTGTGTTTTGTTTTTTTTTTAGCCCATTTTGGTGCATCAGAAGCCCAATCCCAAACTTCTCATATGGCTGTTTTGCTCTGTGACAGAACGTCTTTTAAGAAAAGGATATTCTTAAGAGAATAGATTGAGGCCAGTGATATTTAGGTTAAAAACACTTGTGATTTAGCATTAGATGGCTGGGCATTAGAGCGGGACCGCTCTTGAAGTTAAAGAAGTGTGAAAAGATGTGATAGAAAATGATTGCGTTTCATAATGTGCTTATAGTCTCTCATCTCTGGGAAAATTGATAATTTGACCACAGATTGAAGGTCACCTTTAATAGCAGTAAACTCCCATTGTACCAATCCCACTGCTTCTGGAAATACTGGCACATAGGTTTATAACCTGTAGCTTTCTTAAGCGGGGAGGGGGGAGGGGGGGGTGTAAGAAATGGCCCTCCCCAAACAAGATATTTTGCTTAACCTGTAGGTACAGTATCTCACAAAAGTGAGTACACCCCTCACATTTTTTTAAAATTATTTATTATATCTTTTCATGTGACAACACTGAATAAATGACACTTTGCTACAATGTAAAATAGTGAGTGTACAGCTTGAATAACTGTGTAAATTTGCTATCCCCTCAAAATAACACACAGCTGGCAACAAAAGTGAGTACACCCCTAAGTAAAAATGTGCAAATTGGGCCCAGTTAGCCATTTTCCCTCCCCGGTTTCATGTGACTTGATGGCACTACAAGGTCTCAGGTGCGAATAGGGAGCAGGTGTGGTAAATGTGGTGTTATCGCTCTCACTCTGGTCACTGGAAGTTCAACATGGCACCTCATGGCAAATAACACTGAGGATCTGAAAAAAAGAATTGTTGCTCTACATAAAGATGGCCTAGGCCGGTGATGATGAACCTTGGCACCCCAGAAGTTTTGGAACTACATTTCCCATGATGCTCCACTACACTGCAAAGTGCATGGGCATCATGGGAGATGTAGTTCCAAAACATCTGGGGTGCCAAGGTTTGCCATCACTGGCCTAGGCTATAAGAAGATTGCCAGTACCCTGAAACTGAGCTGCAGCATGGTGGCCAAGACCATACACTGGCTTAACAAGTCAAGTTCCACTCAGAACAGGCCTTGCCATGGTCGACCAAAGGTTGTCTTTGGGAAATTGACGGGCTGCCAGCATTGCTGCTGAGGTTGAAGGGGTGGGGGGTCAGCCTGTCAGTGCTTATACCATACGCCGCACAATGCATCAAATTGGTCTGCATGGCTGAAAACAGTTTGCTGAAGACAAGCAGATTAAGGACATGGATTCCTGGAACCATGTCCTGTGGTCTGATAAGACCAAGATAAACTTATTTGATTCAGATGGTGTCAAGCGTGTGTGGCGGCAACAAGGTGAGGAGTACAAAGACAAGTGTGTCTTGCCTACAGTCAAGCATGGTGTTGGGAGTGCTATGGTCTGGGGCTGCATGAGTGCTCCCGACACTGGGGAGCTACAGATCATTTAGGGAACCATGAATGCCAACATGTACTGTGACATAGTGAAGCAGAGCATGATCCCCTCCCGTCGGGGACTGGGCCGAAGGGCAGCATTCCAACATAACGACCCCAAACCCATCTCTCCGATGACCACTGCCTTGCTAAAGAAGCTGAGGGTAAAACTGAAGGACTGGCCAAGCATATTTCCTGATCTAAACCCTATTGATCATCTGTGGGCATCCTCAAACAAAAGGTGGAGGAGTGCAAGGTCTCTAACATCACCCAGCTCTGTGATATTATCATAGAGGAGTGGAAGAGGACTCCAGTGGCAACCTGTAAAGCTCTGGGGAACTCCATGCCCAAGAGGGTTAAGGCAGTGCTGGAAAATAATGGTGGCCACACAAAATATTGACACTTTGGGCCCAGTTTGGACATTTTCACTTAGGGGTGTACTCACTTTTGTTGCCAGCGGTTTAGACATTAATGGCTGTGTGTTGAGTTATTTTAAGGGGACAGCAAATTTACACTGTTATACAAGCTGTACACTCACTACTTTACATTGTAGCAAAGTGTCATTTCTTCAGTGTTGTCACATGAAAAGATATAATAAAATATTTACAAAAAGAAATACTGAAACTAGCATATAGCATTAACCAAATGTTTATAGTTACGCACCAGTATAGAAATAATACAAGCTTTATAAAAGAAGAGCTAAATAAACATCCAATGTACAAACGGGTATCTTCCCCTCCTCTGTGATGAATGAAAAATGCCCCAGTGTATGATGGTCATATTTTTTATAGTTGTACACTATTCCACATATAACCTCCAATGATTGCAGTCTTGGGGCCCATTTGCAATATCACATTGCAGTAGCATTCATGTTTCCATAATGCATGTTACATGCATTGGTGCAACGCACCTTGACGATGGAGATGTTTTGCAATGCAATGCACAAAGGTGTGGTGTGCTGCCGAAAAAGGTGCATGTTTTTTAATGCAATGCATGTTAATACACGTTTACACTCATGATGGGCTTTTAAAGCGAAACTATGGGCAAAATCAAAGAAATCTATATACAGTGGGGAAAATAATTATTTGATCCCCTGAATATTTTGTAAGTTTTCCCACGTACAAAGAAATGAAGGGTCTATAATTTGTTATCATAGGTGTATTTTAAATGATAGAGACGGAATATCAACCAAAAATCCAAAAAAAAAACACATAATACAAATGTTAAAAAATTGAGTTGCAATTCAGTGAGTAAAATAAGTATTTGATCCCCAACAAAACATGACTGGTACTTTGGTGGATAAACCCTTGTTGGCAAGCACAGAGGTAAGACGTTTCTTGTAGTTGGTTACCAGGTTTGCACACATCTCAGAAGGGATTTTGGTCAACTCCTTCTTGACAGATCTTTTTAAAATTCTTAAGGTTTCTTGGTTTTCAGTTGGAAGTCTCAGCTCCCTCCATAAATTTCCTATAGGATTAATGTCTGGAGATTGGCTAGGCCACTCCATGACCGCAATGTGCTTCTTCTTGAGCCACGCTTTTGTTGCCTTGGTGGTATGTTTTAGGTCATTGTCATGCTGAAAGACCCATCCACGACCCATCTTCAGTGTTCTGCCGGAGTGAAGATAGTTCTCATGCAAGATTTTACAATACATAGCCCTATCTATTGGCCCCTCAATGCTGCAAAGTCGTACTGTACCTTTAGCAGAGAAACAGCCTCAAAGCATAATTTTCCACCTCAGTGCTTGACTGTAGGGATGGTGTTCTTAGAGTCATAGCATTTTTCTTCCTCCAAACATGGCAAGTCGAGTTAATACCAAAGAGCTAAATTTTGGTCTCATGTGACCATGGCACTTTCTCCCAATCCTTCTCTGAATCATTTAGATGTTCATTGACAAACTTGAGTGGGGCCTGTACATGTGCCTTCTTGAGGCCGCTGCAGGATTTTAATTCATGGCGGCGTATTGTGTTACCAATGGTTTGTTTGGTGACTGTGGTCCCAACTGCCTTGAGATCATTCTTGTGATCCCTCACTTTTCTTCATGATCATCCTTAATCTGAGGCAAAATCTTTCATGGCGCTCCAGACTGAGGGCGATTGATTGTTATTTTGTATTTCTTTCATTTGCGAATAATCACTCCAGAAGTTGTCTCCTTCTCATGAAGCTTCTTGTTGATGGTCTTGTAGCCCATTCCAGGCCTACAATCTTGTACCTGACGTCCTTTGACAGCTCTTCGGTCTTGCCCATGATGGTGAGGTTTGAATGGAAAAAAGAGAATCTGTGGACAGGTGTCTATTACACACACAGTTGTCTTTAGGAGCACCTTCTTAAATTGACAGGACTAATTTGTGTACCACATGAGCACCTACTGTAGCCAGTCTGTGGGAGCCAGAATTATTGTTGGTAGGGGATCAAATATTTATAAATTAAGTTGCAGTTCAGTAAGTAAAATAACAATTATATTGTGTTTTTTCAGGATTTTTGGTTGATATTCTATCGCTATCATTTCAAATACACCTATCATAACAATTATAGACCCTTCATTTCTTTGTAAGTGCGCAAACTTACAAAATCTGCAGGGGATCAAATAATAATTTTTGCTGTATATGTTGCAGTCTGTAAATAGCATTAAAGTGATTGTGAAGGTTGTAATTTTTTATTTAAAAAAATAAAGACAAACATTTCATACTTACCTGCTCTGTGTAATGGTTTTTCACTAAGCAGCCCGATCCTCTTCTTTTTGGGTCGGCAGTCCTGCCCCCCCCCCTACCGAGCGCCCCCAATAGCAAGCCTCTTGTTATGGGGGCACTCGAGCAGGCTTGCTCCCGCTCTCTCCTCATTGGCTGTGACTCACAGCAATAGGAGCCAATGGCTCCCACTGCTGTGTGAGCCAATGAGGAGAAAGAGACTGGGGAGAGCTGCTGCTTTCATGCACATCACTGGTTCAAGATGGGGTTCATGCAAGTATAAAAGGGGGGGGGGGTTGCACCCAGAAGGCTTTTTATCTTTATGCATAGAATGCATGACGGTAAAAAATCTTCTGCTCTTAGAACCACTTTAACACAGCAGTTCTTCTGCTATATATGCCTGTGAAGGTTCTCATTTATCCATGTCATGATATATAGTAGTAGTATTTTCTTTACACTCATTAGAACTGAAGAACTTGCCTGGACAAGCAATGAAACATCTTCATTATTACAGAACAAGTCCAGTTGAATGTGACTAACTACAACTAGACATACAGTATCTTCAGTTACCGTTTCCCCACTGTTACATTATTTTTTTACCTGTTTTATCTTGCCAGCAGATTTATTGATTATCCACTTTATCTTTTAAATAGACTCCATCACATTGGCAAAACAATTAAGGTACCTGTAAAATCAAAAAGAAAGAGAGAATACTTATTCTGCTCCATTACCAAGAAATGGTTCTCTAAAGTTGGGAAACTGACTTGTGTTAGTGTTGCTGTCCTGGTTCACCACCTGTAGCACTTACCGATTCCTCCTGCTGATCTTCATGTTATTATGGGGCTTAGCAGTGATGTGGAGGTCTCTTGGAGAGAACCAGTAGAGTTGCAGGGGAACTCAAGAGTTTGATACTCCAGGAAGAGTAGGTTTCCCATCGAATGTCCGGTACCAATCTGGCAGCAAGAGAGGAATTTATTCTCTTTCTTCTTTTGTACTTATGTGAAAGAAACTCCGTAAATAACAAACAAATTAAAGTCCAGCTAACACTTTTAAAGCAATTACAGGATTTTTTTTTCTTTTGGAAAAAAAACAAAACATTTAAATCATATGGATAAAAACTGACCTTTTGTAAACCTTTTTTCCAACCCCTTTAACTGCTACTTTTGCTGGACAGACTGGTCTGGTAAAAGAAATGGAAAAAAAAACAGATCTGTAGGGTCAACAGGTCATGAAATGGGGGGGAATTTGCCGTTTTTTTTTTTTTTTTATTTCCCCTAATTAAAGGTTTTTTTTCACATCCAACTGAAATGGTGGGAAACCTATTCCATTTAGTAGGTGAATGTTTGTTTTATTTATAGTTTTGTGAAAATTTGGTTTTCAATTTAAACATTTCTTGCAACTTATGTAAGAATAGTTCATGTTTAATAGTAAAATTTGCAAAATGTTAAATCATTTTGACTTTTGAAATGTAGAGAAAGTATAGTAGTATTATTAGTAGGGATGGAAATGAACATGAGTTGATCAGCTTTCTTTCTTTCGTCTTTTTTTTTTTTTTTCCAGAATTTGCGGAATGAAGAACAGGTTGCAGTAATTCAAGCGGGTACTGTGTTATCTCTCTGTGAAAAGGTTTGTAATTATCACAGTATTATTAGAGATAAATGAGGCTCAAAGGTGAAACAGAAGCAAAACATAAAATCCCGACCTGATGATAGTCAATTAGCTTTCTCTGAAGGGATGTAGGATAGAGTACTCACTGTTCCAGGTTTTCTTGTGTATACTCTGCAGTGGCCACGCAAACTGAAGTCACATTACCCACAACAGGAGATGCATGGGAAAGTATCTCAGTATTGTGCACCAGCTGTGCAGCTTTCCAGCACAGCTCTGCAGTGTATCCTCCTTCAGAAAGCAGGCCTCCCATCCCCAGTAGAACTCACCGCATAAAAGTTTGAATACTGGCCACCAAAGGAAATAAGGGTACGGCCTAATTTTGCACAAGGTCCCTAGATTTGGACCTAAACCAATTTTAGTTCATATCTTGTTTTTGGATGAACCATTTGGGTAATGCTGCTGATAGTATAACATGGTTCCCCTAACGTTAAAAAAAATTTCTTAAGTTTAGACTTAAAACATAGTGGACCCATTCTTATGTTAATTTCCTAATGACTTTGGCCTTGCTGAAGTTCTCCTAAGCTATACATGTATTATATACAGTACCTATGGGATACAGTATCATTAGACTAGCTTTTCTCATTTTTTTTTCCTGGCGGAACCCTCAAATTTCTTTTAGGTCTTGAGGAACCTCTGCTGAAAATAATTATATCTACATTTAACTAAATATTAGGGCAATCACTAAATTCTTTAATGTTTTAAATATAAGAAAAAAACAATATGGTGTCATAGACCTATTTAACACCTTTTGCAGTAATTTGTTGACAAATTCCTGCTCTGTATAACATTTTTAGTAATAACCTTGACAATAAATGAATACGAATAACTGAATAGACATGTAGACAGTAAAAATTCTGGTGTCCCCTAAAATAATTGGTCAGCGTAGAAGTGTCCCTTTGCATTAGTGGTCAGTGCAGGGTGGAGATCAATTTGCCATTGCTTCTTCTTCTTTTTTTTTTTCCATAAACAGTTTTATTGAGAGAAAACATGTACAGACATCTCAATCCACTTCTATACAAAACCAGATTTTGAAACACCAAAGCTGCAGTACAGGTGCAGGAACTGACATCTCAACAAAAAATTGTACTCATGCCATTTCTGGAGTTCTCAGTCTCTCGGTCCCTTCGGGGTGATCTGACTTGTTTAATTACACTCTATCTTAGTGGTGGGATCAGTGAATTATTTTAACTACGTCCTCACTATCCGGATGTCTATTGAGAGGAGAGTGCTAGAAAGGGAGGGCGAGTAGGTTTCCTATGAGCTTAGTGTGTTTGGGGTTATGCAAGCCTGTGGAAAGTGATATAATGTGCCTCATATTCTATGGGGGGTCTATTTGAATTTAGTTAAGGAATATATGAAATGAGGTGTGGTGAGTACGAGATTCTGCACATAGTTGGGTTGAGGTTGTGTATGATTGTATGGGGGGGGGGGGGGGGTATGGGGGTATGAAGTAGACATGTGCACAACAAAAAAATTAGTTTATTTTCGTTTCCGAAAAAAAAATTAGTTTTTTTATTGTTTCGTTTTTTTAGTTTCCGTTGATTCGTAACGATTCGTACATTCGTAAGTCGTCGTTGTTCGTATTCGTACATTCGTAAGTCGTCGTTGTTCGTATTCGTAACGATTCGTACATTTGTAAGAGTTATTTTTCGTTGATTAGTTTTTTCGTTAGTTTAATTTTCGTTCATTCGAAATTCGGACGCATTCGTAGTTATTCGTAGATTCGTAATCGGAGCATAATTCATAATTTTATGTAATGTGTATGCTATTATTACATTTTAATAATTTACGAATCGAAAAAAAAAGTTACGAATCGAAAAAAAAGTTACGAATGTACGAATTTTTTTGTTCAATCCATTCATTACGAATCGAAAAAAAAAAAAGTTACGGATCGAAAAAAGAAGTTATGAATCGAAAAAAAAAGGTTACGAATGTACGAATTTTTTTGTTCAAACCATTCGAAGCACGTTAAGCAGCACCATTGTAAGGGACACGGAAAATTACCAATTCAACAAAAAAAAAAGTTATGAATGTACGAGTTTTTTCATTCATTTTCGCTGTTCCTTTTTTCGTTTTTCGGATTTTCGTTGTTTGGTTTTTCGGATTTTCGTTGCTTTTCGGATTCGCTCGATTCGAACGATTCGTTAATTGGATTCGTACGATTCGTTATTCGGATTCGTTCGATTCGAACGATTCGTTCATTTGTACGAAAACGAACGAAAAAAAACCGAAAAACTAAACGAATTGCACATGTCTAGTATGAAGTACTCGGGTGGGGTCGATGTATGGAGGGGGAAAGGGGCGACAGGGTGGAAGGGGTTGGTGGGGGAGGAGGGGGGCGGAAAAGTGCCATTGCTTATTGCTAGGAACCTCTAGCATCCTCAGGAGGATCCCTAAAGCTGGCCATAAATGAATCAAAATTCAGCTGGTTCAGCAGAAGTCAAATGCAAATGTTAGAAAACTTCTCTTGATCGGCGGCTGCATCCGCTGACCAGTGTATTCTAACAGCAGAGTCCTGTGTTCAAATTACAATGTCCCAGGTTGAGGATTCCTCTAGCTACCTTGCTCATGTGTCATCCATGTCCGGCCTAAGAATTCCAAGAAAGACTGCTTTAGATTATAAATATCTCTTATGATATTTTCAATTGCCATATGATATGAGAATAATCATTCAATCAGTTAATTCAATTCCGTGTGTTGCAAGTAAGGCAAAGGTATTTTCAGCTGAAAGGATCATTATTATAATAATTGGTCTAGAAATGCTTGTTTGGTTTAGATCTTTGGAAGACCAAGCGCTATTTTCAAGCCCAGGGAAAAATAACTGTCAGTTAAAATACCTGTGGTTTTACTATCAAGGGGTACCCATGGGCACCCCAACAATGGTGAAAAGTAGAAAAGTTTCACACAGAGCAGTGCTCATCTTTTCTTAAGTGCTCTCTATCTGTTCCCATTTCCCTACCTTTTCGCTTTCACCCTTCATCCTCTTTTTTTTTTTTTTTCCAGTTTCCCTATCAATCTTACTTATTTTATTATTGCCAGTCTTTCTGTCTGCTGCTTGGTCTATAATACCAGACAGGAACCTTCCAATGCATGACAGAAACAGTTAAATCTTTAACTCTCTCTAGGAGGTCTGCAGGGCATTCGACTGAAGACTCTGTCAAGGCCCAACAGCATTTCATGGTGACAGATGAATAGATTGGGGCAAGGAAGGGGTAAATAAAGTGCAGCCTACATTTACAAATGTTTGATTTTACACTGCTTTGGAGGCTGACCGTATTCAGTTATTTCTGCCATACAGGAGGGCAAAAAAGCAGGCACTGGGCACAGATTGGAAAAACATTTTTTAGGCGTCCAAGTGACAAAAACACCATATGGTCACAAAATATATATATATAGAAAAAGCAGTGTGTTTTTATTTAAATAAAATATAGTGTATAGAAAGATAGCAGAATATAATCACATTTTAGGATGTATTTCTCATTCGTTATCAGGCTCTGCATAGAGGAAAGGGAAGGAAAACGTTTCTTGTTATTTAATTTGACTTCCATTAATGTGATTTAGCTGCTAATTAGATATAGTATTGAAGGAACTGATGTGACCATTTCTGCTGCTTCATCTTCTTTCAGAGAAGCGTGTTTTGTCTGTTGGTCAGTTGCTTAGAGCTGAAGAAAGTGCAGCACAAGTAATTGGACTAGCTGTGTTCTCATGGGAGGATGGAATTAAGATAATGCTTGCAGAAACGAAAAGGGCAGAATGGAAACAGATGTAAATTTAAAGGGGTTGGAAATCTTCATGTTTTTTCACCTTAATGTATCTTATGCATTAAGGTGAAAAAACACCTGGCAATGACCGGCCCCCCAGCCCCCCCCCCCCCCCCCCGTTTTACTTACCTGAGCCCTGGAACTTTACCCGGCGGGGACGCGCTGTCTCTCTGCCCCGGGTTCTCGGCTCTTGATTGGAAAGATTGATAGCAGCGCAGCCATTGGCTCCCACTGCTGTCAATCAAATCCTCAGGGGGGCGGGGCCAAGTCATACATTCAGAGGCTATGGACGCCAAATGCTGGACTCTGGAGCGTGCCTGCAAGGTAACCCCCTCAGGGTATCGCTTCTCCTAGGGGGTTATCTAATGTGGGGAGGAGCCGTGAGAGTTGCCGGGGGACCCCAGAAGAGGATGTTTAATTAATTAAGTTTAAAATAAATTAAAATAAGTTTTTTATTTAGAAAAAAAAAAAAACGAACCCTTACAATCACTATATCATTATATATGTCATAGTGTACTGTATGTGTGTGTGTGTGTGTGTGTATATATATATATAAATATATATATATAATATATACATACACACACGCACAGCTTTTTTTCGGCAGGAGAACAGTCCTGGCACCTCCAGCACTGAATGTATGTAATGGCAAGGGGAGCTGGGGTGTGCTGGAGAGTCTATTGATGCTGGCTGCTGGGGGATTTATTGTTCCTGGAGGGGGATCTATTTTTGCATGGCAGAGGTCTATTATTGTTGCTGGGGGGGTCAGTTGTTGCTGAAGTGGATCTACTGTTGAGGGAGGGGTCTATTGTTGCTGGCTATTGGGAGATCTATTGTTGCTGGAGGAAATCTTTTTTTGCGTGGCAGTCTATTGTTGCTGGGGAGGTCTATTGTTGCTAGTGAGGGAACTATTGTTGGTTGGGCTTATGTTGCTGGGGGGGTCAATTGTTGCTGGAAGGGATCTACTGTTGAGGGAGTGGACTAT
The DNA here is from genome assembly GCA_028564925.1 of Lithobates sylvaticus. Taxonomy (NCBI): domain Eukaryota; kingdom Metazoa; phylum Chordata; class Amphibia; order Anura; family Ranidae; genus Lithobates; species Lithobates sylvaticus. Next base: position 700,026,435 of record CM053026.1, on the reverse strand, counting down.
TGATGCTAGCTGCTGGAGAGTCTATTGATGCTGGGCCAATGTTGGGAAATCTGTTGTTGCTACCAGAGTCTATTGTTGTTGGGGTCTATTGTTGATCTCAAGGGTCTATTGCTGCTGGGGATTTACTGTACTGCTTTTCTTAAGAAATTTAAAACAAATTACTAATCACCAAAAAATGATACTTGGTTCTGTAGTCTCTAAAAGGCGCAGTACTGGGAGGTGGATAGCGGGTGAAACCAAAGGATGTTGTTTAGAGGTGGGTGGGGGCAGAGACCAGAAGTGACTCAGAATTGTTATTACTGCTCTGAGATCACACCAGCAGGCTCCTAATAAATTCACCCATATTAAACAGCAAAAAACGAGAATGAGATCTCCGTATGATGCAATTATTTATACTTTAAAAGTTAATCTTCATACAAAATCCTAATAATTCAGACAAACAACTGTGCCGTTTCAAGCATTAAAATGCTCTTCATTTAGCCATGTGTGACTTTCTACCAATCTCAAACACTCATATATACTGTACATACAAGGTTATAGCTACACAGGTGTGTTCCATTCACTAATTTGATAATTGATATAACACTCCTAAATCTAATCTAGTCATTTAAATAGAAAAAGAAATTATACAAAACATAAAAGAGAAATCCATATACACACCACACAAAGGTGTCTATTAAATAATGAGACTGTTTAAATAACTCACCTTTATTTGTATGTATTACAAATTTAATGCTTGTCCCCTTCAATATATTCCCCATTTGCACTAATACATTGCGGCATTCTTGGTTTCCACTGGTCGAAGGCATGGAGAAAATTTATTTCTGTCAGCTGTTTCAACACATCCGCCGTTTTCTTCTTTACTGCATCAACTGACTCAAAACATTCTCATGTCCCTCGCTGAATCTTTTGTGCCACTCAAACACTCATGCACCAGACAGGCTGTCATTCCCATAAGCTGTAGTAACCATTTGAAAACATTCTGTTGGTGTTTTGTGCAATTAAAAAAAAAAAAATCAAATTGACACCTTGTTCAACTTTTAAACATATTTTTTTTTCTGACACACTACAGAAAACACAACCAAACTAAATGGCGACTCCCAATCAACTGAACATCATAGTGTTGCTGCTTGTCATGCAGGTTCAAACATGTTCAAGGTCACCACACATGCAATTATAACCAGTTCTGACTGCTTTGTTTACTAGGTGGGATATATATATATATATATATATATATATATATATATATATATATATATATATATATATATATATATATATATATATATTATAAATTTAATAAGGTTTACCTGTCACCTTAATTCACTTCTATTGCATGGAGTGACCTAATAATAATTTGCTGGTTTATTTTAGTAAACTGTGATGTGCATTATCTCACAACATAAAAAATTATCTATGAGTGGAGAGGGTGGACCTTTCATTCAGCCGCTTGTCTTCAACTCCTAGATTGTTTTTTATTCATGGAAGCTATAGTACAGCTTCTATGAATGGAGGAGGGGGGGGTCGGAAGGGCGCGGGCTTTGTCGGCACTCTTAATGAATGCATATGACTGGTCCTATGGCCTTTATAACCCCTACTGCACTTTTTAAGCATTTAAACCAACAGTTTTTTCCTTTTGCGATAAAGGTTGTACATAAATGAATGAAAGCTGACCATTGTAAGCACCCCTGTCGGTGGTAAATGGTTTGTCTAACTGCTACTTTTGCTGGACAACTTGGTCTGTTAAGGGCTCATTTGAACCACAATCCCTGTGTTCCATGTGCCGTTCCCCATGCATGATTACATGCATTCGTAATGCATTTTCCACACGACTGCAGTGTGTTTTTGTTGGATTTGCTGTGTGTTTTTTAGCTGTTTTTTTTTTGTTTGTTTTTTTACTTGTTTACGTGCAGCATGCTGTACTTTGTTTTAAACATAAATGAAAGCACTGCAGTGGTGTAAACTAGGTTCTTTGAAATGTATTAATTTCACTAACTCAAATTATTTCAATGATCCCCAAACCTAAAACAGATGCTACAGCATGGTCCAACTATATGCCCATTACCCTCATTCTCAATGTTAAAATCCTAGCCAAAGGGCTTGTCCTTTGACGCAACCCACTCATTTGATCTATAGTCCATAGGGACCAAGTGGGGATTAAACCCTTGTGCCAGGCTAGTAATAACCGCACAGTGATATTGTTAATTATGTCCGCAAACTGGGTATACCTACCTACCTCCACTCATTGGACATACTTAAAATATGCGGGTTATTGATCAGACCTATTCTCAGTTAGCAAAGGAACATATGGCAGGGGTGTCCTCTTTCCTCCCTTCTTTTTGCTGTCGCTATTGAGCCCCTAACCCAAGTGATAAGTTCTGACCCAAACATTAGGTGTGCACAGAGATAAAGTGTAATGTGTCCTTCGCGCCGCTATATAGTCATATAATAATTTATCACTACAAGTGCTAAAGTGCAAATGCTAATTATAGTGAATCAAATAAAGGTGATAAAAGTACATGTGATAAACATACAAATAAATGGATAAAAAATATATTGTGTTATAAAAATTGCTACCTGCCGCAGAATCTATCATGTGCACCAACACACTTAAATAAAAGTAAAAAGTAAAGTGACTCAGCGCATAGTATAAATATAACATCAAGTGTTCATGATAAATTAATCATAAATAATTATAAAAAACAAGGTGAAAAAATACATAAAAACAGAAGACTAAATGCACCAAAAAATGTGTCCAAGTATAAAATAATTAATCCGTGCCAGGAATGCCGGTGTAGATAAATGGAGTGGGGCTCCGGTGCCTGTCTTCTAGTCTCTATTAGTGTAACACAAAAGCAGATGGAAGACTGCCACAAATATCCTCAATTAGGCTCACAGGACTCTCACCTCCAGATTTCTTTAATACTGCAAATAGCCACTTTCTTTTACTGCTGGTTAGACTCCTCCACACGCTGGACTGCGTCCTTTAAATGCCCCGGTCTATTGGTCCAATCCGCTAAAAACCTCATCAAACAGAGAGACAAGGGGGAAGGAGGGCAAAAAGGACTTCCATAGTGTAGTAGTTTAAAAAGTAAAGTGTTTATTTATAAGTAAAAATTGCGCCCTTACATCTAAAATAATAATAACAGGCAAGGAATCAAACAAATCGCTGTTACACGCTATTCTCACTGCACTTCCGGTTGCGTCCGTCCAAACCACTCCCTACGCGTTACGTCACACGTGACTTCTTCAGGGGATACTGATTGGTCGTAGTGTGGACGTTTAAATAGGGTTCAAGGCGGAAGTAGATCGGCGGCCATTTTGATGCCTATACTTGCATTGGTGGCCATTTACAAATATTTTCAGCATGCCAAACAGTGATGGCCATTTTAAGAGAGATATTTATTAACTTCCGGGTTAAGTCACCGGAAGGTCGTGTACGGGCATTTTTGTTTAGTTTCCACCTCCGGTTACTAATGTGGACTAATTGGAATCTTGGAAATCAAAAAGTGTAGGGCTCTAGTTTGATTTCTAAATCCGATTGCTAATATGGACTACTGATCAGTGAATCTTAACCTTCTGCACCTCAAACACTAACATTGACTAATATGATCAGCCATATGTTATGTGCTTCCTATTATAGGTAAAACAATAACACCATAGTGTGCAAGCTGCGTTCTTGACTGCATAGACTGTGCGCCATTTGCTGGTGGCGTCATTCTAAATATAGTGCTCCACTATTCACATTTGATAGTTCTATCTGCGCATGTCTATTGCAAAGACCTACTCTGCTGACAGTCACAACCAACTCATTGGTTAGAGTTGATAGACTCTGGTCCGTGGACCGGGACTGCCAGAGACTAAGTATACAGGAGACACTTAGTATTGGAAGACATTTCGGTGTATTAAGTTGGTAATACACTAGTATTTAGCCCCAATTAACCAATTGAGGCCAAACTCTTTAGCGGAGTCAAAATAAGGCGATATGGAATTGTCTATCCCATATAGGTATGACTATTATACCTTGTATAGGATATAGGGTATATATTAATATATTATAGTTATATATTAGATAAATAAGTTTAAATAAGTTAAGTGATATTAATCTAATTTTTGGATTTATAAAAATTCATATAAAATCCATAAGAATACCTTACATTTGGATAACAGAATAGATTAAAAAATCAATAAAATAGATATGTGTAACCAAGCATCCCGGAAATGCAGTAGTTAAGCTATATCTACAACTCCACATAAAACATGGTTAAAAATTACTTAAAAAACAGTTCAAATCAAAGTCAACATTCAACCCTTCAGGAGTTAGTGTACGCATCTTATGTATCCAGAGGGATTCCTTTTGGCTAATAGTTCTGGTTAGGTGACTACCTCTCCATGAGGGGTTGTATCTCTCTATGCCCCAGAACTGCAATTGTGTGGGATCCCTGTTATGCTTTCTATCAAAATGTCTAGATACATTATGCTTAGGGGACCCCTTAATGATATTACGAACATGTTCTGCTATTCTGATCTTCAATTGTCTTTTTGTTCTCCCAACATATTGCAAATTGCAGCTACATTGCAGCACATACACCACGCCCTCTGTATGACAGCTAATAAAGTCCTTTATAGGATAGATTTGTCCTGTGGTAGTGGCTGTGAAATCTGCCCTTTTGGACTGGAATTTGCGTGCTTTTCGGCAGGCATTACAGTTTTTGCAGGGATAAAACCCTTTCCCATTGAAAAAAGTAAAACTCTTTTTTGTCAGTGGTTCAACAACTGACTTCACAACCAGGTCCCTCACCGTGGGGGCTCTTTTGTAAATGATCTTCGGTAATACAGGTAGGATGGATTTGAGATCCTTATCGCTTCTCAACACATGCCAATGCTTCTTTATCATTTTCTCTACTGCTTTATGCTGTACATTATAGTCCAGTATTAGACACGGTGCCTCAGTGAATTTAGATGTTCCAACTTTAGGTTTATCTTGTAGCATGGCATCCCTGTCCATATTTCGGACTTGGCATATTTGATTATTGATCACAGATTCATCATAACCCTTATCTCTGAATCTAGTGCCAATAAGTTGAGCTTGTTTTCTGAAGTCTTCCTCCTTAGAACAGTTTCTCTTAATGCGTACCAATTGGCCCTTAGGTATATTAAAGAGCCACGAATTATGATGGCAGCTTTTGGTTGACAGATAACTGTTGGTATCCACATTTTTAAAAAAGGTTTTGGTGACTACCTTATCGCTTTCTGTGGCTATATTCAAATCGAGAAAGTCCACAGACTTATTGTCTATTTTCCAGACCAAATTAATATTTTTCTCATTTGTATTGAGTTTATTCAGGAAATTTTCTAACGACTGGTGGCTTCCATTCCATATTATAAGTATGTCGTCGATATACCTTTTATACAATGTCAATTCTGCCGGCATGTCCTCGTAAACAGCTTCTTCCTCCCAGTAGGCCATAAAGGCATTTGCGACACTTGGGGCAAATTTTGCTCCCATCGCAATCCCTATGGCCTGCCTATAGTATGCCTGATTATGCCAAAAATAGCTACACTTGAGGCAAAAATCTAAACATTTGGTTAGAAATTTTCTTTGTTTACATATTAAAGTGCTGTGTGTCTTCAAAAGCCATTTAATGGCAGTACAGACCTCATGGTGTGGTACTATCGTATATAAGGAAGAAACATCTGCCGTAGCAACTAGTGTTCTACCCTCTAGGACTGGTGTTGTCTGCAATAATTGTAGTACATGTTTGGTATCTTTTAAGTAGGCTCTCGTTTTTTGTACTGCCGGTTGTATAAATAGGTCTAGGTATTCTCCTGTTCTTGATGTCAGTGAGTCAATACCATTCACTATTGGTCTCCCCGGTGGACATTCTTTACTCTTATGAATTTTAGGTATAGTGTAGATAACCGGTGTCCTACACGCTTCTGGTATCAAATACCTTGCTTCCTTCTTGTTTAGGATAGCCTTTTTCAATCCCAGGTCTACCACTCGTTCCAACTCTCTTTTATAACTCTTCATAGGGTTCCCAAGCAGCTTAATGTATGTACTCTCATCTTGTAGCTGTCTGTCAAGTTCATTCATATACTGTTCCTTTGATTGTATCACCACTGCCCCTCCCTTGTCTGCAGGGCGTATTACAATATCTTTCCGTGCCTGAAGCGATTTTAACCCCTTCTTGATATGTATAGGGTCAAATACTTTTTTAATTTCAAGTGATTGTAGATCATCCAATACAAGTTTTTTGAAGACCTTAATATGATGGTTATTAGCTACCTGCGGATTATATATAGAGTTGTTTCGTAACTGGCTATGTACAGGTAGTTGTGGGTTTTGTGTCAGATAATTTGTAGTCTGAAACGGGTTGCCCAAAATATATTTCTTGATATTTAATTTCCTAATAAATTTCCTTATGCCTATATATGTGTCAAATTTATTAAGGTTTTTAATCGGGGCGTGTTTGAGTCCTTTATCTAAAACAGAGAGTTCTTCAGGGGTGATGGTTTTCCCACTGAGGTTTACTACTCCTTCTCCTTTTACTCTCTTTTTCGTTTGGACTCTCTTTCCCGCTCTGCAGCCTCTCTTTGTTCGGGATTGTCCTCCATCCTCTCTTCTTCCGTCTGTCTTCTTGGTGAGCGGCGTTGTTCCCACGTCGATCTCCTGGGGGAATAATCCCTCCTTTCTCTGTCTAAAAAAAACCCTTGTGTTGGTCTATCGTATTGATACTGATAAATGGGTTTAAAAACCTTAATAAATTTGACACATATATAGGCATAAGGAAATTTATTAGGAAATTAAATATCAAGAAATATATTTTGGGCAACCCGTTTCAGACTACAAATTATCTGACACAAAACCCACAACTACCTGTACATAGCCAGTTACGAAACAACTCTATATATAATCCGCAGGTAGCTAATAACCATCATATTAAGGTCTTCAAAAAACTTGTATTGGATGATCTACAATCACTTGAAATTAAAAAAGTATTTGACCCTATACATATCAAGAAGGGGTTAAAATCGCTTCAGGCACGGAAAGATATTGTAATACGCCCTGCAGACAAGGGAGGGGCAGTGGTGATACAATCAAAGGAACAGTATATGAATGAACTTGACAGACAGCTACAAGATGAGAGTACATACATTAAGCTGCTTGGGAACCCTATGAAGAGTTATAAAAGAGAGTTGGAACGAGTGGTAGACCTGGGATTGAAAAAGGCTATCCTAAACAAGAAGGAAGCAAGGTATTTGATACCAGAAGCGTGTAGGACACCGGTTATCTACACTATACCTAAAATTCATAAGAGTAAAGAATGTCCACCGGGGAGACCAATAGTGAATGGTATTGACTCACTGACATCAAGAACAGGAGAATACCTAGACCTATTTATACAACCGGCAGTACAAAAAACGAGAGCCTACTTAAAAGATACCAAACATGTACTACAATTATTGCAGACAACACCAGTCCTAGAGGGTAGAACACTAGTTGCTACGGCAGATGTTTCTTCCTTATATACGATAGTACCACACCATGAGGCCTGTACTGCCATTAAATGGCTTTTGAAGACACACAGCACTTTAATATGTAAACAAAGAAAATTTCTAACCAAATGTTTAGATTTTTGCCTCAAGTGTAGCTATTTTTGGCATAATCAGGCATACTATAGGCAGGCCATAGGGATTGCGATGGGAGCAAAATTTGCCCCAAGTGTCGCAAATGCCTTTATGGCCTACTGGGAGGAAGAAGCTGTTTACGAGGACATGCCGGCAGAATTGACATTGTATAAAAGGTATATCGACGACATACTTATAATATGGAATGGAAGCCACCAGTCGTTACAAAATTTCCTGAATAAACTCAATACAAATGAGAAAAATATTAATTTGGTCTGGAAAATAGACAATAAGTCTGTGGACTTTCTCGATTTGAATATAGCCATAGAAAGCGATAAGGTAGTCACCAAAACCTTTTTTAAAAATGTGGATACCAACAGTTATCTGTCAACCAAAAGCTGCCATCATAATTCGTGGCTCTTTAATATACCTAAGGGCCAATTGGTACGCATTAAGAGAAACTGTTCTAAGGAGGAAGACTTCAGAAAACAAGCTCAACTTATTGGCACTAGATTCAGAGATAAGGGTTATGATGAATCTGTGATCAATAATCAAATATGCCAAGTCCGAAATATGGACAGGGATGCCACGCTACAAGATAAACCTAAAGTTGGAACATCTAAATTCACTGAGGCACCGTGTCTAATACTGGACTATAATGTACAGCATAAAGCAGTAGAGAAAATGATAAAGAAGCATTGGCATGTGTTGAGAAGCGATAAGGATCTCAAATCCATCCTACCTGTATTAACGAAGATCATTTACAAAAGAGCCCCCACGGTGAGGGACCTGGTTGTGAAGTCAGTTGTTGAACCACCGACAAAAAAGAGTTTTACTTTTTTCAATGGGAAAGGGTTTTATCCCTGCAAAAACTGTAATGCCTGCCGAAAAGCACGCAAATTCCAGTCCAAAAGGGCAGATTTCACAGCCACTACCACAGGACAAATCTATCCTATAAAGGACTTTATTAGCTGTCATACAGAGGGCGTGGTGTATGTGCTGCAATGTAGCTGCAATTTGCAATATGTTGGGAGAACAAAAAGACAATTGAAGATCAGAATAGCAGAACATGTTCGTAATATCATTAAGGGGTCCCCTAAGCATAATGTATCTAGACATTTTGATAGAAAGCATAACAGGGATCCCACACAATTGCAGTTCTGGGGCATAGAGAGATACAACCCCTCATGGAGAGGTAGTCACCTAACCAGAACTATTAGCCAAAAGGAATCCCTCTGGATACATAAGATGCGTACACTAACTCCTGAAGGGTTGAATGTTGACTTTGATTTGAACTGTTTTTTAAGTAATTTTTAACCATGTTTTATGTGGAGTTGTAGATATAGCTTAACTACTGCATTTCCGGGATGCTTGGTTACACATATCTATTTTATTGATTTTTTAATCTATTCTGTTATCCAAATGTAAGGTATTCTTATGGATTTTATATGAATTTTTATAAATCCAAAAATTAGATTAATATCACTTTTAACTTATTTAAACTTATTTATCTAATATATAACTATAATATATTAATATATATCCTATATCCTATATAAGGTATAATAGTCATACCTATATGGGATAGACAATTCCATATCGCCTTATTTTGACTCCGCTAAAGAGTTTGGCCTCAATTGGTTAATTGGGGCTAAATACTAGTGTATTACCAACTTAATACACCGAAATGTCTTCCAATACTAAGTGTCTCCTGTATACTTAGTCTCTGGCAGTCCCGGTCCACGGACCAGAGTCTATCAACTCTAACCAATGAGTTGGTTGTGACTGTCAGCAGAGTAGGTCTTTGCAATAGACATGCGCAGATAGAACTATCAAATGTGAATAGTGGAGCACTATATTTAGAATGACGCCACCAGCAAATGGCGCACAGTCTATGCAGTCAAGAACGCAGCTTGCACACTATGGTGTTATTGTTTTACCTATAATAGGAAGCACATAACATATGGCTGATCATATTAGTCAATGTTAGTGTTTGAGGTGCAGAAGGTTAAGATTCACTGATCAGTAGTCCATATTAGCAATCGGATTTAGAAATCAAACTAGAGCCCTACACTTTTTGATTTCCAAGATTCCAATTAGTCCACATTAGTAACCGGAGGTGGAAACTAAACAAAAATGCCCGTACACGACCTTCCGGTGACTTAACCCGGAAGTTAATAAATATCTCTCTTAAAATGGCCATCACTGTTTGGCATGCTGAAAATATTTGTAAATGGCCACCAATGCAAGTATAGGCATCAAAATGGCCGCCGATCTACTTCCGCCTTGAACCCTATTTAAACGTCCACACTACGACCAATCAGTATCCCCTGAAGAAGTCACGTGTGACGTAACGCGTAGGGAGTGGTTTGGACGGACGCAACCGGAAGTGCAGTGAGAATAGCGTGTAACAGCGCTTCGTTTGATTCCTTGCCTGTTATTATTATTTTAGATGTAAGGGCGCAATTTTTACTTATAAATAAACACTTTACTTTTTAAACTACTACACTATGGAAGTCCTTTTTGCCCTCCTTCCCCCTTGTCTCTCTGTTTGATGAGGTTTTTAGCGGATTGGACCAATAGACCGGGGCATTTAAAGGACGCAGTCCAGCGTGTGGAGGAGTCTAACCAGCAGTAAAAGAAAGTGGCTATTTGCAGTATTAAAGAAATCTGGAGGTGAGAGTCCTGTGAGCCTAATTGAGGATATTTGTGGCAGTCTTCCATCTGCTTTTGTGTTACACTAATAGAGACTAGAAGACAGGCACCGGAGCCCCACTCCATTTATCTACACCGGCATTCCTGGCACGGATTAATTATTTTATACTTGGACACATTTTTTGGTGCATTTAGTCTTCTGTTTTTATGTATTTTTTCACCTTGTTTTTTATAATTATTTATGATTAATTTATCATGAACACTTGATGTTATATTTATACTATGCGCTGAGTCACTTTACTTTTTACTTTTATTAGGTGTGCACATTGCAGGTCATCAACACAATTGCTACCTTTTTACAGATGACGTCCTTCTCTTTTTAACACCCCTGCTCATTTCCACACCTACCTCCTGCGTGTTTTACACTGTTTTGCTCAAGTTTCAGGATGGGAGGCTTTTATTATATATCCTTTGCCCAACCCGAGCTAAACCAGAGGGTGCCACACTATTTACCCTATTTAGGGATAAAATAAATTAAACTATCCATCTATGGTAACCCATTTATCTTCCTTCCTGTCCCATTGATCCTCTTTTCCTGTCTCCTGGATGGGTAGGATAATATCTGTGAACATGGCCATACTTCCAAAAATGTTGTACCTTTTTAGGGTATTGCCTATCCCAGTCCTAGCGCATTACCTATGAATTCTGTAATGTCGGGTGTCGGCATACATCTGGGGGGCCATGAAATCTAGACTTCCCAAATTTATCGTAGTGACTCCAAAGGTGAACCGCGGTTTTGAGTTTGCCTTGCTTTGCAAAATATTATCATGCAACACAATTGTCGCAGTTAACGAAATAACACTCAGTCCATGAAACCCCCCTTTGGGTAGGACTAGAAGCTTGTCACTCGCTAATCTATTATGGTTGCTCCTCTCGGACCGCAGGCAAATTACCAACCAGATCATGAAACACTCCCTTGCGCTTTGGAACAGCCTTAAAACTCCCTTGGCCTTTTCTTTCCTGATGTGCCCTTACTTATAAAATGCTAATTTTATCTGGCCCTTGTCTTCCTCACTTCAGGCAGACTTTAAACCTCTTTTTAAACCCTTTTAAGACTTTAAAAATCAGGTTGCCTACATTGATTACCTCAAACCTTTCTTGCTTTAAAAGAACAGCATGTTCTGCCCAACTTAGACATATTTCAATACCTGCAAATTTAACATTTTTACATTTTTACTCATATACCAGATCAGGGATGACCCTAGACCAGATGTCACAATGTTGGCATGCTGCGGTTCTAATATCATGACTGTACTTGCAACTACTCAGTAAGCCTGGTTCTAGTCTCCTCACATACACACACCAATGGAAATATGACCTTGGAGTCGCTAAGGAAGTGGATGATTGGAATGACATATGGGCAACAACTTCTAAATCCTCCTCACAAAATCGTATTGCTTTGGAAATGAAATACAAGGTATAGATCCATTGGTATTTGATTTCTGCCATGTTTTCTTAATGCATTTTCCCAACTATCCAGAAACTTGTTTTCGAGGCTGTGGAAGATGGGGCACACATCTGAATGTGTGGTGGTCCTGTCCAATAGCCAACCAGTTCTGGGTAGCAGCTTTTTTAATCCTATTTACACTTTTCTTGACCACGATCAACCCTGATCCTCTGATTGCTCTTCTTTTTTTTTTTTTTAAGATATGTTTATTAGGTTTTAGACAAACATATAAAACAAACACAAAAAAAAACAACAATAGCACTAGACAACCTGGTCATACAGAGGTGTGTAACATTAGGCAATATGCTCAATCATAGAAAATTACACAGACATCAGTGCAAAAGGTATAAAATAGGCACAATGGTAGAAAGTGCAAGTATGCTACCAGGACATGGTAATAGCGTAGGATCAGACATTGGAGATCTCTGGGGCACAGCCCATCAATGGACAATTAAGGGTAGTACAATCAGTGCAAAGGGTTAACGGACTAGCCAACCATCTACCCCAAATTTTATGAAAGGTTTTGTTCCATTTCTGGAGTTCAAAAGTAAGTTTGTACAGTGGGATAAAGTCATTAATAAGTTTTAGCCAGAGGGATTTCAGAGAGGTCTGTGCACCCTTCCAGAACAGTAGGATAGTTTTTTTTGCATAAAAATAGAGTATGCGGAGCAGTCTCTTGGCATGGGATGACATGGCTAAATCACCAAAAAAGCCTAATAGGCAGTTCTTGGGGTGGATTATATTTGGGAGGCTCAATACTGATGAGATGAAGGCACCTACTTCCTTCCAGAAATCCTGGACCATCGGGCATGCCCAGAAGCAATGTAGGAAATCGGCCTCTTGGCCACAGCCGTAGAAGCAGGCATCCGAGGGCAAGAGACACATCTTGTGCAAACTAGCCGGGGTGAAGTGGGTGTGATGAAATATCTTTACCTGTATGATGCGGTTCCTGGAAGCAATAACAGAGCTTTTATATGTGTCTATCAGAGAAATGTCCAGGGAGGTCCATTTCACTTGTGCCTTGTGAAACCTGGGGTTAAAGTCAGACAATAGGGCTGCATAGTAGGTGGAGACTAGTTTAGTGGGATCTGGTTGTAGTTTTTCCAATGGGGGTAAGTCAGTGGGGTCATCCAGGGAGCCAAACTGGGCGTGGATAGCATGCCTAAGCAGGTAATAATAAAATAGGTACGATCTTGGTAGGTCACAATCTAAGCATAATTGGGAGAAAGTTTTAAAGCCCTGAGCGTTGTACAGGTGGCATAAATATTTAACCCCCTTGGAGTACCAACGATTGGGGTCGGGAGGGGAGAGCAATTCCTGTAGATTGGGGTTAAACCACAGGGGGTGTTGGGGGACTCCAGCCATGTATGTTTGGATATCTTCGTGACAATATAGCGGAATAATGAAAGGGAAGTCTCAAGTACAGAGGTTCCAGGGCAGTCAGGGACCCGGCCCCTGTAGATGATATTATGTAGGGTTTCCAGGGAAGATGCGGTAGCCCCCTCCGTGGAGTTCCAGGCATTAGCCGAGACCTTGGCACAACCAATCGTGGATGTGCACCAGTTGGGATGCCAGATAATATAGGAAAAAGTTGGAAAAAAGCCAAGCCCGCCAAGTGTGCTGGCAGCCGTAGCATCTCAAGTGCCACCCTGGGGGAACCACCCTTCCACAAAAAATTAGTACATATCCTGTCTATTCGTTTAAAAATAGATTTAGGTATTTTGCATGGGGAATTAGCAAGGATGTAGTAGTCTCTGTAAATATATCATTTTAAGAACATTGGCCCTCCCCATGAGGTCCAGGGGCAGATCCATCCACTGCTTGGTCTGCTTCTGAAGGCGGGCCAAGAGGGGATCTAAGTTGTTGGTGACATATGAATATAAAGGGGTCTGCACCAGCACTGCGAGGTACCTAAAGGAGGACACCAACTGGAGCTTGGAGTCAGGAAGGATCTGGGGGGGGGGGAACAGTCACGTCCAAGGGGAAAAGGCTGGACTTATCCCAATTCACCCGGAAGCCAGAATAGTCTCCAAAGGTAGTGACCTCCACTAACAGGGCTGATTGCTCTTCTTAATACCTGCCCCTGGGACTTTAGCCAGGCTGAATTCCAACTACTTTTAAAGTTCACCATTGCCTCCAAACAGAAAATAGCAAAGTCCTGGAAGTCTAACTCCATCATTACAATAGAAACTAAAAATAGGGTCACTCAGGCCATGAATCACACCAAAATGTAAGCAATCATTAGGGACAAAGTTCTTAAATAAACAAAATAGGGCTGCCATGGTTAGACCATTTCCAAACTTTGACTCATCCCTATGGCTTCCTTGACAAGCTTCTCTTATTTCATTGTTTCTGACATGTTGGTGTTATATCTTTCACTTGGATGTTATAAGTTGCAGTAGGAAAATACAGCTGGATAAAACAAAAAAAAAACTGAGTCTGACTTCATTTCAGGCTGCTAAGCAACAAAATGTGATTATTTTAAAGGGAGTGATTCTTTTCTAAACCCACTAAGTTTTTTTTAGGTTCTCCCATCTTTGGACCAAACTTAAAGTTTGTAGTTTGCTGTTGAAAGTAGATTTGGTCCCCAGGGGTTCTGCCCCAAATCAACACTGTGGCGGATGTGTACTGCCCAATATTGTTTCCAGTGTTGTTCTCAATGCGCGCTGGCAGTCAATACAGTCAGCGCGCATTGATACCTGATGCCTCCTCTGTAGTTCCAGCTCCTGTGAACTCAGAGGGAGGCGCCGGGAGTAGTGCAGAGAGCCGGAGGTGAAGGAGGGAACTTCCAAAGGCAGCCCTGATCACAGAGCTTGAGCACATGACTGGATAAGAAGGTGAGATCCAATAATGAGTCTGTGTAAGGCAGCAGTGTGATGCAGAGTGCTGGAGGGAGGGGGGACAGAGAGCCAGAGCATTGTGTATATAAGGCGGCAGTGGGATCCAGGGGGAGGGGGGCAGATAGCTGGAGCATTGTGTGTGTGTATAAGGCATGTAATATTCATGTTAGTGTTTCGTGGGATTCAAATATGTGAGTTTAGTGGTCCATGAGGTCCGAAAAGGCTGCAAACCACTGGTTTATGCCATGTATCATTTACTATTTGGCTTGTTCTTTGTGTTTGGTTGTAGTGGCTAAAACAGATTGAGGTGACGGAAGCTGCCCTCACACAGAAAATGATCGATCTGGAAAATGAGAAGGTAAGACTCCCAGTAAGTGAAGTTTTTGTAAACTATCGTATTTCAAATTACCCCAAATTACTTCCATCAAACATTTCTACAGACAGTGATTCATCTCATAATACACCTAATTACTAACCACCATTCTCTTCTCCTAAAAGGAAACATAAAGTGAAAAATTACACTTACACTAATAAATGTAATTTTTTACTCCTTTTTTTTTTTTTTTTTTTTTTTTTTTTTTTTTTTTTACCATATAAAAGTATTAAGAATGTCTTCTTTTCATTCTCAGGATTTGTTCAGCAAGCAGAAAGGGTACTTAGAAGAGGAACTTGACTACCGGAAGCAAGCACTTGATCAAGCATATATGGTAGGCATTTAAAAAGCGTGAATCCTTGCAGCGAGGACAAAAGTTAACTAAAAACCTGACAGAGATTCTAACTCTTCCCCATTGTATTCAAAACAAAACAAGTTTTGTCTACCCTTTAGGTACACTTTCACAGAGCTATTTCTTGGAATATAGTTTTGGTGCAATATAACAAGGTCTAACCCGTACTGCCTACTTTCATTCTGTATGTGCAGAAGGCATATTTTCTGCACTGCACTAATTCCATTTCAGAGGAACTGGCTATATGAAAGGACCACAAAGACTCTCCAGCCCCCAGATATATATGCATTTAGGCACCTTCCATGCCTGTAGATGGCCTGGAGAAATGTCTCCATGTAACATCTGTGCAAAGTAGATTTATTGGCTTTTTTTTTTTACTAAAGTTGTCAATATGATGCCATTATAATTCCAGGTTACGTTTTTACTATACAGTTATATAACATACTAACTATTAAGACTGAAGTGACAACACTTGGACAACGGGCTGGTTGCTTTCACTGGGGTGGCCGTCTGTCCTTGTATTTTAAGTATTTGGGTTTTGGGCAGTGGAAAATATCTTCCCAACTAGAGTTTGTGATGTGGTCAATTCTTCTTTAACACAGCTTTTATTTGCTGTTGAGGTAAAACCCTGCGACTTTAATTCTAGAACAGCTTTTTCTTCTCTTCTCTCTCAAGTTGAGAATATGTTAGAAGACCTTTTTTTGTTCTTGTTTTTACTGATTGGATCCATGGGTTGTCACCTTTCAGTACATGTTCTAATTTCATCTCATCATCGTTTTTTAGGATCCCTCTTTCTCTAAAATTATTTTTAGAGTATATTACCTAAACCTAAAAGGTAAAAAAATGTATTTTGTTAATGGGTATGTATTGTGAGGCACTGGTTGGCAGGATTATGTATGTCAATGTCACGTAGGTTTCTTACCTACTCATGGTGAGGGGCTCCAGGGATAATGGTTGATGTAAAGTACACAAGCTATTTGCATTCGTAGAATCTTAATGTTTTTTTTTTTATTTACTGGATCCTGGGGATGGGATAGAGCTCATTTCCTAAGTCCACTTCAATAGATTAGTCAATAGAATACCGCAATGATGATTTAGGTTAATAAGAAGCTAAAAGTTTGTAAGTAGCATGCAGCAAAATATGGTCATGATATAAGAAGCAAATAGGTTGTGATATAAAAATATAAAAAAAGCTATTAACTCTCAATAAGAAACAGCAATAAAGTAATGGGTCTTGATACAAACCTAATAGACAGCTAGTAGGGTACTGTGACAGACTCCCTGACACCCCAACTGGGTATCTCTGCCAGACTACTGCTTCCTCCACTCTACCAGAATATAGTAATTTCAGCCCAGTATATGCTATGTTAGGACTGTAGATAGCAAATTTACACCAAGCATCAGACAGAACCAATGTTAGAGTAAAACAGAACTGATTTTATTAACCAGTTGCCTAGCCAAATGATGGCTACAGCGCAGTCGGATAACTCTGGGAGGCCGGCATATGATGTCCTCCCAGAATCGTGCCCCTGGGGCGCGCACCCAGGAAAGTCTGTGACCGTCGGGTCTCCCAGACCCAGCGTGTCACGGATCGGGGTAAAGGGCCAATGACAGTGGCCCTTTACCATGTGATCACTCTGTCCAATGATGCCGTGATCACCTGTAAACGAACTGGAGCAAGTCCGGTTCGGCTCCTCCCCTCTCCTCACGCCGATCGGTAGAGCGTGCAAGGAGAGGAGGGAGCCAGGTGCAGCAGCGCTGTGGGCTGGATCTGAATTGCCCAGAGCGCTGATCTGTGCCCATCTATGGCTCATCCATGCTCCATCCATGTTACATCAATGCCCAGCCTTGGCTCATCCATCCATGGCTCATCCATCCATGGCTCATCCTTGCTCCATCCATGTTGCATCCATGCTCCATCCATGGCTCACCCATGCTCCATCCATG
This sequence comes from Lithobates sylvaticus, assembly GCA_028564925.1. Taxonomy (NCBI): domain Eukaryota; kingdom Metazoa; phylum Chordata; class Amphibia; order Anura; family Ranidae; genus Lithobates; species Lithobates sylvaticus. The sequence goes on along the minus strand of CM053026.1, from coordinate 700,009,129 downwards.
GCTCACCCATGCTCCATCCATGGCTCACCCATGCTCCATCCATGGCTCACCCATGCTCCATCCATGTTACATCCATGCTCCATCCATGTTACATCCATGCTCCATCCATGTTACATCCATGCTCCATCCATGTTACATCCATGCTCCATCCATGTTACATCCATGCTCCATCCATGGCTTATCCATGCTCCATCCATGGCTCATCCATCCTCCATCCATGGCTCATCCATCCTCCATCCATGGCTCATCCATGCTCCATCCATGGCTCATCCATGCTCCATCCATGGCTCATCCATGCTCCATCCATGGCTCATCCATGCTCCATCCATGGCTCATCCATGCTCCATCCATGGCTCATCCATGCTCCATCCATGGCTCATCCATGCCAAATCAGTGATCATCCGTGCCACATCCATGCCAAATCAGTGATCATCCGTGCCACATCCATGCCAAATCAGTGATCATCCGTGCCACATCCATGCCAAATCAGTGATCATCCGTGCCACATCCATGCCAAATCAGTGATCATCCGTGCCACATCCATGCCAAATCAGTGATCATCCGTGCCACATCCATGCCAAATCAGTGATCATCGGTGCCACATCCATGCCACATCAGTGATCATCGGTGCCACATCAGTGATCATCCATGCCACATCAGTGATAATCTGTGCTACATCCATGCCACATCAATCATCATCCATGCCACATCAGTGCTCATTCATGCCACATCAGTGCTCATTCATGCCACATCAGTGCTCATACGTGCCACATCAGTGATCATCTGTGCCACATCAGTGCTCATCCTTGCCACATCAGTGCTCATCCTTGCCACATCAGTGATCATCTGTGCCACATCAGTGATCATCTGTGCCACATCAGTGATCATCTGTGCCACATCAGTGATCATCTGTGCCACATCAGTGATCATCTGTGCCACATCAGTGATCATCTGTGCCACATCAGTGATCATCAGTGCCACATCAGTGATCATCCGTGCAACATCACTGATCATCCGTGCAACATCAGTGCTCATCCGTGCCACATCAGTGATCATCTGTGCCACATCAGTGATCATCTGTGCCACATCAATGATCATCCGTGCCACATCAGTGCCACATCACTGATCATCCGTGCAACATCAGTGCTCATCCATGCCACATCAGTGCTCATCCATGCCACATCATACCTATAGGTAGTGTAAATATCTCCTAAACGTGCACCATTTAGGAGATACCATATTTACTGTACATGCAGCCTGTGACATAACTGGCGCATGCGCTCTGAAGCAACGGCCACCCGTGCTGTTCCTTCAGTGCCCTCTGCCGTGAACGGCAGCTTCTGTGCACATTTGTGGGAGTGACGTCATCGTGGCTCCGGCCAGTCGCAGAGCTGGAGTCCGCAAACCCGGAAGCAAGGTGGGTGAAGATGGGAGTGCCTGCAGATCTGACATGTTGGCGCTGGAAGACCTTTGTTTAAAGGTAAGTTTAACATAATGTGCTAGAATGCGATGCATACTAGCACACTATGACAGTAAGAAAAAAAAAAACGTCCAGCAGTTTACAACCACTTTAAACAAAGTGCTTATTACTTAAACCTAAGTACAGCAAACAATAGTTGATGCCAGGAAACCTGTAACAGAAAATAAAGATTCTTAACCCCACATACTTGAATTCACCCCCCCCCCCCCCCCCCCCCGCACATAACACATCGCTCCATGATAATAGTTTCACTATGCACAGTATGCCAAGGGGCCAACGAAACCGTCCCTCCTGCCCTAATTGCATGGAAAGGGTAGCTGATATATTTCACAGCCAGCCAGGTACCCAGGGAAGTGATATAACCCTCTTGGTTCCTTGTAACCCCAAGAGGGGGGTTTCCTTAGTCCTGGGTATAGTCGGTGGGAAGGAGGCTGGCCCCCAGGACCCTCCAGGCACCCAAGTCATGGTGGTTTCCGTGACAGGTACAGTAATGATAGCTCATGATATGAGAAGCTAATACACTGCGATTAGGATAGAGCAATAAAGGGTCACGATATAAGAAGCTAAACCTAGAGCAGGGGTCTCCCAAGTGCTGCTTGTTGGCCACATCCATCACAATATGAGATTTTTTTTCAGGCCCACAGCTAGGGTCAGTGGTGTTTCTATCAGATCAGTCTCTGCTTCTGATGGGGACAACTGATGTAAAAGGGAAACTCTAATGGAGACCCTGTGGACGAGGGACTCAAATATGTAAGGGGGCTCTGAAGTAGTGGGGGACTCTGACGTGAAGGTGTGCTGATTTGAAATGGGGCACTGATGCGCTATGAAGGCTTCTGATGTGAACGGGGAAGGTCGGATGCGATGGGGGGCTTCTGATGTGAAGTTATTTCTTGGAGCCTTTTTTTGTATTCATTTATAAAAACAGTTTTATTTTTCCTGCCTTCAAATATTTGTAAAATATAGCACCTTGTACTTAAAATTTGGGAGACCCCTGGACTTAAGCCCCTATACGAAAGGGCTTTGATGAAGCAGAGCACTACCACATATATTTTGCATATGTTTTGCAACAAAAAAACTGTTTTTTAATGCAAATTGTTAGTGTAATCCTTTTTTTTTTTCCTGGCTAGTTGGAAATTATACTGAGAAATACATTTTATTTTGTTTGTCATCATGATAAAGAAGACGTAGGATGCAGCACTGATGTTAAAAAGCTATTATAATGTCAATAGGATACAGCGTAGATGACTTGTTGTAGGATACAGTAATGATCGCTCATGATAGAACAAACTAATAGACTATTAGTAGGACACTTTAATAATGGTTCATAGTATATTGCAAACTGCTGATGGGATGCCAGTAGGATAGCAGTATTTCATAAAATATTACACTAAGGGTATTGACAAGAGTGGTATCATTCTTTCTATTTATAACAGCACAATAAAAGGTTGCTAGAATACAGTGTTTTTTCTTATGGCTCAGCTTTTTTATTCAGTTTTCTGTCTATATCTGTATTCTTATTGTTCCTTTTTTTATATTCTTTTCTTGAACACACAACTGCTGGTGACCGCTGTGACTTGTGCTAGAAAATCCAGGATCTAGAGGCCACTCTGTATAATGCTTTACAACATGAACCTGGGAAGAGAGTCAGCGAATGTTTGAATGAGGCGCAAAGAGAAGACTTAAGGTTGGCAGTCGAAAAGCTGCGAAGGCAAATACTGCGGCAGAGCCGCGAGTTTGACAGCCAAATCCTTCATGAACGCATGGAGCTCTTACAACAGGCACAACAGGTACAGAAATAAATTCTTCAATATGGTTCATGCTAGGCTAGACTTTTGTAAATCCACCCTTTTGTTACTTTTGGTACTACCAAAGCCAGCCCTACCATGAAGAAAAGTGCAAATATCACTGGGAGGCATCCTCTAGGAGCAGCATGAGACACATTTCATATATTGCCTCCTGTCCTTTAGTCGCCTCTGGAGTGATGCACATGTAAGATTTACACACTGGATTCCCAGTGTCCATAGTATTAGAAACAGTGCAAATGCTGGGGATATGGCTTAATGGTAAAAGGTAGGCCTTGGCTTGGAGTGTGGGTGGTATTTATAGAAAATGTATAGGGTTTCTTTCTACTGTATATTATGATTTAAAAATATATATACTGTACAGTATATATTTTTTTAATCAGGTGAAAAACAATGCTAACTCATATTACACTATATTACCAAAACTATTGAGACGCCACGCACATGAACTTTAATGGCATCCCAGTCTTAGCCCGTAGGGTTCAATATTGAGTTGGCTCACCTTTTGCAGCTATAACAGCTTCACTTCTTCTGGGAAGGCTGTCCACAAGGTTTAGGAGTGGGAATGTTTGACCATTCTTCCAGAAGCGCATTTGTGAGGTCAGACACTGATGTGGACAGGAAGGCCTGGCTCCAAGTCTCCGCTCTAATTCATCCCAAAGGTGTCCCTTTGAGTGGAGGTCAGGACTCTGTGCAGGCCAGTCAAGTTCCTCCACCACAAACTCGCTCACCCATGTCTTTATGGACCTTGCTTTGTGCACTGGTGCGCAGTCATGTTGGAACAGGAAGGGGCCATCCCCAAACTGTTCCCACAAAGTTGGGAGCATTAAATTTTACAAAATGTCTTGGTATGCTGACGCCTTAAGAGTTCCCTTCACTGGAACTAAGGGGCCAAGCCCAACCCCTGAAAAACAACTTCACACCATAATCCCCCCTCCACCAAATGATTTGGAACAGTTATTACCAATACTTTTGGTAATATATGTATGCTGCATTTGAGGCAGCCTGTGGAAGCAGAAGCTCAAGCAGAAATGTACACACACACACACTTTCAATGAAAGACAACCTGTCTGAAAGGAAATCACTATTATTGTGCTGTCTCTTTAGATGGCCCATAGTACTCTAAGAATCCTTTGTCATGTATTAAATGTTATTAGCAGAACAAACATTGTAATAATATTTTAAAATGTATAAACGTTGAAAATAAATGAAAACTAAATTGATGCCATACCATTATAGTTTCCCTGTAAGTGCACCACATTGAATAACCTGAAAGCCAATGGGTAACACACTCCAACATCTTAAAACTGGGGATCAGGATGCTAAATGATCCCCTCCAATCCACCAAGACATCATAGCAAATATGATTATTTTTGGTCAAAGTTAGGACAATGGAGCCAGCTTCATTGATGTATTGCCCACAAAAAAGATGAAGCTTAAGCATACATATCACACATTAAAGGGTAACGCCACTGTTGTGGGAAAAACTACAAATAAATCAATATATCATATACAATTCCAACACAAGCCATTCTATAATTAAGGCTTGGTTCAAACATATCCGGCTGCAGTTTGCAGTCCAGAGTGACGCTGCCAATTCAGGTGTGAATTTTTGCCTGAATATGCACCTGAATCAGACCCAAAAACACACAGGACCCTTGTCAAAACCGCACCGCGGCCGTCCTGGATATGTGTGAACCGACTCCATTGAGAGCCGGTCACATTCACATGTTACGCGAATCAGATGCGGGTAAAAATGCATCCAATTCACATATATGTGAGCCCAGCCTTAATATTTGTAAAAAAAAGATACCTTTCCTTTTTAAACTGCAGCTGCTGTAATTTTCTATACAATTCAGTACAGTGTGGCAGTCTGGGGTCATTGTGTACACAGCTGGTGTACAGAACGCCTCCAAAAATGTAATTTCCTGTTTGGATAAAGATCTCTACACTGTTTTTAGGCATCCTCTGCAACAAAATTTTCATCTTTGGTCGGATGTTCCCTATGGGTTAATCACTAAGGGATGCAGACACTGCAACTTTCCGAACCCCAAAAGTGCACCAGTTGATTAAAATGAATTAGTCACTCCCAATCAGTATGCATAGGGCAAACTGTTTTTTCTTCATAGCAGAACAGTCAGAATCTGCAAAAATATTTGTTAAAATCCTTGAAAATGTACATTGCCTCACCCAGAGAAGATGTTTTTTTTCTCAACGTAAGTGGAACAACACTGATGTCGTTAAAAGAAAAACCTGATGATTTAGTCAGACACACATGCCAATACATGCTTAAGCCACAGAGCACTTTACTGGAATATCTGCTGAAGTTGTCCTTTGCTATAAGTGCATATCATATTGTGACATATAAATTAATACTTCTAATATAAGCAACCCTTAAGAAGAGGTTTCTTTAGCCCTCCAGACCAATACTTAGCTCCCGTTTACATCGGTGCGACTTGTCAAGCGATTTGACAGGTCAAATCACATGACAGGTCGCACCCTACTGTTAGCAATGGAACTGTTCAAACTAGTGCGTCGCCGGCTTTGTGGTGCCGCACCGATTTTAAAAACTAGTTCCTGCACTACTTTTGGCGACTTCAGGTGCGACTTAGACATCTGTGCATGAAGTCGCACAGATGTCAGGCAGGTCGCACGTGAAGTCACCCTCGCATGCCTTGAAATTGTGCGATTTCAAGAGAATTCGCACAATTTCAAATCCCCATTCAGTATGAACCAGTGCTTAGTCAAAGAAGAGGACCAGACCTAAATAACACCTAAGACTTCTCATACTTGGTCCTCAATGCTCAATGGTGAGATGTTTGGTGGCGATCACAGCAAAATCTACGTACTTTGACTTTTAAAAAGTGGAATACAGGGATTATGCTATTAAAATATGGGCAACTGTATGCAGTCTTTTATTGTTACAACTTTTTTTGAGCCATTTGTTAGGTTTGTTGCAACATGCCCCCTACTGGTGTATATATGCACATGCTGAGAAAGACTTTGTATGCTGTAACAAAAAAAAAAAAATTGCAAATGCTAAAGTTCCTAGAAGTGGTTTAAGGGGAAACATGTAAATGTGTTGGAATGGCCTAGTCAAAGCCCAGACCTAATTTCAATAGAAAATCTGTGGTCAGACTTAAAGATTGCTGTTCACAAGCGCAAACCATCCAACTTGAAGGAGCTGGAGCAGTTTTGCAAAGGGGAAATGGGCAAAAATCCCAGTGGTAAGATGTGGCAAACTCATAGAGACTTATCCAAAGCGACTTGGAGCTGTGATAGCCGCAAAAGGTGGCGCTACAAAGTATTGACTTTAGAGGGGTGAATAGTTATGCACATTGACTTTTTCTGTTATTTTGTCCTATTTGTTGTTTTGCTTCACAATAAAAAAAAAAACATCTTCAAAGTTGTGAGCATGTTCTGTAAATTAAATGATGCAAATCCTCAAACAATCCATGTTAATTCCAGGTTGTGAGGCAACAAAACATGAAAAATGCCAAGGGGGGTGAATACTTTTGCGAGGCACTGTAAGGAGGCTACACAGCTTGAACATTTCAAAATGATGGTCCACCTTGTTTCCTGCATCAGAACCTGACTACCCACTATTCCTCATTTCCCTGTATATCTTACCTAGCAGACATGTTTGTTACTTTATAGCTCTACAATTATCTTTATATTTTCTAACATCAGAACCTCAAAACAATCTGCTCAATGTTTAAAATAAAGGATATTTCTGTGTTTCTTACCGTGAGCTCAGATGCAGCCTGCTCCTATCTATAGGTTTTGTAGACAGCGTATACCTGTATACATATGGTATGCAGACATTGTAATCAGCTTAGCTGGTTTGCCCTTGTTATTTCGTCAGTGTAATTCAGTTAGTTTGGCTGCTGCAAGGCAGTCCTGGTAGCCCAATAAATGTAGTCACAAGTGTAGCCATTAGATTAAATAATAGGTCTATACACCTGTGTGCAAACAGGACAATAAAGGGCTTTGTGCAAAGAGAATTCATTATTTTTGTGAAAATCAAAAATTGCTTTACATTTAAGTGTTGTGTATTGTGTGTTATGTTGAGAGCTGCTTGTTATGGGACTTAATAGTCTAAATATAAAAATAAAATAAAAAAATGAATCACCACACTCCAAATTCCCCATAATAGTGTTTCCACTTACATCATGCAGAAATGTAGAATATACACAAACAATATAAAAATGTTTTCCATTTTAACAAAAAATGTGCGATTCTCTCACTACTCTGCATACATAGTAGAAAAGATGTAGCTGGATAGCCGCACTCCAAATTATTCAACTTTATTTCAAAAAATATAATAAAATCATAGCATCTAGGCTTGTGTACAGACTAACTGCACAGCTGCTGACATGTTTCACACCGAACACGGTGCTTAGTCATCAGTTGTTCGGTGTGAAACATGTCAGCAGCTGTGCAGTTAGTCTGTACACAAGCCTAGATGCTATGATTTTATTATATTTTTTGAAATAAAGTTGAATAATTTGGAGTGCGGCTATCCAGCTACATCTTTTCTACTTCAGTTCCTGTTGCAAACCGAGCCTGCACCCTGTGGGATTGTGGAGACAGCTGTTTTGGGAGAAGTCATTACCTTGGAGCGGTGATTCTTTGTACTCTGCATACATAGCCATGAGTAATATCCATAAGAATGTTATATACAAATCACCAGAACATCATGACCCCTATTACAGGAAGTCAAACAGCGCTCTATATTTATCCTTAACTGGCAGGCTTTTTTATCAGGCTCTGAAGTCAAGTGTCTTTGATGGACCCCTGATGACGCTGACCGATAATGCGTTGGGCGGGACATCCGGGACACGTTACTTCCGCCAGTTGGATTACAGGTGGAACGCAAACCTGCATTTCCACATTTATTTTACATGCCGAACCTGTTATCAGTGTAAATGCAATTTTTACTCTGAATTCATACAAATTTAAATCTACTACACTATGAGAGGTTCAAGACCTCTGCAATTCGCCCTGGCATGCTTTCAATCAACTTCTGGGCCACATCTTTACTGATGGCAGCCCATTTTCGCATAATCAATGCTTGGAGTTTGTCAGAATTTGTGTTTTTTTTTTTTTGTTTTTGTTCACCCGCCTCTTGAGGATTGACCACAAGATGGGATTAAGGTCTGGGGAGTTTCCTGGCCATAGACCCAAAATTTTGATGTTTTGTTCCCAAGGCCACTTGGTTATCACTTTTGCCTTATGGCAAGGTGCTCTATAATGCTAGAAAAGGCATTGTTTGTCCCAAAACTGTTCTTGGATGGTTAAAGGAAAGAAGTTGCTCTCGGAGGATGTTTTTGTACCATTCTTTATTCATCGCTGTGTTCTTAGGCAGAATTGTCAGTGAGCCCACTTCCTTGGCTAAGAAGTAACCTCACACATGAATGGTCTCAGTATGCTTTGGCATGACACAGGACTGATGGTAGCGCTCACCTTTTCATCTCTGGACAAGGTTTTTTTTCTGGATGCCCCAAACAATCAGAAAGGGGATTCATCAGAGAAAATTACTTTACCCCAGTCCTCAGCAGTCCAATCCCTGTACCTTTTGCAGAATATCGGTGGCTTCTTTGCTGCCCTTTTGACACCAGGCTATCCACCAAAAGTATTCGCCTCACTGTGCGTGCAGATGTACTCACACCTGCCTGCTGCCATTCCTGAGCAAGCTCTACACTGGTGGTGCCCCGATGCCGCAGCTGAATCAACTGTAGGAGATGGTCCTGGTGCTTGCTGGACTTTCTTGGGGGTCCTGAAGCCTTTTTCACAAATGAAAAGGAAATATTTTTTATGGGATTAAGTTCATTTTCATGGCAAAGAGAGACTTTGCAATTGTAATTCCTCTGATCACTCTTCATAACATTCTGGAGGATATGCAAACTGCCATCATAAAAACTGAGGAAGCAGACTTTGTGAAAATTAATATTTGTGTCATTCTCAAAACTTTTGGCCACGGCTGTATACATATGGCTGAGGGGCAGGGAATGCCTCTGCCGCCTATGATTGGCTGAGATCATCACTGTTGGGATAGATTTAGAAGTGCGTCTAAACCCGCCGCTCCACTGAAAAGTGATTCACTTTTGTATTACTTTTTAGAGGTGATTGACAGGTGATAAGGATAATAATTGACAGGTGATAATCACACGTTTTAACCCCATTTTTGCCAAAACAAATGCGCTGCAACCATGTGAATTGCATGTGATTGCAGGGCATTTATGACTCTTCCTCATTCACTTGAATGGGTCACGTTCAGGAGGCTTGCCACCTGCTGATCGTGTTAATTTGGATAGTTTTTACTGCAGCCGCTAAACAAAGTATTGCAACCACAGCATGTGAACCCCACTGTTCCCTGCCATTGCAGTTGAAGGAGGGGTGGTTGGGGGGGGCACTAAAAACGTGTCTCAACCACACGTTTTCAACTCTCCCCAACCAGACGTCTAAACTTAGCCTTAAAGTGGATGTAAACCCGATTCATGAAAGATATCTGCAGTGTTTTCTTATCTCTCTTCAAAGCACTAAGTCCCGTGGCTTTCTCCTGTTCCTTTCTTCTGTTATCAGCATGATAAATTCTGACAAGTTCTCCGACATGTGATAAATCCAGCCTGATCATTTTGACTTGCAGATTTGACTGAAGCTGACCTCTGCATATGTATTTTATATTTATTCCAGTGCTTTGTCTTGATGACAGGTTCACTTTAATGATTCAGTTGCATTGTCATGCACAATCTGATTGCGTAGTGATCTTTCAAAAGAAAGATCATTATATAAACACATTCGAGCATTTACCTTTGCAGGAATTCAATTTTAAATAATGTGTCCTTGACATCCATATTCTGTAGCGATTGTGTTGTTGCTGTGAGATTGAAGTTTTGTTCCAAGTCACTGAAATGAAAGAAGCCGTGGTGTTCTATGGAAGAGAATGAATATCACGCTGAGTGTCTGTCATAGCTTAGTGCTGTTATTGGATTAGGATTTACTCTTTTCAGCTTTGAAATAGAATTACCCTGCCACGTAATATCTGTAATCCACCAGACGCGGGGGAGAAACCTATCAGGAGGAGGAGGATCACCATTTTCACTAAATATCCATCCATCACAAGATGGCTCATAAAAAAAACTGAAGCCAAGGATAGCAACATCAGAGCTGCTATTGGTTACTTGCCTGTAAAGACACTGGCCTCTGGAATGTCATCCTGATCCTGACTTTACTATGTGGTTAGCTGCTAACCTGGAACAATCGTGTGGGATGGGAGTTCAGACATTTAGAATTCTTGGGATAAAATTAAAATGTTTGCCCAGTCTAATGTAGAATTGTAGGTGTTTAAAGAGGAAGTACAGTGCATTTTCAGTAAGTGCATATTTTAAATGATTATTGCAGTGTTCACCATAGAGCAGAGCTCTCTAAGCAAAGGGTCGCATCTGGCCTTTGGGCCACAGTTTGGAGACCACTGCCTTAGAGGATAAGTGCATTTTTTTGTAAAATGCATACTAGTCACTCTCCCTAACACATATTAGCCTAGTAACCCTCCACCAGACTGCTTATCTTATTGTTCATGACAGCCTTGATTTCTGTTTGTCTCGCGCTGGGTGAACCCGTGCAACAAGAATAGGACCTTACTCCAAGGGTTTCCCATATAAAAAAAAAAACAATGAAATAAAGCTAGAGAGCAAAACAAACATGGAAATGGAGAGAGGAGAAAGAAAAGAGAGAGAAACAAAGAACAAAACTAAGAGGGTGAGAAAAGAAAGAGACGAAGAAAGAAGGGGAGAGAAAGATAGATGAGGAAAGAAAGAAAGAGAGAGAGACTGCCATCTGCTGCCTGAATACAACATTTTATATTCATATTCATTGTTTTATTATTTCCAATATCCTTAATCTAAATAGGTTGTACAGCAATATAAGTCCTGACTGGTGGGGTTCTTGGATGGTAAACACACTCCTTAGTGTAAGACCCTGCTGGTGGGGTTTGTGGAAGGTGAACATACTCCTTGATGTAAGACCTGGTTGGAGGCATTCCTGCATAGTGAACATACTACCTAATGTAAGACCTTACTGGTGTGGTTTCTGGATGGTAACATACTCTTTGGTGTTAGACCTGGCTGGTGGGGTTCCTGGATAGGGAACATACTCCTCAATGTAAGACCTGGTTGGTGGGGCTCCTGGGTAGTGAACATACTTCTTAGTGTAAGACCCTACTGGTGGTGCTCCTGGATTGTGAACATACTCCTCAATGTAAGACCAGGTTGGAAGGGCTCCTGGGTAGTGAACACACTCCTTAGTGTAAGACCCTACTGGTGGGGTTCCTGGATGGTGAATATACTTCTCATTGAAAGATTAGGCTGAATGGGTTCCTTGGTGGTAAACATAGTCTGCATTGTAAGACGCATCTGGTGTGTTTCCTGAATGGTGAACATGCGCCTCAATGTAAAACCTGGCTGGTGGGGTTGCTTAATGGTGAACATACTCATTAGTGTAATGCCACGTACCCACGGCCGGAATTTCCGATGGAAACAGTCCGATGGGAGCTTTTCATCGGATTTTCCGACCGTGTGTATACCCATCTGTCTTTTTCTGTCTGCATTTCCCGATGGACTTTAGATTGAGAGCCTGTTCTTAATTTTTCCGACGGAAAACATTTATTGGATTTTCCGATCGTGTGTATGAAATTCCGACTCGCAAAATTCCAACGCATGCTCGGAAGCATTAAACCTTTTATAGTGCTGTTGAACGTGTTGTATGTCGCAGTGTTATTGACCGTCGGAATTTGGTGTGACCGTGTGTAGGCAAGACAGTTTGAGCGAAATTCCGTCAGAATTCCGACGGGAAAACCATCAGAGCTTTTTCCGACGAGAATTACCATCATGTGTATGCGGCATAAGACTATACTGGTGAGGTTCCTGAATGATGAACATACTCCTCAGTGCAAAAATTAGCTGGTGGGTTTCCTTAATGGTGAACATATTATTTATTGCAAGACCCTGCGGGTGGGGTTCCTGGATGAAACAACTAAAAATTTTGCTGCACTAAACATAGATATTGAATAAACAAGTGTCCATAAAGTGTGAACAACTGGTGCTGTTTTAAATAGTGCAGATGAATTCCTTGATGATCATCCAGTAACAATGAGTATAATTGATGTGCGTTTTGATCACCCGAGTGCACCTCCACCGATATTGATATAAAATGCCTCCTTACCAGAGGTCTAGACTCCAAATTATAACAGTCTGGACAGGCGTGATATGCAAGTATAGAAGATCCAATCAGCTTCCTCTATTATATTGCAGGTGGAGGTACTGGCATGGCTGATAGTAAATGTTACTCTATAGTAGGGCCCATGAAGGAAAGATAAAACCACCACATAGTGTAAAACTGCTTAACAGTTTATTAAAAGAAATCAGTGCTAAACACTTACAGAAATCTGGTAAAAACAAGCATTAATAGATCCAAGACATCCCAGAAGTCGATCGACCAGTATACAGGATTGGCGTGCGTGGTACCTCACGGACATGGACTCCATCCGATGTGTTTAGTTAGAATTAACATACTCTCAGTGTAAAAACTGGCTGGTGGGGTTCCTGAATGGTGAACATTCTCCTTAATGTAAGATATGTCTGGTAGGGTTCCTGAATTGTGAACATAGTTCTCATTGTAAGACCTAGCTCGGCGGAAGAAGGGTGACACCTTTTGTGGGAAAAAATACCAGCCAGGTGGCAAATGTCTTTTGGCTATGGCAGTAGCCTCTTTTACCTGGAGGAGTGGCATAAGGGGGGGGGGGGGATTTATCATCGCCACTTAATTACAGAGTGGTGAAAAAGTGGTGGAAAAAATTATTGTAATTTTATCTTTTATAAATAGGTGGCAAATGTAGGTGTAAGAGTACCAATGTACAGCAAGAATTAATGAGGACTGTTGGGACCTACCTCTTGTCTGTTGCTATGCAATACATTTTGCGGTCACACAAGTTTTATTCAACTTTCACATTGTTTTTATTTTTGTATGTATTCATGGGGGGGGGGGGGGGGTTACTTTCACTTCCTGTTTGTTGTCCAGAATAAGAAGTGAGGTCAAATCTCACCAACGGGGGACACAGAGAGCCAAAAAAAAAACTGGGAGATTTTCTAGCCTATTTGCTCACTGAAACCCAGATTTATTTATAACCAATAAAATGCACCAGTGTAAATGGGCCCTAACGCACACTTTCTGATGAGAAAAGAACACAGACCTGAAGATAGTGTCTGTCTCCATCTCAGCACTGGAGTGCATTTTGAAGAATACAACTTACCTGTTTTTTAATGCCTTTTAATATATTGGGTAGCCCATAGAATCCAATAATAATGCATCAAAATGCATATGACAACCTTGGTCATTGGCCGTTAATCCTATCCATTCCAAATTGTACATTCAAAAAAACATGTCTCTGTACAAATGCAATGCACATTGACACATGACAATGCACCTGCCTAACTACAAAAAAGCACACTATCTAAACAGCCCTTAATGTCTGAGTCTGATAGAAAAATAAGCTGTTTCTGTAAAGATAAATGTCAAAGTACCAGATGAATGCCTTTGTTACTGTTTGTTAAAAAGACAGTGACAGTGATAATAATGCGTGTTGTTTCTTTACATTTCCAGAGAATCCGTGAACTTGAAGATAGGATAGAACTTCAAAAACGACAGCTGAAAGAAATAGAAGAAAAGGTAAAGGAGTGTCACTTGCACATTAGTGTATTAAGCATTTGGCGGTGTAAGTGATGTGATGTGTCTGGGTGGCTGGTGTGTAATTTACTAATTAGACCATTAGGATGCTCTGAGCAAAGCACACATTTAGATCTGGAAAAATATCATTAAGCCAAAGCAGTGGTGACAGTGTTACAGAATGTCGGGGGAATAGATGTGACTTGCTTACAGAGCCAGGCTAGTAACCCCACACTTCCATATATTAATTGAAAGAAAGATAAATGCTATATTTGTCCACACTGAACTGCTTGTGAATCATTCTTATTATGTTCTGTATGGCACCAAAAGAGACATTCTATTTATAGAAAATTCTAACTTACAGGGGGGAAAAAAAATATTTGATCCCCTGCAGATTTTGTAAGTTTGCCCACTTACAAAGAAATGAAGGGTCTATAATTTTTATCATATATGTATTTTAAATGATAGAGACAAAATATCAACCAAAAATCCAGAAAAAAACATAAAAATGCAAAAAAAATACAAATGTTATAAATTGAATTGTAGTTTAGTGAGTAAAATAAGTATTTGATCCCCTACCAATACAATAATTTCACAGACTGGCTTATAGTATGTGTTTATGTGGTACACGGATTAGTCCTGTCAATTTAAGAAGGTGCTCCAAATGACAAGTGGTTATGTGTAAAAAAAGACACCTGTCCAAAGAATCTTTCTTCCATTCAAACCTCACCATCATGGTTAAGGCCAAAGAGCTATCAAAAGGATGGGGACAAGATTGTAGACCTGCACAAGGCTGGTGGTTAATCTACAAGACCATCAGCAAGAAGCTTGGTGAAGGAGACAACTGTTGGAGAGATTATTCGTAAATGGAAGAAATACAAAATAACCATCGATGTCCCTTGGTCTGGAGCTCCATGCAAGATTTTGACTTATGATGTAAGGATGATCATGAGAAAAGTGAGGGATCAACCCAGAGCTACATGGGAGGAGCTTGTGAATGATCTCAAGGCAGTTAGGACCACAGTCACCAAACAAACCATTGGTAACACAATACGCCCCCAAAGATTGAAATCCTGCAGCTCCCGCAAGGTCCCTCTCCTCAAGAAGGCACATGTACAGGCCCGTCTGAAGTTTGCCAATGAACATCTAAATGATTCAGAGAAAGATTGGGAAAAAGTGCTGTAGTCAGATGAGACCAAAATTGAGCTCTTTGGCAATACCTCGACTCGCCGTGTTTGGAGGAAGAAAAACTGTCTATGACCCTAGGAACACCATCCCTACAGTCAAGCACAGATGTGGAAACATTATGCTTTGAGGCTGTTTCTCTGCTAAAAGTACAGGTCGATTTTGCCACATTGAGGAGCCAATGGACGGGGCCATGTATTGTAAAATCTTGGATGAGGACCTTCTTCCCTCAGCCAGCACACTACAGATGTGTCGTGTATGGGTCTTCCAGCACGACAATGACCCAAAACATACCACTAAGGCAATAAAGGAGTGGCTCAAGAAGAAGCATGTTAAGGTTATGCAGTGGCGAAAGGGGTGTGACCGGATGTAGAGACGTGAGCCTGAAGAGCTCCCTGGTCTCAGTAATATCCCAGTAATAGCCTTTTATTCTACCTTTTGCGTGTTGTTTACTTGCTCCATCCCGCTAGGAAACATCCACAACTCCTCGGGGGGACAATTCAGCATGCCATCCAAGCGTCACAGTGCAGCGGAATCAGCTGGGAAGAAGCCGCCTCCTCAGTCAGTCTTGTGCTCCGACACCATCTTGGATAAACTCCACGGGCTTCTAGCAGACATGGAGATGTCGGCAGACCTTGCTGCTTCACACTCTGCCTGCTCCTGGCCAGGCAAGGGACACTGCTGCTATATTGTCGACCATAGAACAGAGCAAAGCCTCTTTAATGGACCGTATTGACTATCTAATGGCTGAATGTAATCTCACCTGTGCAGACCTGGACAAGTTCAGGGGCCGACTAACTGAGACAGAGAGCAGAATCTCAGCAAATGAGGATATTACCACACACAGAATGCTGACTCTCTATCCTCTCTTCAAAGCACAGTGCAGATGCTGGTAGCTAAATCTGACGATGCAGAGAACCGCATGAGAAAAAATAATGTTAGGGTGTTGGGCTTGCCAGAAGGGGCAGAGGGTGATCGCCCAGCTAAATTTGCAGAGTCTTTCTTCAAGACCTTGCTGAACCTGACGGAGGTCTCCCCGACATATGTGGTGAAAAAAGCCCATAGGGTCCCCACGGGTCGCTACACGGCAGGGGCCACACCGCAACCTTTCCTTGTGAGGTTCCTTAACTAAAGAGACCATGATCGTATGCTTACTGAGGCCCGCAAACACCCTATGGGTCTGGTATGGATTTTAAGGGGAACCCCGAACCAAAATTTAAAATAAATTGGCGTGGGGGGCCCCCAGGCACTATATACTCTGAACAGCAGTATATATACTATACGGCCTGCCCTATATACTCTGAAGAAAATTGGGCCTTAGGTGTTGGTACCAAAACACAGTAAGCCCTCGCAGTCACTCTTGGTGAGCGCAGGAACGGGCCCTGCTGTGAAATACTATATCAAAAATTGTAATTACATGCCCCTGTCAAACCAGGGCAGAAAAATTGGGCCTTTGGTGGTGGTGGTACCAGAACACTGTAAGCCCTCCCAGTTAATCTTGTGCGTAGGAACGTGCCCTGCTGTGAAATATTATATCAAGATTTGGAATTACATGCCCCTGTTAAACAGGGGCAGAAAGATTGGGCCTTTAGTGGTGGTGGTGGTACCAGAACATTGTAAGCCCTCAGTTACGCTTGTTGGGTGCAGAAACGGGCCTTGCTATGAAATATTATATAAAGAATTGTAATTACATGCCCCTGTTAAAGAGGGGCAGAAAATTGGGCCTTGGGTGGTGGTGCCCCAACACTGCAACCCCTCACAGATACTCTTGGGTGCAGGAACGGGTCCTGCGTTGAAATATTATATCAACATTTTTAATTATATGCCCCTTTTAACCACTTCAGCCCCGGACCATTTGGCAGCCAAAGGACCAGAGGTCTTTTTTCAATTTTGCACTGCACTGCTTTAACTGGTAATTGCGCGGTCATGCAATGTTGTAACCAAACAAAATTTGCGTCCTTTTCTTCCCACAAATAGAGCTTTCTTTTGATGGTATTTGATTGCCTCTGTGATTTTTATTTTTTGCGCTATAAACGGAAAAAGACCGCAAATTTTGAAAAAAAAAGATATTTTCTACTTTTTGTTATAAGAAAAATCCAATAAACTCAATTTTAGTCAAACATTTGGGCCAAAATGTATTCAGCCACATGTCTTTAGTAAAAAAAATGCCAATAAGCGTATATTTATTGGTTTGCGCAAAAGTTATAGCGTCTACAAACTAGAATACATTTTCTGGCATTTACACCGCTTTTAATTTATGACTGCCTATCTCATTTCTTGAGGTGCTAAAATGGCAGGGAAGTACAAAACCCCCCCAAATGACCCCATTTTGGAAAGTAGACACCCCAAGCTATTTGCTGAGAGGCACGTTGAGCCCATTGAATATTTTTTTTTTTAGTCCCAAGTGATTGAATAAAGACAAAAAAAATAAATAAAAAAAATGTATTCAAAAAGTTGTCACTAAATGATATATTGCTCACACATGCCATGGTTATATGTGGAATTGCACCCCAAAATAAATGTTGCTGCTTCTCCTGAGTATGGGGATACCACATGTGTGGGACTTTTTGGGAGCCTAGCCGCGTACGGGGCCCCGAAACCCAAGCACCGCCTTCAGCATTTCTAAGGGTGCAAATTTTTGATTTCACTCCTCACTACCTATCACAGTTTCGAAGGCCATAAAATGCCAAAATAGCACAAAAACCCCCCAAATGACCCCATTTTGGAAAGTAGACACCCCAAGCTATTTGTTGAGAGGCATGGTGAGTATTTTACAGCTCTCATGTGTTTTTGAAAATGAAGAAAGTAAAGAAAAAAACTTTTTTTTTTTCTTTTTTCAATTTTCAAAACTTTGTGACAAAAAGCGAGATCTGCAAAATACTCACCATACCTCTCAGCAAATAGCTTGGGGTGTCTACTTTCCAAAATGGGGTCATTTGGGGGTGGTTTGTGCCATCTGGGCATTCCATGGCCTCCGAAACTGTGATTGGCAGTGAGGAGTGAAATAAAAAAATTACACCCTTAGAAAGCCTGAAGGCGGTGCTTGGATTTTGGGGTCCCGTACGCGGCTAGGCTCCCAAAAAGTCCCACACATGTGGTATCCCCGTACTCAGGAGAAGCAACAGAATGTATTTTGGGGTGTATTTCCACATATGCCCATGGCATGTTTGAGCAATATATCATTTAGTGACAACTTTTTGTAAAAAAAAATATTATTTTTTTTTTTTCATTATTCAATCTCTTGGGACCAAAAAAAAAAATATTTAATGGGCTCAACATTGCTCTCAGCAAATAGCTTGGGGTGTCTACTTTCCAAAATGGGGTCATTTGGGGGGGGGTTTTTGAACTGTCCTGGCATTTTATGCACAACATTTAGAAGCCTATGTCACACGTCACCCACTCTTCTAACCACTTGAAGATAAAGCCCTTTCTGACACTTTTTGTTTACATGAAAACATTTTTTTTTTTTGCAAGAAAATTACGTTGAACCCCCAAACACTATATATATTGTTAAAGCAAAGGCCCTACAGATTAAAATGGTGGGTGTTGCATTTTTTTTTTTCCACACAGTATTTGCGCAGCGATTTTTCAAACGCATTTTTTGTGGAAAAAATACACTTTTTTTTATTTTAATGCACTAAAACACACTATATTGCTCAAATTTTTGATGAAATAAAAAATATGATCTTAGGCCGAGTACATGGATACCAAACATGACATGCTTTAAAATTGCGCACAAACACGCAGTGGCGACAAACTACATACATTTTTAAAAGCCTTTAAAAGCCTTTACAGGTTACCACATTAGATTCACGGAGGAGGTCTACTGCTAAAATTACTGCCCTCGATCTGACCTTCGCGGTGATACCTCACATGCATGGTGCAATTGCTGTTTACATATGACGCCAGACCAACGCTTGTGTTCGCCTTTGCGCAAGAGAAGGGGGGCAGGGGTGCTTTTTTTTATTTTTTTTTTATTTTTTCTTTTTATTTAGCTTTTTTATTTTTATTTTTAAACTGTTCCTTCCATTTTTTTTTCTTAGTTATCATTTTTATTGTTATCGCAGGGAATGTAAATATCCCCTATGATAGCAATAGGCAGTGACAGGTACTCTTTTTTTGAAAAAAAGGGTCTATTAGACCCTAGATCTTTCCTCTGCCCTCAAAGCATCTGACCACACCAAGATCGGTGTGATAAAATGCTTTCCCAATGGTGCGGTGGGTATGCCCACCATTAGAATACCTCCCTTCATCCACCCACTTCTAATGATGGGCATACATGCACCATTTATATATGCCGAAGCATGGGGGCATCCTCCCGCAAAAAAGTTATGCCACGTACACATGGTCGGACTTTTTTCGACCATATGTACATGGCATTAGGAGCAAAATCGCTCCTCCGCCCTCTGCTGCCCCCATGCTTCGGCATATATGCTCTTTTTTTTAACTGTGGTGGTGAAATCACCTCCTACAGCGTTGGAGTCGCGGCTTTATGTATCGTGGGAGCAAACGCTGTTGCTGTCAAGATAAATAAATCCACGCTGCAACTGAATGGCGTACCTGCTAAGCAAATAATGGTTAACATTAAAATAAAGTAACATTACAGTATAACAGTAAGACCTTACCATACCATACCTGCAAAGCAAATACCAAAAAAAAAAAAACATAGTAAAAAATAAAACATTTTGTTAACGCAACCGGTGCCTAAAATATATATATGCCGAAGCATGGGGGCATCCTCCCGCAAAAAAGTTATGCCACGTACACATGGTCGGACTTTTTTCGACCGTATGTACGTGGCATTAGGAGCAAAATCGCTCCTCCGCCCTCTGCTGCCCCCATGCTTCGGCATATATGCTCTTTTTTTTTAACTGTGGTGGTGAAATCACCTCCTACAGCGTTGGAGTCGTGGCTTTATGTATCGTGGGAGCAAACGCTGTTGCTGTCAAGATAAATAAATCCGCGCTGCAACTGAATGGCGCACCTGAAAACAAAAAAATGGTTAACAATAAAACACAGTAAACAAAATTACATTCCTGAAAAGCAAGCATGATAAAACATAATAAAACATTGCAGAATAGAATAGAGTAAAAAAGAGCAACAATAGAGAGAGAGAGAGAGAGAGAGAGAACAATAAAACGACAACTATTTTTGGTTTTTTTATTTTATATTTTTTTGGGGGTTTTTTTTTTTTTGTACTTTTTTTTTTTATTTTTTACACTTTTTTTTTTAAACTATAACTATAATTTTAACTGTAACGGTCGGGTCTCAAAATGCGATGGCATTCTTGAGACCCTGTAACTATAATTTTAACTAACGGTCGGGTCTCAAAATGCGATGGCATTCTTGAGACCCTGTGAAAGTGTATCCTAGCCTGTGAAATGCTGTACCCTACGCTAAAACCTCACTAGTGAGTGGTAGCGTTCAAAACATTCACCAACGCAGAGACCAGGATTGTCAGGACAGCGTGGACAATAATAACGGGTGTCACGCCTACATCCGCGCTTGGTACAGACACGACATCTTTTTTGGGGGGCTCGTTGGGTAGGGGTACTCGGGAGGACATAAGGATAATGCCTCTCATACAGCCGGCTAACTGCATTTGGTTCGGAATGGTGAGGTGCAGAACCGTCTGGAAACAGAAGGTCTGTGAGAACCTCTTCCAGGAATTCAAGGAAGGGTAACCTCCCGCCTGAAGCTCCGTATAGCACATGAGCATTCAGAAAAGCCAATTGGAACAAATAAATAGACACTATTTTGTACCAGCGTCTAGCCTTACGGACAACTAGGTACGGCGCCAACAACTGGTCGTTGAGGTCCACCCCTCCCATATTAAGGTTATACTCGTGGACACAGAGGGGTTTCGTCACAACACCAGCCGCCGTACGAATTTGGACTGTCGTGTCTGCATGAAGGGAGGTAAGAACGAAAACATTCCTATTATCCCTCCACTTCACAGCGAGCAAATTATTACACTTCAAGCAGGCTCTCTCCCCCAGCCTAAGAGGGGAATCTACAAGCCGCTGGGGAAAGCCCCGGCGATTAGGTCGCACGGTGCCACATGCTCCAATCTGATGATCAAACAAGTGACTAAACAGTGGCACGCTCGTGTAATAATTGTCCACGTACAAGTGGTACCCCTTTCCGAATAAGGGTGACACCAAGTTCCACACTATCTTGCCAGCGCTCCCTATGTAATCTGGACAGTTCTCCGGCTCTACGTGACTATCTTTTCCCTCATAAACCGAAAAGCTCCACGTATAGCCTGTTGCCCTGTCACAGAGCTTGTAGAGCTTGACCCCGTATCTGGCATGCTTGCTGGGAAGGAACTGTTTGAAAGACAAGCGGCCAGAAAACTTAATCAGGGACTCGTCAACGCAGACAACTTGATTGGGATTAAACAAGGCTGCAAAACGTTGGTTGAAGTGGTTTATGAGGGGCCGAATTTTGTAGAGCCGATCAAATTTAGGGTCTCCACGAGGACGACAGAGTTCATTGTCACTGAAGTGCATGAACCGCAAGATCTGTTCGTATCGTGCCCTGGACATGGAGCGAGAGAACACGGGCATATGGTGGAGCGCGAGGGTGGACCAATAAGACCTCAGCGTCGGGAATTTATGCATGCCCATGTTGATGGAAAGGCCCAGAAAGGACTTAAATTCGGAAACCGTAATTGGTTTCCAATCTCTGGCAAGGGAAGGCACTTGGGGATTAGCGGCGATGTATTGACCAGCGTATATATTACTTTGGTCCACAATAGATCTATAGAGATCTTCCGTGAAAAACAGCGATAAAAAATCGGATGGCTTAAAATCAGCTGTTTCCACCTGAATACCGGGTTGGCCAGTGAATGGGGGAAGTACGGGTCCTGCAGAAGTGGTGGGCACCCAATCAGGATTGGCGAATTCTGCAGGAAGGACACTATGTGATCGACGGGCCTGCCTTTGTCTTCTTCTTGGTGGCAGCGGGACACTACTTGTGCTTGCCACCTCGCCAGCTTGAACTGCACTTATGGGACTCGCCACGTCACCAAGTGTTACTGCAGTGCTGGTTTGACTACGTCCAGGGTGTACTAGGCCGCTGGTGCTTGCCAGTTCATCAGAAGGAATAGCGGCGCTAGTACTTCTCTGCTCCATACGAGAGACCTGCGGTTCCTGCACCTCAACAACAGCAGAAGATCGGGATCGGGTACGCCTGACCTTAGCAGGGACCTCACCTCCGTCGCCAGAGCTATCTGTCATGGAGCCGCTGTCGTCTACTGGGTCGTATTCTGAGCCTGATTCTGACAGATGAGTGACCTCCTCTTCACTATCTGACATACTCAGAAACAAGTAGGCCTGTTCACTAGTGTACTTGCGATTTGCCATTTTGGGCTCTAAATTTAGTAGTACACTAGTGAGATTCACAGGAAAAAAAGCTCCTAGGCTGCTGGCGACTGAATCAAAACGCTACCAAAAAAACTGTTAGCGATCGCAGGGATCAGGCCTGACTCTGCGAACGCTGCAGTTATGTGTGCTTAGTGTTTTGTAAGTGACAGTGATCGATCGATACTGCACTTGGGTGGGCTGGGCTGGGCTGGGCGGAGGGGGAAAACGCAGGTGCTAGCAGGTATCTGGGCTGATCCCGCTAACAATGCGTTTTTTGGAACCCTAAACTGCTGGGACGCTAGTATAGATCTGATCAGATCAGATATTGATCTGTTCAGATACTATACCACTAAGGGAGGTGTATGCTTTGCGCGTGGGTGTTTGCGGTGCTGGCACTAACCTGGGGCGACGCAGACCTTATTTGTCCCTAAAACCTAATTGATATCACCCGCCGGGCGATCAGGGGGTTAAACCGTTATTGGGTAATAAATGGCGGGTGCCCTGACAGTATAAAAAACAAACTATCTAACCAGCGTCACCCGTAACAGTAATACGGTGATCACTGGTGAAAGGGTTAACTAGGGGCAATCAGGGGGTTAAAACCTTTATTAGGTAATATATGGGGGTACCTGACGATATATAAAAATCTGACGGGTAACCTAAATAACTAAATAACTAACTGGCTAACCAGCGTCACCAGTGACACTTATACTGTGATCACTGGTGAAAGAGTTAACTCTAGGGGCAATCAAGGGGTTAAAACCTTTATTTAGGTTGTAATATGGGGGTACCTGACCTATAAACCTATTTATAATCCTATATAAACCTGGCGGTTACCTAAAAAAAAACTGGCTACCTAGCGGCACCAGTGACACTAATAGAGCGATCAGAAAAACGATCGCTTAGTGACACTGGCAAAAGGGGGTGAAAGGGTTACCTAGGGGGCAATCAAGGGGTTAAACCTTTATTGGGGGGGGGGGGGTAGGGGGCTACCTTAGACCTAAAGGGGCCTAAAACTAACTGCCCTGACAGTTATTACAGTCACACTGACACTAAATGCAGTGATCAGTAAATAAATGATCACTGCAATCAGTGACACTGTGACAGGGGGGGCAGGGGGTGATCTGGGGGGTGATCTGGGGGTGACAGGGGGGTGGATTGTGTGCCTATGTGTAACTGGTGTCAGTGTAGTGTTGGGCACTTACTTCTGCGTCTTCTCCGCTCGGCGTCTCGGTCAGAAAGACCGACACGAGGAGCGTGACGTCACTTCCCCTTGCCTGTGTTTACAATTACACAGGCAAGGGAGAATGTGATTCGCCAGGAGCGATCGGGAGGGGGTGGCCAGAAACCACTGGCCGTCCCCTCTTCCCGCATCGCTCCTGACACGATCCCGACCGTCCCCGCCGGCGGAGGGGGGTCCGATCGGACCCCCAACCGCCTGAAGAATGGCACGTACAGGTACGTCCTTTTGCCTGTACGTGCCATTCTGTTGACGTATATGTACATGGGGCGGTCGGGAAGTGGTTAAACAGGGGTGGAAAAAATTGGGCCTTGGGTGGTGGTGGTACCACAACACTGTAACCCCTCACAGATATTCTTGTTGGGCACAGGAACGAGCCCTGCTATGAAATATTAGATCAAAAATGGTAATTACATCTCCCTGCTTTCGGTAACAGATTTTGCAGCTGTATCGGTGAGACACTGTACTGTACTGTACTGTACTACGGCTGCACTGTATTGTGTACACCACCAGAAGTGTAGTAGACAATATACTGTATAGATAATACAGTATCTATATTATAGATAATATAGTAACAACTGTACTACGGATGCACTGTATTTTATACTGTGTATACCACCAGAAGTGTAGTAGACACTGTGCACACTGTATTAGATACTGTGTACACCGCCTGCACTGTATTGTGTACACCACCAGAAGTATAGTAGACACTGTACACACTGTATTACATACTGTGTACACTGCCTGCACTGTATTAGCAACTGTGCTAAGGCTGCACTGTATTGTGTACACTGTGCACACTGTATTAGATACTGTGTACACCATCAGAAGTGTAGTAGAAACTGTACACAGTGTTTTAGATACTGTGTACACCACCAGAAAAGTAGTAGAAATTGTACTATGGCTGCACTGTATTGTGTACTGTGCACACCACCAGAAGTTTAGTAGAAACTCTACATACTATATTAGATACTGCGCACACCGCCTGCACTGTATTAGCAACTGTACTACGGCTGCACTGTATTAGATACTGTGTACACCACCAGAAGTGTAGTAGACACTGTGTACACAGTGTTAGATACTGTGTACACTGCCTGCACTGTATTAACAACTGTACTAAGGCTGCATTGTATTGTGTAGTGTGTACACCACCAGAAGTGTAGTAGGAACTGTACACACTGTATTAGATACTGTGTCCACCACCTGAAGTGTATTAGAAACAGTACACCACGGAATGCTGTAGATATAGGCTACACTGGGTGCAGAGTATATATATGTGTATGTATGTATATATATACAGGGGGTCCCCGAGTTACTGGAGTTACTGGCCCCGTGTACGGAAGTCGGAAATGTTCGTAAGTCGGCGCGCATGCGCAGACCGACAAATACGGAGATTTCCGATGTTCCGTCTGTTGCCGTTCTGCGCATGCGCGGCAAATTACGGACATTTCCGGCATTTTCCGGCGCTCCGTATGGCCGCGCATGCGCAGAACGGCCGAAAGACGGCGAAAACCACAGAAAAATGGCGGAGGGTCCCCGCAGCACCCCGTTCGTAAGTAGGGGTTGTTCGTAGGTCGGGTGTTCGTAAGTCGGGGACCCCCTGTGTATATATATATATATATATATATATATATATACATATACATATACAAGACTGTACATGTATATATTAAGACACCGCCTGAGGTGTATTAGAAACAGTATTAGAAAAGTTTTCTTGGAGACCTAATAAAAAATATATTATAGCAGCATGCATTATCATATTTAGACTGTATAGATACCAAATTAGCCCTACTTCCTGCGACAACGGTAAAAATCAATAGGATGCAGACCGTCCACTCAAAACACATTAGAGTGGTAGACATGGACCATAAGACATGAACCTATGGGAATAATAGACACTAAGCAATGACGCTGACTCATCCTAATCTAAATGGGCATGTACGGGCACACATATGTAAATATATGCATAGGGAGTTCCCTATGCAAATGTGCTTAGATATAACAATATTGACCATGGGGTAATCTATATCGACTTATATATCCTGTAATTTCCACCTCATATTACAACATAACAGGACACATCTCCCATGGTCAATTTCTGTTTAGATCTGACATGACCACTGACATGCACTGTCATGTAGTGATTTGGTTCCGCCATTGCTGTTTGTCTATGCTTCTTATTACCTTTATTGGTCATTATTTCTCCTTGTCAAGTCTCTGTCCTGTCTCGTTCTGTCACACCATGGTCCCGATCTCCCTCTATGCCTGTACACAAATTAAGTATTTTCCCTTCCTCCTTCCCCTTCGTTTTCCTCTTTCCTTCCCTCCCTTCCTTTCTTTCTCTACCTCCCCCCTCCATCCTTCACATACATACATAGATATTTATCATATATGTTTTTCCTCCCTCCACGCCTTGAGTAGGCAGTGAAACAGAAAATACCGCAAGAGGACATTATACATGAAATACAATGTTCCTTTAACCATGGAAAAAGGGGCGGTCACCTTACGCGGCGATAAGCCATATATAGGAACAACGCAAGGCCCGCCCGTATGTCCAGACGAAGCTACGCAAATTGCCCAGCGAAATGCGTTGACGTCATCAGCGTTGCGTGACGCCGTCGCACAGCTGAGTCACGGAAGGAAGCGAGCCCACAAGCCTGAGAGACGGCATATTGGAGAGATATTATATGACCGGGTAGTATACCAGACGGTATACGGAGCAACAATACCAGGTTACCAGCGCTGCTGAGCGCCCACCATACATCACACGGAACTCGTGCATTTACTAACGGGACCGGGTATAAGAGATCCATCTATGTGGGACTGTCACACTTTCCTTACGCTATTCACTGGATACAGACACTCGGCGGATCGGGTATTGTATGGAACTATTACTTTCCAATACAGATTGCCAAACTTGGTAGGTCATACGGATTACACCTGTTACCTGTACCCAATGCCATAATAGTGTCACTCCATGTGTCAGAGACTATTAACGGAACAGTGACAACAGCAGATGTGTACTGTCTGAGCCGGCTCCTTGTTCTCCATCCCTCTCTCCATCCCCTCTTTCTCCCTGCCCACACGGGCTCGAGCCCTCCAGGGACCTCTGTGCGGATGCCTCTGCCTACTCATATATTTTTACAATAGTACACACACGTCGATTTGACGTGGCAGAGACACCCACACATAGACTCTTGGCGTCCGGAAGCTCTGTTTAATGTTGTAAGTTTTATGTTTCATGTTTGTACTGTCCCACTGTTGCCACATCTAGTTTTATTAGATAAGATATTCCTGGATGTTACCTAGCTGCAGTTGGCTATTACACTTGCATTGTTTTTCTTGCTGGAATATGTTTCTTTCTCCAGAACCATTTGACAGTTCTGGCTTCTGGACTTCAATCAGTACTGGCTCTCGGGTGAGGTACTCCTGGTTATGGGCCTACACTGTCCCTGAAACCATCTTGTTATCAATGGGTATAGATTTAAAGTTACTTTCTTGGAATATTAGAGGTTTCTGCAGTCACATAAACCCCATATTTTGTTTCTGCAAGATACCCACTTAACGGGTAGTAAAATTCTAACTCTAAAGAGGGCATGGGTTGGACAAGGGTTTCATGCCACATACTCCTCCTTTGCAAGGGGGGGGGGTGACCATTCTGTTGAACAAGTCGCTCCCCTGTTTGGTGGAACAAGTCTTCACTGACCCAGGGGGATGATATGTCATTCTGATTCTTGAAATGTACGTCCAGTGTTGGGCAATGGTTAATGTATATATCCGTTTGACTCCACCATCTTATATGCAATTCTTGCTAATCTAGCCCCTCTCCAACTCCACAAAATTATAATTTTAAACTTATTCCCATGTTTCAGCTACGCATAACTTGGGCTCCCACATAGTCTTATTGTTTGGGATTGCTTCCACTCTGTCCCGTGTGGGGGCGGTCTCTTACCTCCCAGTAGGTCTTTCAGACCATTCTCCGCTAGAATTGTGCCCGACACTGGGCACCTCTCGTGAGCTGAGATGTTTGAGGCTGGCATCACATTGGATAGACAATCCTCAAGTTCAGGAGCTGGTGGGTCCCAAGCTTTTGGAATACTGGAAGGGTCGACTTCCCTTGACATGTTTTAGGAAGCGGGTAAGGCTCATGCCCGGGGGGGAGTATGTCTCCTCTATTAAGGCAGTCAGGGTGGACTTTGCTGCACAAACCATTCAACTGGAAAAGGGTGAAGCTGCAGGAATGGCATCTTTCACGGCGATCCCAACACCTGAAACTTCTTTCGATTTAGCTCGGACAAGGAGAGAATTAAAGCTCCATTATACCACATTAGTGTAGTCTGATTCTTAGAAAATGGTAGCCAAACTTTTTGAATCAAGGGACAAAAATGGCAAATTGCTAGCCAACCTGGTGGCAAAACCCGTTTGCCAAACAGTGATCCCCAGGATTCGGACATCCAGGGGCACTCAAGTTACAGATCCAGAGGGTATATTGAATGAATTTCACCTCTTTTATAGTCAATTGTATGATGATCTGCACTCTAACCCAGTTGAGTCCATGTTGGAGGAGCTGGGGGGAATCAAACCGCCCCTTCTCTCTGAGGAGGACAGGGATGCTCTGGATAAGCCTGTAATGTGTCAAGATGTAGAGAATGCAATTTACTCCCTACCAAACAAAAAATCACCGGGACCTGAGGGGCAGCCGGTAGAATGGTATAAAACCCATGCTGCTTTACTAGTTCCCAAACTAACTCAATTATTTACAGATTGCTTGGAATCTGGAAGGCTACCTGACAGTATGTATCAGGCACACATAGTACTGCTACCCAAACCGGGTAAAGATTTAACATGTTGCTCATCCTACAGGCCCATATCTTTGCTGAACTATGACCTTAAGATCCTTACTAAAGTGCTGGCCAATAGAATTATGAAGGTACTGCGGTCCCTTGTCAATATAGATACAAACTGCCTTCATGCCTGGCAAGTCCACAGATATTAATATTAGGCAAGTCTTTGCGCACCTCGAGCTCCCACTCGAGGACAATGCCTCCCGAGTCTTGGTAGCCCTCGAAATCGAAAAGGCTTTTGACACAGTCAGATGGCCGTATATGATGCAGGTTCTGGAAAGCATTGGGGCATTATTAAGGAAGTGGATTGGCTTACTTTACATGGCCCCGGTTGCCAGTATCAAACTGAATGGCAGACTCTCACCCTCCTTCCCAATCAAAAGGGGGATGGGGCACATGTGTCCCCTTACCCCTGCAGTGTTTGCCTTGGTAATGGAGCCTTTGGCTGAGGCCTTGCAGAAGTCAAGCAGGGTGTCCGGGATCTGTGTAGGATCCATTGCAAAACTGGCATTATATGCTTACGACTTGATCCTCTTCTTGCGGGACCCTGGCCCCTCACTTTCCGCTGTGCTTCAGCTACTGGGCCGCTTTGCGTCTCTTTCTGGTCTCAAAACTAACTGGAGCAAGTCACTTATTCTACCCATAGATCCAGGGAAAGAGAACTTAATTGACCCTACCTTGCCTTTGCAATGGGCAACCACCATCAGATATTTAGGGATCAATATTTCCTCCAATGTCCACGACTTCAGTAAACTTAATTTGTCCCCAGTACTGCAATGGTGTAAACAGAATTTGAAGGCCTGGTAGAATCTCCCGCTATTTCACATAGGCAAAATGTATTTAATAGAGATGAAAATACTACCGGTCTTGTTGTACAACCTTAGGCATTCTCCAGTGTGGATACCAAAGACCCTTTTCCAACAATTAGACTCAATAATAGCCTCTTTTCTGTGGCAGTCACAATTGGCTTGTCTCGGGTGATGCATCAATAGTTCTAGAGGCAGCACATTTGGGATCCTTTGAGGCCCTTCGCAACGCACTATGTAGGGGGTCGGGGGGTTCCCAAACACCCTTAACACTTGATATGAAGGCTATTATTAAAGTATGGCAGATAGTGGTGATTAAACCCAACCAGGTAAAAGCCTGCTGGTTCCCCAACACACCTCTTTGGTGCAACCCGAGGTTACAGGAATTTCACTCATTACAGGACCCGGGGCTATGGGCTCACAAAGGCATTAAATATCTGATGGACATATGTGATGGGTTTGGGCTAGTCACATTTGACAAACTGAAAAATAAATTTCAACTCCTGAACTCTTTCTTTTTCAGGTTCCTGCAACTACAAAATGCCTTTGATACACAATTCAAATTTCTCCAGCTTCGACTGGAACAGGAGGACCTGGAGGCCCTATTGGGAGATGTTAATCTCTCAAAGCCATTATCCCAGATATACCGAGCAATGCTGCCCTCCATTTAGGTTGTACTGGATGGTCTGCGTGGTTTGTGGTGGGCAGAGGTGCAGGAACTGGACAGCAGAGATTGGGAAGATTTGTGGGATTATCCACTTCAGCTATTGGTTTTCGACTAGAGACAAGCTGATTCAATTACAAATTTTACACAGGATTTACTACACTCCACAACGCCTGCACCTAATTAATCCAACCTCACCAGCTAACTGCTGGAGATGCTCTGATACTCCTGCAGGCTTCTCACATATATTTTGGGATTGTCCACTAATTCAGGCTTATTGGCGGGAGATGACCCAATTCATTCATGTGTTAACTTCTATACCTATTCCTCTGAAAAATCAGTGTCTGTCTCCTTGGACTGGTGGAGCCACTGGCAGTCACTATAGCTATGCGCAGTCTACTAAGCATCATCCTATTTTATACTAGGAAGGTCATAGTACTTAAATGAGCAGCTAGGCCCCCTACCTTATCCGCATGGAAGCAGTCAGTCAATCCTGTGTTACCCCTGAATAAGGCAACATTCTTTTCCAGAGGATGTCCCAATAAATACGAAAAAGTTTGGCACTTATGGACAGACTCAGACTCCACGGTAGATGATCAGAACCTAGTAGATAACTCTAGTTAGATCTCCCAGATATCTCCTTTGCTCTGTAGGAAACTGAGATATTTACCTAGGATATGTGAGCGGTGGTGTGGGCCCTGAAATCAATGTATCCATACTTTGTTTACTACTCCTTCAATGTCCGGTTCTGGTAGCCAGGGGACAGCAAAAGTCCTCCAAGAAACACTACTCCTTATTATGATCCTACCATATGTACCCTGAGCAGTGTATATGTTTTTTTATTTTTATTTTTTTATTAGTGTTTTAATTTTTTTCTTAATTTTTAGATTGTGAGTTGTACTTTGTTATGCACATGGCTATGTGCACCAGTTAGCCGGGGTATGGCCCTATGGCTCTATTTTGTACTTCTTAACCATAAACTTTTTCAATAGAGCATTTCTAAAAAAAAAAAAAAAAAAAAAAAGGTTATGCAGTGGCATAATAAATGATAAAAAATATAGACCCTTAATTTCTTTGTAATTGGGCAAACTTACACAATCTGCAGGGGATCAAATAATTATTTGTACAATGTATACTGTGATTGCTGTAACAAAATAAAGCTGAAAGGAGATATTTGATGAACAGGACCCATCTGTAGTAGTATCAGCAGCCTTGAATCTGTCTACTATGTCTCTCAGCATGAGATGTTCTAGAGCAAGGGTCTCCAAACTGTGGCCGGGGGCCAGATGTGCAGCCTTTTGCTTGCTTTTATCCTGCCATTTGGGCACTTTTTCATCCACTGACACCAACAAAAGGGCACAATTCCTCCCACTGACACCAATGATAGGGCACAATTTCTACCAATAACACCAACAATGGGGCACTGTTCCTCCCAATGACACCAACAATGGGGAACTGTTCCTCCCAATGACACCAACAGTGGGGCACAGTTCCTCCCAATGGGGCCCCATAACACCAATGGGGCGCAATGCCACTCACTGACACCAAAGTTGGGGCATTGTTTATTTCCACTAATGCAGGGTCTTTTTCTACTCCCGATGGCCACAGTCTGGACCCCCCTAAAGTCTGTAGGACAGTAAACTGTCCCTTTGCTTAGAAAATTTGGAGAGCCCTGTTCTAGAGCAATGGTTTCCATACTGTGGCCCAGGGGCCAGATGTGGCCCTTTGCTTGCCTTATCTAGCCCTTGAGACATTATTCTTGCTACTGACACCAACAATGGGGCATAATTCCGGCTGCTGGCAACAACAATGGGGAAAAATTACTCCCACTGACACCCAACAATGGCGCACTATTTCTCCCCCTAATGCCAAAGATGGGTACAGTCTGCCCCCCCTAAATTCTGAAGGACAGTAAACTGGCCCTTTGTTTAGAAGGTTTGGAGACCCCTGGTCTAGAGACAAGAAAGGTGCAGATTATGGATGAGCTCAAGTGCATTTGGATCATAGTCTGAACCCACATGAGCGAGCCCGCCAGGAAGCTGCCACTTTACTATGCCAATCAGCGGCAGAGGCATTCCCCCCCCACATCAGCACATACACCCAACCCCTGTATGAGCAGAACTGTGGGAGGGACCCAGCAAGCCCCACCCACTACAGGCTGCCTGCAAAAAACTACAGGAGGGGCCGGATACAAGATCAGTCACCCTGCACAAAGAGAGAGAGCAGCAGTGATTGGTCTTTATTACAGGATACTCCTGCTCAAAGACCACGTTTTTACACTGAATTACACTAATACACAAACAAGTAAGAATACACATGACTCCTGTATTTAGACAATATTTGCCTTTACTGGAATTCAAAATTAAATCTTTTATTTCCATGTTTTTTTTTTTTTTAATGCCATTTAGGATTTTCTGTGCCATTTTTAAATTGATAGCCAAAGCCATGTGATTACCAAGTCAAATATGTCATGGAAACCACAGGATCAGATTCAGGGGTCATTTTTCCATTGCTTTTTGATCGCTAGTCCTCCTGGACACGTTCTCTTTGCCTAAAGCCAGCCAAACGTGGATCAAAATTTGTCAGGTACAGCAGGGACTGGCCGAATTTCAATCCATGTATGGGCAGGTTAATTGTACACAAGTTGATCCATCGATCGGCTTGGGAACAACCAGCCTGTCAGATTTTTATACATGCGATTACTGCCACCAGCTATAGCCACTAGCAGTAATCGTATTCTTCCGCTGGGAAGGCTCCCTGTGCCCCCTGCTGGCAGAAAATAGCGCTGCAGGAGGCATTCCCCGATCAACACTGTGCTGATGGGGGAATCAAGAGAAAATCAATGAATCTATGGCTTGCCTTAAAGTGTAACTCTAGGCAAAAACTTGGGGTGAGTTAGAGTTGCCCACAGAACAAGAGATGAGGAGAAATCTGCTAATAGGGACGCCAGCTGTCTAAGATGTGAATTCCTCCCTCAGAGATTGCCTCTAACCTTATGTTGCATCTCTGGGACCAATGGCGGAACTATAGGGGTCGCTGCAGTTGTGACTGGGCCCTGTCGTTCTGCCGCTGTGGTGGGGCCCCTAAGACCCTGCATCTTCCCCTGCACCCCTGGCTGTCTGTTTAACTTGCAGATGGGGATGTAGGAGGCGGCGATTGGCAGCTCTATGGTGCCCGCGAGCCGTGGGATCTCCTTGGGGCTTGTAGTTCTCTCTCCGAATGTATACAGTGGAGAGGGGAGGGGCCTCTGACCGGAGCATGTATCGGCTTCACTCTTCAGTGAGTCGCTCTGCTGATCGCTGTCTCCCACCTCCCCCCCAGGTGGGGGTGGGGGTACAGAGATGTGCTGGGGGTCCAAGGTGCACAGCAGAGACCAGCCAGGTACAGGGGGACCTCTGAAAGGGGGGTTGACTGTCTGGGAACTCTGATGTAAGGGGGGGCTCTCTGGGGACCCTAAAGTAAGGGGGGCCCTCTGGGGACCCTGATGTAAGGGGGGCCCTCTAGGGACAGACCCTGATGTAAGGGGGGGCTCTCTGGGGACCCTAAAGTAAGGGGGCCCTCTGGGGACTCTGATGTAAGGGGGAGCTTTCTGGGGACCCTGATGTAAGGAAGGCTTTCTGGGGACTCTGATGTAAGGAGGGGTCCTCTGGGGACCCTGATGTAATTGGGGGCTCTCTGGGGACCCTGATGTAAGGGAAGGCTCTCTGGGGACTCTGATGTAAGGAGGGGTCCTCTGGGGACCCTGATGTAATTGGGGGCTCTCTGGGGACCCTGATGTAAGGGAGCTCTCTGGGGACCCTGATGTAAGGGAGCTCTCTGGGGACCCTGATGTAAGGAAGGGGCTCTCTGGGAGGCTCTCTGGGGACTCTGATGTAAGGGGGGGCTCTCTGGGGACCCTGAAGTAAGGGGGGCTCTCTCAAATGACATAGTCCATTGTTGTCCAACTAGTTGTGTTTAAATATTGGTATTTATTCATTATTATATCACCAGACTCTGGACGGGTGAGAGGCTTTTATTACTTAGGCCACTTTCCCACTGAGGTGCTTTACAAGCGTTTTAGCGCTAAAAATAGCGCCTGCAAAGCCTTTAACTCCAGTGGGAAAGCCCGAGGGCTTTCACACTAGAACGATGCGCTTGCAGGATGCTACAAAAAGTCCTGCTAGCAACATCTTTGGGGCGGTTTAGGAGCGCTGTATACAGAAATCAATGACTAGCGCTGCCAAAGTGCCTGTAAAGCGCTTCGGCAGCGGCGCTTCGCGGGCACTTTTAACCCTTTATCGGCCGCTAGCGAGGGTTAAAAGCGCCCGCTAGCGGCCGAAAAGCTCAGCTAAAAACGACGGTAAAGGGGCGCTTTACCCTCGACGCCCCCACTGCCTCAGTGTGAAAGTGCCCTAACAACAGCATAAGTGAGAAAAAGTTTAATTTCCTTAAACTGAATTGGATTTTCCTTACTGACGGTAATTTGAAACGCACATTAAGTGATCAAATGGCACATTTAAATCAATCGCTGTATCAGACCATGTTGTTCCCAGTATGTTTGGTGTATTAATGATGCTCTTCTTGTAGAAATATTGTACAAAGCTATGAAACTTACTTCTCTGCTTCTCACTGGATTTCTTCTTTTTTCTTTTTTCTGTTTTGTTTTGATCTTATTTTATAGTTTTTGTTCCTTTTTTTGTTTTTCTCACTAGCATTCATTCTGTGGCCTTAACGATCTATTCCAGCAAACAAAGATGGTTGGTATTTACTGAACATTATTTTTATTTGATACTTACTGATTCCTGCGCCATCTACTTTGCAATATTGATATCAGAAGAGCTATTTAGATAAATGATGCTCTTTGATACTTGTGGAATTGATGTAAACATATTGATTATATACAATGTATCTGAAATTCTCTTTAAAGTGTAGCTAAACACAATTTCTTTAGTTTTCAATTATAATGGGAAAGTGTATTGGATCGGTCAGGTTTTTATAGGTGTCGGTGTCCCTACAGGGGAGGTTCACCCTCTCTATTTGACCTGGTGACCACAGTAATGCCGCGTACACACGAAGGGACAATCCCGCGGGATTATCCTCTGGACCGAAGTCCAGCGGATAATCCCCTCGTGTGTGGGCGCCGGCGGACTTTTTGGCGCCAAAGTACGGCGGACTAAAGTTTGAAGTTTTGTTTTCAAATTATCCGCTGGACTTGGCAGTCCAGCGGATAATCCCGCCGTTAGTGGGCAAGTCCGCGGGACTTTTGAAATGAAGGGACTTGCCGCTCATCGGCAAGTCCGTTCATTTAGCACGTGACTTCAGGTTACGTAGCTAGCGTAGGCAGTTACTGCCGCCGCGCTAGCTCCGTGACCTGGCATGGATTTAAAGGGACTCCACACGCCGAAAAAACGGCGTGGGGGTTCCCCCCAAATCCATGTCAGACCCTCATCCGAGCACGCAGCCTGGCAGGCCAGGAAAGGGGTGGGGACGAACGAGCGCCCCCCCCTCCTGAGCCGTACCAGGCCGCGTGCCCTCAACATGGGGGGTGCCCTGGGGAAAGGGGGGCCGTGCGGCCCCCCCACCCCAAAGCACCTTGTCCCCATGTTGATGAGGACAAGGGCCTCTTCTCGACAACCCTGGCCGTTGGTTGTCGGGGTCTGCGGGCGGGGGCTTATCGGAATCTGGGAACCCCCTTTAATAAGGGGGCCCCCAGATCCCGGCCCCCCACCCTATGTGAATGAGTATGGGGTACGATGTACCCCTACCCATTCACCTAAGGTGTAAAATGTAAAGTAAAAAAAAACACCCACACTTTTGAAAAAATAGTTTATTGCACTGCTCCGGGGGTCTTCTTCCGTCTTGGGGGTCTTCTCGCCGGACTCCCCCGCCATTTACCAAGCTCTTTTACCGAGCGGGGGAAGTCCGGCTACCTTCTTCGTCGTCGCCGCCGTCTTGGGGTCTCGATCCGCCTTCGGGGGTCTTCTTCCGTCTTGGGGGTCTTCTCGCCGGACTCCTCCGCTCTCTTCTGCTCTTTTACCTAGCTCTTTCACGAGGGGAGGAGTCCGGCTACCTTCTTCGTCGTCGCCGCCGTCGTCTGGGGGTCTCGATCCGCCTTCGGGGGTCTTCCGGGGGTCTCTTCTGTTCTTGCGGCGGTCGTCGTCTTCCGCGCCGCCGGCGCCTTCTTCTTCTTGTCCTTCTTCTTGTTCTTCTTCTTCTTCCGATGTTGACCCGACGCTCTCTCTGCCCGGAATGCCTGTGCCGCTCTGCGCTCGGACTTATATAGGGACATGGGGGACAGGGTCACATGTTCATGTCACATGGTGACCCCGCCCCCTTGCGATGTCACAGTCCCAGCATCCTCCGGGACTGTGACAACACAAGGGGGCGGGGTCACCATGTGACATGTGCATGTGACCCTGTCCCCCATGTCCCTATATAAGTCCGAGCGCAGAGCGGCACAGGCATTCCGGGCAGAGAGAGCGTCGGGTCAACATCGGAAGAAGAAGAAGAACAAGAAGGACAAGAAGAAGGACAAGAAGAAGAAGGCGCCGGCGGCGCGGAAGACGACGACCGCCGCAAGAACAGAAGAGACCCCCGGAAGACCCCCGAAGGCGGATCGAGACCCCCAGACGACGGCGGCGACGACGAAGAAGGTAGCCGGACTCCTCCCCTCGTGAAAGAGCTAGGTAAAAGAGCAGAAGAGAGCGGAGGAGTCCGGCGAGAAGACCCCCAAGACGGAAGAAGACCCCCGGAGCAGTGCAATAAAATATTTTTTCTAAAGTGTGTGTGTTTTTTGTACTTTACATTTTACACCTTAGGTGAATGGGTAGGGGTACATCGTACCCCATACTCATTCACATAGGGTGGGGGGCCGGTATCTGGGGGCCCCCTTATTAAAGGGGGCTCCCAGATTCCGATAAGCCCCCGCCCGCAGACCCCGACAACCAACGGCCAGGGTTGTCGGGAAGAGGCCCTTGTCCTCATCAACATGGGGACAAGGTGCTTTGGGGTGGGGGGGCCGCACGGCCCCCCTTTCCCCAGGGCACCCCCCATGTTGAGGGCACGCGGCCTGGTACGGCTCAGGAGGGGGGGGGGGCGCTCGTTCGTCCCCACCCCTTTCCTGGCCTGCCAGGCTGCGTGCTCGGATGAGGGTCTGACTTGGATTTGGGGGGAACCCCCACGCCGTTTTTTCGGCGTGGGGATTCCCTTTAAATCCATGCCAGCTTGCGGAGCTAGCGCGGCGGCATTTACTGCCTACGCTAGCTACGTAACCTGAAGTTACGTTCGAAATGAACGGACTGCTCCGTGTGTGGGCAAGTCCGTTCATTTTCAAAAGTCCCGCGGACTTTTGGCCGGCGGATTATCCGCTGGAGAAGTCCGTGCGTGTGTGGGCAAGTCCACACCCTCGGAAAGTCCAGCGGACCTAGCCGGAAAGTCCCGCGGGATTGTCCGCTGGACTAGGTCCGCCGGCAAAAGTCCCTACGTGTGTACGAGGCATAATTGGGACTGAAAGTAAAGGAAAATCCTCCAACAGGGGCACTTGCTCCAGTGACAGCTGTTTAAAAAAAGATTTATTCTAGATTCCTCGTGCGACTTAGAACAGGAAGTGAAGGGAAATCTTCTCCATGGTACGCAGATGCCAATAAAAAAGCTGAGAGGGGAATAAAACATTCCCTTCTCTATCACAATATTTTTGGCCTAAGGTTTACTTAAAAGGGTAGTCCACTCAAAGATGATTTTTAATTTCTAGAAGATGTATGACGGGCTGAATCACTTGCAGAATTTTTAGATGCTTGGGTGCACCAGGGGCAAGATATCATCCCTTCAGTCCTTGTCTTACTTTCAATCCAAATATATATATATATATATATATATATATATATATATATATCTACACATTATATATATATATATATATATATATATATATATATATATATATATATATATATATATTACACACTATAGTACCAAAAGTATTGGGACACCTGACTTTACACGCACATGAACTTTAATGGCATCCCAGTCTTAGTCCGTAGGGTTCAATATTGAGTTGGCCCACACTTTGCAGCCTTAACAGCTTCAACTCTTCTGGGAAGGCTGTACACAAGGTTTAGGAGTGTATTCATGGGAATGTTTGACCATTCTTCCAGAAGCGCATTTGTGAGGTCAGGCACTGATGTTGGACGAGAGGGCCTGGCTCGCAGTCTCCACTCTATTTCATCCCAAAGGTGTTCTATCAGGTTGAGGTCAGGACTCTGTGCAGGCCAGTCAAGTTCCTGCATCCCAAACTCGCTGTCCTGATGTTCTGAGTGGAAACTGTCCTGTTAAGCCGCTGTATGGTCTTGGCCAACGTGCTGCAGCTCAGTTTCCACTCAACAAGACAGTTTCCACTCAGCTCGCCATGGTCGACCAAAGAAGTTGAGTGCATATCCAGAGGTTGTCTTTGGGAAATAAACGTATGAGTGCTGCCAGCATTGCTGCAGAGGCTAAAGGGGTGGGGGGTCAGCCTGTCAGTGCTCAGACCATACGCCGCACACTGCATGAAATTGGTCTGCATGGCTGTCGTCCCAGAAGGAAGCCTCTTCTAAAGATGATGCACAAGAAAGCCTGCAAACAGTTTGCTGAAGACAAGCAGACTAAGGACATGGATTACTGGAACCATGTCCTGTGGTCTGATAAAACCAAGATAAACTTATTTGGTTCAGATGGTGTCAAGCGTGTGTCGCAGCAACCAGGTGAGGAGTACAAAGACAAGTGTGTCTTGCCTACAGTCAATTAATGCATTAAGGTGAAAAAACACCTGGCGGGGTTCTCGGCTCTTGATTGGATAGATTGATAGCAGCGCAGCCATTGGCTCCCACTGCTGTCAATCAAATCCAATGCCGGGGCCGAGTCCTGCATTCGGCCTCTATAGACGCCGAATGATGGACTCGTGAGTGCGCCCGCAAGGTAACCCCCAGGGAAAGCACTTCTCCCAGGGGGTTATCTGATGTGGGGAGGAGCCGTAAGAGCTGCTGAGGGACCTCAAAAGAGCAGTTTCCGGGCCACTCTGTGCAAAACGAGCTTCACAGTGGCGGTAAGTATGATATGTTTGTGTTTTTTTTGTTTTTTAAAAACGAACCCTTACAATCACTTTAAGTTTCATTTATACTATATAACTTTCTCAAATGTGCTTAGAAGAAACCGCTTCAAAATAGAACCTAAAGTAGAACTCTATAGCCTGAAATATTATTCATCATATTATATTTAACCCTTCAATCTCACCACCAGTGTCCTCGAGATATGAGCATTTGTTAGATGGTTTAATTCTTCAGCATCTTGGGTGGACCTTTAACTGCTACTTGATGGTATAATAGTAAAAATGAACCAGTGCTCATACTGTTGGGGTGGTTTAAAATAACAGTGAAAAAAAAAACATTGATGTAGATTGTAGACCATGACAACCAGTAACAAACAATCTCTCAACTAAACCGCCTTCAGTAAGGTGAAAGCTTATTGGTTGCTATTTGGAAAAATATATGAGAAAGTGGAGTGGGAGACCTGTCAAGGTCATTTTCATAATTTTGTTGCCCACTACTGGTGAAGAATGGTTGGAGTAATATAATACTATGTATGTATGTATGCAAAATATAAGAATGCCTGGACACCCACTGTAGAAGCATGTTAGCAGAATTCAGTGATCTTTGCAGTTCAGGAGAAAAGTGTTTAAGTATGAAGTTTAATTTTGGACACACGTGTGTTGTTACTGTTAAGTGTCATTATGCCAACCTCATGCAGGTGAAGCCATTGCAACATACTGTACAAGCAAAATATAAAGGCCTTTTTCTCCAAGATCTCACAGTTTGACCAGCAGAACTCTGTTAGGCCCCTTTCACACTGGGGCGGGGAGCCGCGGTGACGGTAAAGCAGCGCTATATTTAGCGCTGCTTTACCGTTGTTTTAGCTGCGGTATTCGGCCGCTCGCGGTGCGGTTTTACCCCCCACGAGCGGCCGAAAAAGGGTTAAAGACCCCCGCAGAGCGCCGCCGTAGCGGCGCTTTGCGGCGGTATTACCGCGGTTTCCCATTCAAATCAATGGGAAGGAGCGGTATAGGAGCGGTGAATACACCGCTCCTATACCGCTCCAAAGATGCTGCTAGCAGGACTTTTTTTGCCGTCCTGCTAGCGCACCGCTCCAGTGTGAAAGCCCGCCGGCTTTCACACTGGAGTGAATGGGGCCGGATTTTTTCAGGCGGTATTCAGGCGCTATTTTTAGGGAATGACGATGTAGCCTTTCCTAGGGGGCAACTGAAAGGCACAGACTATGCCACCAGTTCCTCAGAAAAACATGAAGGTCATTCTTCACAATATAAGGGGCCTTCTTTTTACTTAGCAAAATTCTAAGGGGGTCCTATTCCCATTAACCACTTATCTAAAGAGATTATTTTCCCACTTACCACCAATGTAAGGGGGCCCTTCTCCACTGACCAACAAGTTTGTCATTTATGCACTGTGCCTTCCTTAGCTTTACAAAAATATAATATATAAAATACTGCCAGTATATGGGCAGGAGGTGGAATGTCATATTTTCTACAGTTCTCTAATCTCTTTTCTTTTTTTTTTTTTATTGCAGGGTTTGAAAAGAGCACATGGGGTAAACATCTGACTCTTCTGCAACTGCCAAAACAGACACACTGGTCTTATTTTATTTTTTAATCACAGGACTGGCCTGAGCTGCCAGACGACTCTTTAAATTATAAGTTTTGTACCTATTTAGTTTTTAACTGGACTAAATTTGTTGCACAGCAATAGTCCCGATATTTAGAGACTCTAACAAAATGGATGAAAACATAGTAAATAAAAAAATGAATAAATGCACAATAGCACCAAGTTCTCTTTATCTTTTTTGCATATCCTGTGTAATCTCTTTCTTTTTATTTTTTTGAAATGATGCCCTTTTGACGGAAATGCCCAGTTTTTATGTACAAGTTTACAAACAGGTGTATCATTTTTAGATGATTTTATGTCTATGATCCCTTAAAATTATTTTATTTCTGGTTTGTGTTCAGTTATATCAGAGACTAGAAACAATATTTTTACACGAACAGAAAACTTTTAAACACGGTATCCCATAGCATAATTCCAGACAAGGATTCTGATTTACTGTACACTTTCAAAGGTCGTTTTCACTTTGCAAATGTAATTTTCAATTAACTTAGTGAATGAGGCGAAACAAAAGACCCAATCATGTGCAAATAAAATTAAAAAAATGCACTTTTGCCCCAACATAATTGATTAATTGAACTTTGCCTCATTCAGTAAGTAAAGTGAAAATTCTCTTAAAGTGTTACTAAACCCAGTAATATGAAAATAGTTAATCTGCCCGCCCCCCACAGTGCCCACAGCTTATAATTCATTTTACATTAAAATATTGCCACTTTATACCTTTTTGGCTGATCTGTATACCACGGTCAGTGATAAACTGCACAGTTTCTCCAGTGCTGAGAGTTCAGGTAGGAGGAGATTTCCACTACAGCCTGTATACACGCCCACATGTGTGATGCCAATATCATGTGACCAGTCTATCTCTGAGAACAAGTAAATATTCTCTCCAGCATAAAAGACACAACTGAGCTGGTGCAGGTCAGCTACGATGCCTGTGTTAGCTGGACTTCCCCAGATAGACGGTGCAGGAGGGAAGGATCTATGCATACAGGATAAAACAGCCTTTTTACACAATGCAGAGGATTAACCCCTTAAGTTCCACAGTGATATAACAAGCATGCTATGTTGCATATACAGACAGATTTTACTGTTGTGGGTTTAGTAACACTTTAAACCTAGTACTTATTAACACTCTTTTTTTTGTTTAACCCAGCAAGCTGAAGGAAAAGAAAAAACTTAAGAGCTCGGGAGGAGATCTTGTACTAACAATCTGATGTTTGTGTTTGACAGGTGGATGCCCCCCTGCCAGAACCCTCTGGTCAGCACGTTCAGCCATTG
Organism: Lithobates sylvaticus; assembly: GCA_028564925.1. Taxonomy (NCBI): domain Eukaryota; kingdom Metazoa; phylum Chordata; class Amphibia; order Anura; family Ranidae; genus Lithobates; species Lithobates sylvaticus. Next base: position 699,967,053 of record CM053026.1, on the reverse strand, counting down.
GCTGAGAGTGCTGATTGGATGCGGGTCAGTAGACCTTTTTCGGTCATGCCTCTTTGTCAGAAGCCATACCGGCAGCCATACACATGGGCGAAATGTCAGATGGTTTCTATTTAACTGGCCAATACCGCCGGATATTTGGCCTGTGTGTACGGGGGTTTAGCTTAGTGAATGCAAGCATGCGCAAGCAAAAATCCTGTTTTTTTTTTTTCCTTGCACATAATTGGGTATTTATTCTTTGAACAGTGAATTTTTATTTTTAGATAAGTGAAAATTCATTGAAAATGTTCTACAGCTTTAGTAAATCAACCCCAGAGTATCAACATGGTTTACAATGACATTTTAGCAGAATAATGAATGAATGAAAATCCAAAACAAGAATGCAAAAATATAAGGACAGGAACAAAAACCTTGTTATCAGAAACTGCTGTCTAGTTTTCTTCTTCACACTGATCATATCATCCCTTAAATTACAATATTTATTTGGTGCATCATGTTGCATATAAGAGAGCAGGGCAGAGCAGGGGTTGGGTGACTAAGGGCACATGTCGGCAGGCTTCTGCTTGCTTCAAATTGGTTTTGTACTCCCACATAAGTATCTGTTCATAGACCCTGTAGACATCTATAACAAGGATATAGAATCACATATTGGCTTTTGACATTAACAAAATTAGTGTAAAAATTTTAACTGGTAATGACGATTTCCAAGGGAACTTAAAGCGGTGTTCCGGACAAAATTATACTTTTTAAATAAAAATACCCCTATAATACACAAGCTTAATGTATTCTAGTAAAGTTAGTCTGTAAACTAAGGTCTGTTTTGTTAGTTTTTAGCAGTAGTTTGTTATTTTATAAACTTGCAGCAGGCCGTGGCCATCTTAAGTGTGGGCATCTGAAGCCAGACTGTATTTCTTCCTGATCTCATCCTTGCAGATCTAGTACATGCTCAGTGCAGCATAAGCAGTGTAATAGGTTTCAGGTCAGGTTTCCATAGCAGCGGCAGTTTGAGAGGAAGTTGCTGCCCCTTCCCAGGAGGCATTGCAAACAGGAAATGATGCGATGGGCCGCGGCCAGGGAGGAGGAAGTGAAAAATTAATACAGTCTGTGCTGAAAAAAAAATAAAAAAAATATCCAATTTGTTTACAGTGCACAGTTTAGTGAGGGATGCTGAAGAGTTGTAAAAGTGGGTGGAACTCCACTTTAAGTCATATGTCTTTGAGGTATAATATAAAAAAAGTTTAGTATGCAGTGAAAGTTGTACTCCAATGTGCAAGAGTGTTTAAAGAGGAATAGAACAGATCACGCTTCACTGGCCAAACAGTAGAATATTATCACAATGGAAACAGAGAAATAAATCATAGGATGAGGTGTAGGTGAACTGTAGAGAATGCATTTGCTGCTTTTCTCTAAAGGCATCTGGTGAACATTTCTTGGTCCTTGTATGTACATGTGAAGGAGAATTTTCAGTCTCAACCAGTGTTCAAAGTACTCAGCAAGGTTCTGCACCACTGTAACCTGCCACTCAAGAGTAGCCATTTTACCGTCCATGTGTGAGCACCAAACCTATCTTCCACTCAAACTCCCCCACACAGTCTTGGGAACCACCGCCACTCCTGTCATGGCTGTTCTTGTTGCTGTAATTAAAGCCAAATGTTCAGCATTGGATTTCAACAAAGGTAAACCGGTTAGACAAGGTATTTTGATCCAGTAAAGGGCCATTTCTGCAGCTGTAGAAGTATCCCAAGAGTACCTCCACCTCCATGCTAGTATAGACACATGGGACGTCAGCCTCAACAACAGCTCAAGACCCTGTACAGCTCCAAAGCATACAAGGGAGAGCTGGAGTCTGATAACAATCCTTCACAACACTTTATTTGGTAAAGAATAAGCAATCTGGGACATCCAAACAAACCCAGCAAAATGCAAGCATGTGGATTAAAACGGTGCACAGGAATTCGTAGGTTAATGTTCCTACATAGTGTCCTGAGACCAAGCTCCTAAAATCTTTGGGTGTTTACATCCTAGGTTGTGGCCACATTACCATTTATATGTATATTTTAGAGCTAAACATTTAATACTGTGTTAATGTAGAATTCTGTCTTTACAAAGCAAGCTGGGCTTTCGATGAAGGAAGCCTAGCACTGTCTTCAAGCTTAGATTTACTCTGGGTATAAGTGACTAAACCAAATGGGTGGCTGTTTGGAGAGTGGAAGGGGTGTGCTTCTCATTCTTTCATTCATAATTGGCAGTGTGGGTAATATGACCACCGCTGCTCTTCAGAGACTAGTAGTCTGCTGCTCCTACTTTAAAATTCACAACCTATTGGATACAATTTGGCAATATAAAAACCATATATAATATGTCTGTCAGTATCCCATTGGGATGATATCTCTTATTTTACTGTCTGAAAGATGAAACAGAAAGTGAGAAGAAATCTTTACAAAGTGAGGGGAATTCCCCTCTTATGCCGCGAACACACGATCTGAAATTCGGCCAGCAAAAGACCGATGAGAGCTTTTGGATGGAAAATGTGACTGTGTGTATGCTCCATCAGACTTTTGCTGGCCAAATTCCCACCAGCAAAAGATTGAGAGCAGGTTCTATATTTTTCAGTCAGAAAAAGTTTAGATCGACAATTCCGACGAGGCAAAATTCCTATGCATGTTCGGAAACAATTTGATGCATGCTCAGAAGCATTGAACTTAATTTTCTCATCTCGTAGTGTTGTACGTCACCGCATTCTTGATGGTCGAAAGTTCAGAAAACTTTTGTGTGACCGTGTGTATGCAAGCCAAGCTTAAGCGGAATTCCGTCAGAAAAAACATCCAAGATTTTTCCGACAGAAATTTTGCTTGTGTGTACGCGGCATTAGGCCTCATTTACACTTGTGTTGCCCTCTGTTCGGATCACTCTTCAGATGGCATTTAAAGGTGGTGAGGAGGCATTATATTGCCTCCTATCCGCCCGTTTTAACCCCTTAAACCCTGCACCAGTGTGGGGTTGTATGGGTCACATTCAGCAGGTAGTACTGGCTGTGAATTGTAAAAGCAGGGATACGTTTTATATTATGTATACCCCACTTTGCAGCTTAAAAGAGAAGTATGGGTTTGTTTTTTTGATATTTATACTTACCTAGGTGGATGCAGCATCAGACCGATGCTGCAGCTGTCCCCCCGCATCTCTACACTGAGAACCGAGTGATGTAACATCGCTGATGGCTCGGTCCTCACAGATCCCCAAGAGGAGAGCTGCTGACTGTCAATTGAACCTCGCAATTGTCAGTTAAAGCGACGCAGTGCCGAATCGCAAAAAAAACTTTCTGGTCAGGAAGGGGGTAAATCCTTCCGGGGGTGAAGTGGTTAAGGCAAACAGAGGGTGAACCTAGACAGACAGCAATAAAAGGTTGAGTACAGTTCTAATCCTTCCATATTGCATGCAAAGCTAAAAAGAATAAGGCCTCTTTCACACGGCCGATCCGTTCAGATCCGCCTGTCAGTTTTTCAATCGGAGCTGAACGGATGCTCCATAGAGGTCTATGGAGCGTCGGATGTCAGCGGTGACATGTCCGCTGACATCCGACCAGCTCCGATCCGAAAAAGTTATTTTTCCATCCGTCTGCAGATCGAATAGGATGGATCGGTCCGTCGTCACCCGATCTCCCTCCGGCGATCCCCACTGAGCAAGCGGATATCCACGGGGCGGATCAACACTGATCCGCCCCGTGTGAAAGAGGCCTAAATGTTTGCTTTAACGTTAATTAGAGGCCTATGGTAGCACTGCCGAAAAATTCATTTTTGTTTCATTCGTTTTTGTTTTTTTCGTTTTCCGGGTTATTCTTTATGAGTGCAATTTGAACATTTATAAATCCAAAAATGAAAAAATTTGAAAATTAAAAAATCTGAAAAGAAAGAAAATTCGAAAGAACCAAAATCCGAAAATTCTAAATAATAACTAACTAATAATAACAGGTATTTCCTTTCAAATTTGGCTGTTAGTGAACGTAAAGAATACAAATTTATCCGAAATTACGAATTAGGTGCCGCATCTAAACAAATGGAACAGAATGAATTAAATAATAATAATAAAGTTTTTATTAATATTGTTATTTATGATTATTAATCTGTTACGTTCCATTAGTTTAGATACAGCATTCGTTATTTCGGATAATTCGGAACTTCAGATAAATTTTTATTTGTTACGTTCACTAACAGCCAAATCTGAAAGGATATTCCAACACCTATAATTATTATTTCAGATTTTCGAATTTTCAGAATTTTGAATTTATGAATTTTCTAATTTATGAATTTTTTGATATTCTAATTTACGAATATTCGGAAAAATTTGTTAAACGGGTTTTCGAATTAACAAATTTCATTAAAAAACAAATTGCACATGTCTAGTCTGTGGTAAAAGGCATCACTAAATGGCGGACAGCAGCCCAGATCCAGACGTAGTGACAGTTTAATCCAGCCAAACAGGTTGTCCTCAGTGTAGTTCCCCCATAGCAGTGATTGGCTGTTCGAACTTCCAGCATCCTAACAACCAATAATATCACATGCGTGCCCTGTCTCCAGAATCACAGGAGAACGGGATTGGAGTTTACTCCTTCCAGACCTGCAGTCTGCTCTACCTCCTGGCTTCAGGTCTCTGCCTGCCTGGTTCTGAAATGCATGGGGGCTCTGTGAGGGGGACACCAGTAAAGGGGCACCCAATGTAAGCAAGCACTTTTATGGGGGCAGTTGATGAAAGGGGGCGTTCTGATAGGGGCACCTGATGAAAGGGGGCGTTCTGATAGGGGCACCTGATGAAAGGGGGCGTTCTGATAGGGGCACCTGATGAAAGAGGGCATTTTGAAAGGGGGCACCTGATGAAAGAGGGCATTCTGATAGGGGCACCTCTGATGAAAGGGGGCGTTCTGATAGGGGCACCTGATGAAAGGGGGCATTCTTATGGGGGCGCAATGAAAACTGACAATTAAAATGATTGAAATCCTATAGAAATCGCCCATTGCTTCTTTTTTAATAGATATAAAATGACTACATACAGTATGTACTAGGATTTGAGTCTTAGCACAAACATGAGATTCAGACCGCTGCTGGAAGAAAAGTTTTACAGACAGGACCTCTTTGAATTTAATACACCTGTATTAGAGGAAAGAAAGTCAATTACACTGCTGAAGGTGAATTGCTATATTATACAATGATGCAAAGAAGAAAATGGTACACAAGCTTAATGTAAATTTTACTACTAAATGACACCATAAATCAGGGGTACAGTGGTGCCATAATCTAGAAAAAGCGATAATTTATATTGAATATTTCTTAGAAAGGCTTTATTTCACATATGTAGCACTTTATACATAAATGTTTAGCACCTTCAACTGTACATCCTTCTAAACATTTTCTTACAGCCCTGTTGCAAGTACAGAGTGACACACTGCCCCCTACCTTAAGAAAGGTGTATGGCAAAGACATCCCATTCATATACTGTAATCTGCAAGGCTGCATTAGCTGGAAGAATAAACTGAAATAATATTCATACAGTGTTCCATATTCAATGAATAATTGATTTTGTTCCATCTTAGGAAGCAATGAGGTGTTAGCTCATTCACACTCACACCTACAAGCTGCAGTATAATTATCTATACAGTGTGAGCATATTACACATGCCCTTTACATATTTACTTATTAGCAGTGTCCCTTAGTTTGCTTTCCAAAAAAAAAAAACATTAAATTACATGTAAATACCAACTGAATGACATTTATTTTGCTAAAGCACTGTGTATCAGAAACAATTACCATATTTTTTTTTAATCACAATACAACTTTAAAAATCCAGATGTAACATGGCCCTTGTGATATGAAAGTTTTTTAAAGATCATATCATGGGCGTCCGCAGAACTTTTTCTCAGTGGGGGGGGGGGGGGGGGGGGGGTTTGGGGGGCAATGATTTTATGATATTATTTTTATCAGTGGTAAACCTGTAAAAAATACTGAGGTTTCCACTACTGACTTTTCTTTCTGAAAATGGCAGCACCATGGCTCTGCTGTTCCAATATTTATATTCAATAACCCGGAGGAGATATGCATATAAGAATTTTTAACTTTCCTTAAAGCGGTTCTGCACACACTTTTTTTCCCTAAATCTCATTGCCTTCCAAATCTGGCAAAGAGTGTTAAATGGCCATTTTTTTTTTTTTTTTTTTACCCTGTATTGCTGCCGGTCTATGCACCCATTCCTCTTTCTCTGCGGAGGTGGGCGGGGTCTGTGTGGGGATCCTCGTCATGCCGCACTGTCTCCTGGGATCTGGTGTCATTCATCCCAGGAGTCAGTGCGGACATCCGACCCGAAATCTCGCGAGATTTGCGGACATCCGACCCAAAATCTCACGAGATTTTAAGGATGTGAGGCATGCTGGTTCCCATAACGAAAGGGAACAAGGAAGTGACTGCTTGTGGGCTTCAAATGCCCACAAGCAAAATTACATTGCTGTTATTTTTATTTTAAAAGTGCAGATTTTTCTAAAAAAACGGACATGGATACCGGACGGACACCAAAAAAGTGAGTTTATTGTTAGACTCATAATACTTTTAACATGACAAGAAAAAAAAAAAATTTGTGTGTGCAGAACCGCTTTAAACTTTTCTGATGTGCATACAGGTCAGCATTACAGCCAGTTAAAGAGCATTTTTAGAAGGTTAGTAATGATATCTCCAGCATATCTATCATGAAATAATTAATTTAAAACCTTGACCCCTATTATACAAGTAGTGCTGTTAGATGAGCTCCAGAACATGGACAAAGGCTGCCTCACCTCAGGCTGGTGCTGGTGCAGGTGGACAGCTCACACTCAACTCTTCAGACATGCTCCCTTCATTCCCTCAGGCTCTGAGCTACGCTGTCTGGAGAAGATGGAGGAGGTGGGTAGAGCCAAAATTGACCAGGCGCGAAGGAGGAAGAAGTTCTGAATGCTGGGGCCTCTCCTCGGCCTCATGATGTGACGTCACTGGTGATGTGACGTCACTGGTTGTCATAGGTGCAGCTTATTGCATTAGGGTGTGCACCCCAAAGCTTAAACACACATGTGCGTATGTATATATATTTATACACACTGTATAGGCACACACACTCTAAGGGCCCTTTCACCCTAGGAAATGCATGTGAATCGTACAGGAACGCTGTGTGGTTCCGAGTGATGTAAGTAACTCAGTTAAAATAAACAGAGTTACTTAATGCAGTTACTTTAGAGGGTAACGAGTAATCTAACTGATTACTCTTCCCCTCATGGTAACGCAGTTCCCATTACTTGGGCAGCGTTACCGCAATTACATCTACCGCCCGGGAGGCCCGCAGTGGCCGCGATGCCTGGCCGTTTGTTCCACAGCAAGGAGGGGGCTTTCGCCCGCTGAGCTGAGAAGAGGCTGAGACTCAGAGAGACTGTCTGGACCGCCCCATCCCACCCCACCTATGCAGAGAGAGAGACTGTAGGCAGGCGGAGCGGACACTGAAAAATTAAGTCAGCTGACCCCAATCGAGTGAAGGGGAGGGTCTCTCTCTCTCCCCATGAGGAAAGGCATCCCTGGAGACATTCAAGTAAGTGACTGTCAGTGTCTGAAAATACGAATTGCAGTGCTATCGATCCATCCCAAGGCCTCCACCACCTCTGCTTCTTACTGATCCCATCCCTACCCACCCACCATCACTTCTACAACAGAGGTGATGGGGGGATAGGGTAGGGATGAGATCAGTGGTGGTGGGGGATGGGATCAGTAAGAGGCAGAGGTGGTGGTGGGAGAGGATGGCACCATCACCGCTGCCACCCCCCTAAGTACCACCGCTGCCTGCCACCCCCCCCCAAGTACACCACCACTAAAAGTACTGCATGCACTACTTTTTGAAATGCACCTCAACTGCATTGCATGGTAGTTTTGTACCATGCGGTCCAGTGAAGGCAAATGCACTGTATTAACTGACCCCCACAGCAGATCGCAAAGGGCAGTGCAATTGTGGTGCGGGAAGCTGCACAGGAACGCGGCTCTCCCGCATCGCATTCCAGTGTGAAAAGGCCCTTAGAAATAAATATAAACAGACATTTTAAAATGTATTAAAACATGGAGAGTGTCAGTAGAGCAGAAGTTGGTGTCAGTAGGGCAGTGGACGGTGTCAGCAGAGCAATGGATGGTGTCAGGGCTGGGCTGTGAGTGACTGAGCGCCGGATACACAGGAGATTGTGGATCTGTGTAATCCAGCACTGGCAAGGCTGCAATGATCGGCAAAGGCGAGTCTGCAGATGGGCACTAAACAGGCTGCAATTATGGGCACATTAGAGGCTGCAGATGGGCACTAAATAGGCTGCAATAATGGGCACATTAGAGGCTGCAGATGGGCACATTAGAGGCTGCAGATGGGCACATTAGAGGCTGCAGATGGGCACTGATAAGGCTGCATTGATGGGCACTGACCCTTATTTTAAAATGTACGTTTTTTTCCTGAAACTTCCCTCGTAAAGTAAAGGTGCGTGTTATACGCCTGTGCGTGTACGCTGATAAATGCAGTATATTTTATGTCTTTCTTTTTTTTTTTTTTTTTAACAGCCCTGTTTGGGGGGCTTTGGTGAAATATCAGGGTTCTAAACTGATCCCTGATGTCTCACTTTTGAGACAGAGAAAAGGACATATATTCCCCAGTCCCTTTCTCTGCAGCCTCAGCTGCACTGTACAGTGAATGAATGGAAAGTGCTCTGTGCTTAGAAGCTAGCGGGATACTTTTTGGAATTTGCGTAGTAATTGCTTTCTTCTGGCGACTCGACCATGCAGCCCATCTTTCTTCAAGTGCCTCCTTATTGTGCACTTATTGTGCATTTTGAAACAGCCACACCACATGTTTTCAGAGAGTCCTGTATTTCACCTGAAGTTATTTGTGGGTTTTTCTTTGCATCCCGAACAATTTTCATGGCTGAAATTTTAGTTGGTCTACCTGACCGTGGTTTGGTTTCAACAGAACCCCTCATTTTCTACTTCTTGATTAGAGTTTAAACACTGCTGATTGACATTCTCAATTCCTTGGATATTTTTTATATCCCTTTCCTGTTTTTTACAGTTCAACCACCTTTTCCCGCAGATCCTTTGACAATTCTTTTGCTTTCCCCATGACTCAGAATCCAGAAACATCAGCGCAGCACTGGATGAAAGATGCAAGGGTCTGTCAGGAATCCAGAAACTCATTAAGCTTTTATACACACACACTAATTACAAGCAAACAGATCACAGGTGAGGATGGTTAACTTTAATAGCCATTCAAACCTTTTTGTGTCAACTTGTGTGCATGTTATCAGGCCAAAATCACCAGGGTATGTAAACTTTTGATCAGGGTCATTTGGGTAGTTTCTGTTGCCATTATGATTTAAAAAGAGTAAACACAGTTGATTGATAATAAATGGCTTCAGCCAAACACTAACCATAAATGAAAGAAAATTGTTTGTGTTATCATTGATATTCTCTGAAAACTGATATATATATATATATATATATATATATATATATATATATATATATATATATACACACAGTATATGCACACACACATTTTTGTAAAAGTTTTGGGCAGGTGTAAAGAAATGCTGTAAAGTAAGAATGCTTTCAAAAGTATATGCTTTAATTGTTTCTTTGTATCAATTTACAAGATGTAAAGTGAGCGAACAGAAGAAAACTTTAAATCAAATTAATATATGAAGTGACTACCCTTTGGTTTCAAAATTCATAAATTCTTACACTTGCACACAGTCAGGGATTAGAGTCAGGTGTATGATTAACCAATTATACTAAGCAGGTGCTAATGATCATCAATTTGATATGTAGGTTAAAATACATTAACTGAAACAAAACAAAAGCTGTTTAGGAGGCTTAAAACTGGGTGAGGAACAGCCAAACTCTGCTACTAAGGTGAAGTTGTAGAAGTCGGTTTCATATCACAGATCATACACCACGGCAAGACTGAGCACAGCAACATGACACAAAGTAGTTATATTGCATCAGCAAGGTCTCTTCCCATGCAAAGATTTTAAAGCAAACGTGCTGTTCAATCTCTCGTCATGGAAGAATCAATGCCAAAAAGTCATATCTCCGACATGGAAACAAGGCTAAATTACTCAACTATGAACAAAAAGATAGGAACTGGAGTGCAGAAAATGGCAGCAGGTGCTCTGGACTCTTAAGTCAAAATGTGAAATATTTGTCTGTTAGCAAGAGGCAGTTTTTTGCTGAAGGGTTGGAGAGTGGTACAATAATGAGTGTCTGCAGGCAACAGTGAAGCATGGTCGAGGTTTCTTGCAGGTTTGGGGCTGCATTTCTGCAAATGGAGTTGGAGATTTGGTCAGGATCAATCGTATCCTCAATGCTTAGAAATACAGACAGATACATATCCATCATGTCATACCATCATTAAGGCGTGTTATTGGCCCCAAATTTATTCTGCAGCAGGACAGCCATCCCAAACATGCAGCTAATGTCATTAGGAACTATCTTCAGCCTAAAGAAGAACAAGGAGACCTGGAAGTGATGGTTTGGCCCCCACATAGCCCTGATCTCAACATACGAGTCTGTCTGGGATTACATGACGAGACAAATGGAGATGAGGCAGCCTACATCCACAGAAGATCTGTGGTTAGTTCTCCAAGATGTTTGGAGCAACCTACCTGCTGAGTTCCTTCAAAAACTGTGTTTAAGTGTACCTAGAAGAATTGATGTTGTTTTGAAGGCAAAGGGGGGGTCACACCATTTATTGATTTGATTTGGATTTTTCTTCTGTTCATTTACTTTCCAATTTGTTAATTGCTAAAAATAAACTATTAACACTTCTAATTCTGTTTTTTTTTTTTTTTTTACTGTTCTGCCTCAAAGTACGTTGTCCCATGTTGGTAGGTGCTTCCTAACTAGCTGTAGCTGTGAGATTTGACCTGCACCCCTACCCATCTGTCATGGCTGAGCCAACAACAGCTAGGAAGGAGATGAACATTGCATAGTAGCAGTGTGTCGTGGCTCTGAACACTTTCCAGAGACAAACAATGGCAAGAGGAATGCAGAGGCTGATGTGTCCCCCTCCCTCTGCATTCCTCTTGCTGTTACTTGTCTGAAGAAAGTGCTCAGAGCCACGACAAACTGCCATCATGCAGCGTCTGTCTCCTTCCTAGCTTTAGTCAGATCAATGGCAGGAAGGAAGGGAGTGCAGGTTGGACCTTATAGCTAAGGTTAGTAACCAGCTGTATGTATTGTCAATCAGAAAAATAAGTCATAGAACTTAAATCAAGTTAACTGATGCATACAATCCCTGATAAACTTGGTCTGGGTGTTGAAGCTTCAAAAAGCTCTGATCATGAATGTGTTTTGTCATCCTTTGTTTCTTTCTGGTACTGTTGACCTCCTGCAGCCTCTTTGCAGCTACATTCTGTCTATATACATGTATTTCAGCAACAACGACTGCATTATATTTCTCAGGCTCAGTCAGTTTCAGCCAAAAGATTGTAAGAGGGCCGCCCCCAATAGCCTTGCCGTAGTGCCCAAGATTATAAGAAGAGGAGCCTTACTGGACTTGTCTGATGGTGTGCGGGGTGCCAGTGCATGTTAGAGCCGTAGAAATGCCATAGTCAGCATTTTTCACTTTTTAGCTAATAGTAGTTAGTCACATTCAACTGAACTTATTCTGTAACGGTGAAGTGCTTAGCACAGCTCCTCATTAGCACTCAAGTTTCTTCTGTGAGGTGTTCAGCCGATCCTTAAGATGAAATTATGTACAATGCAGATCATTCATTAGAACAATATTCGCCAATTATAACTGGATTGTCAATGGGACATCTAGCACCCTCTACTAGTGCTAGGTTGTTAGGCTAAGCCTGAGCTATGAATCTGCGTCAGGGTTTAGTAACTGGGCTGGGTGACTCATCCTAGCAGCTTATCAGTGCCTCCCTCCTTTTTCTCTGGGACATTGGAGAATGTTCCAGACATAGTGGATGAAGGTTTGAAGGGGCTGTTTGGTATATTTATGAAGGCCTCAGCCAATCCCCAGTAAAGGGTTGGCAGGGGGCAGGCCACCTCATAAATAGGCATCAGTCATACTAGGGGGGGAGTCAGGTGGAAGATGGAGATAGACTGCTGAGGATGGTGTCAGTGGCCCTTGAGGGTGCCCCCTAGTCTCAGGTGCTGAAAGGATCCTACCAAAACACACAGAGGAAGTCCTTCCTGGAGGCACGCAAGCAAAGAGAGAGGACAGCGTGAGCAGGTCAGCACGTCTGGGAGATCTCCTGAGAGTCAGCCGGGGGGGGGGCTGGTGAGTGTCAATCTGGAGGACTGTGGGGGGAGAAGTTAGCCTGGAGGGTTAAGGAAAGGGGCAGCTGCAGCCAGGCAGGTTGGCAGTGCCTAAAGAAGTGGTCACAGGAGTGATGCAAGCTGAACACAAGGGGCCTCGGGTTCCTGCTTGCAATGGGCCATTGGTTTAATCTGACTGAGTGACTGTCAGATACTCACAGTGTTCCTGTTGGGTTCAGCAAACAAGTGAGTGCAGGAGGAAGAACTGTATATAGGAAGCGTTGTCCCTGAAGTTGATGTCGTAGTCAAGTGGGCAACCCATACCCTCTCATCCCTATCCAAGCTATTATCCCTCAATAAATAACAAGAACAAAGTAACGGACTGTTCTCTGACTCTGGAGTGACTGTGAAAATTCGGTGTGCCTGGCTGTGCAGGGTGGGGGATCCCAGTCTACTTGCGGCTCCTTAGGGGGTGCACTACCGACACATGGAGATCTACCAGCATGTTGTGTCAGGATCAAAACTCAAAATGGTCCTCGGTGATTGTTCAAACAGATGAAACTGGAAATCCATCTATGAAAGGCTACTCAGCATTGGCAGACTCGCCCTACATAGTGAGGTTAGTATGTGCCTCCCCTCCATATACTAATAATCATGTAGAACCCCACAGAGACCAGAGAAGCAAGATATTGGGGTGCAGAAACACCACGATTTCATGTTTTCTTCTTAAAGTGAAATAAAACCTAAATGTAAACAATTTCTGACAGGTAGGATTTTAAAGACAGAGGAGACGGTAATGATCTATTCTATCATAAACCCTTCTCCCTGCCTGTCAGTGTTTGTGTACATTGAGTCGTGCATGTGCAGCTCAATGTACATTTGTGGCGAGCTTCTGTGCCGTGATGGTGACTGCTGTGCGCATGCGCGGTTGTAATGTCATCACAGCCATGCCAATCAAGTGTCTGAAAGCGGTATTAAACCCAAAACCCAAAATGTAATATATTACAGCTTGCCAATCATTAGATGTGGCGACTGCATTAGCTATTTTTTTAAGGGCTTTTTCCCTTCACCTGGTGATCTGGCCAGTAACACACCTCCTGTATTAGAGTGCCTCTACTCTGGATGAAGGAGCACAGGGGACACATTTGTAAGGTAGCATTGTCAGTCTAGGGGGAGGGGAGTTCTAGATGTACTAGCAGATTTAGATACACTAAAAAAAGAAAATGAAGCCAAACTCACCCTATTACTTTATTTTCAGTTACAGCAAACAGTTTTTAATATTTTGAGATAAAGGTTTTACATAAATTAAAAAAAGCTGACCTTTGTAAGCACCCCTGTCGGTGGAAAATGATTATATTATTATTATACAGGATTTATATAGCGCCAACAGTTTGCGCAGCGCTTTACAACAGTAGACAGAGGGCAGACAGTACAATTACAACACAAATCAATACAGGAGGGATGCCGTTAGAGCTTACAATCTAGAAATAGTTTGTCTCATCTCTGTAGAGAGATCTCTCTGCTGGAAAGATTGTTCTTTTGAAAAACAACAGACTTACTGGTCAGATCACCAGATGAAACTAGAAGAAAGAAAGCCTAAAAAAATTTAATGCAGCCATCACATCCAAGAACTAGTAAGCTGCAATATAATACATAAGTGCTTTTGGGTTTAATACCACTTGAACGTCTGAACCCAGAAGGAAGACTGGGAGAAACTGGAAGCAGTCATGGCGGATGGGAGGGGATCGCTTGCCAGGTAAGTCTGCCATAATATGCTAATGTGCTGTGCATACTAGAACATTCTGGCTAAATGCTCCTGGGGGCAGTTTTTACCTTTTTTTTTGCAGAGGTTTAATTCTGGTTTAAAGCCAATCTTTCTAAAAGTATCTAATTTTCATTTACAATTTTAGTAAAATAAATGTTTAGTTTCTAAAGTACCTTAGCGTCTCAGTTTTCTGCACCAGTTCCTAAATATATACACTAGATGGCAGTACAATTTGCATAAATCCTAAACAGCTACTGTACAGTATACAGAATGTATAATAAGATCCACAGAGTGTAATGTTTTAGAAGTCTCTTATTCACAAAATAAATGATACTGTCTACGAATTGTGGCCAGACAAGTGCAGCATTTGTTTTTCCACGTGACTCCTTGGGTACGTGCAGAGTCGTAACTAAAACCTTCAGGGCCCCGATGCAAGAAACCATGATGAAAAATACCAACAAAGGGTATTCTCAACACGTCTTTAATAGAAGCCAACATAAAGGTCCTTATGAGATGGTACATGACTCCCACCAGACTGGCATCAATGTACTCAACAGCAGACCCCTGTTGCTTCAGGGGGTGTCAACTCCGTGGCTCCATGGTGCACATCTGGTGGGAATGCCCCAGAATCAGACCACTATGGTCGAGACTCTTTAATATGATAAATAGGGTCACCAACTGCTCAGTCCCCAGGACTGCATCAGTAGCGCTCTTAAATGCACATATCCCGAATGTTTCCAAACCTAAGCAAAAATTAATTCACTTTATTTTGCTGGGAGTTAAGCTCACCATTGCTGGGGCATGGAAGCGTCCGAGGATTCCCTTTTTAGCCATTAAACGCAAAATCTCTTGGATAATGACCCACGAGAAATTAGCAAGTATATTACAAGACACCTCTCTCAAGTTTGAATCCATTTGGGAACCATGGGCAGCTTATTGCGGAATCTCACTTATTCCGGGGGTCCCCCCGGATGGACCCACGATATCCAGTTGAAGAGTGGCACACCCCCCCCTCCCCCCCAACCCTTCCTCTATTTCCCTTCTCTCTCTTCTTCTTGACTTTCCTACTCACCCTAGGTTAGCCCAGGTAGACCCAGCTTACCTCTAAGCTGGTTTTAGGATGTTAACGTTAAGAAGCCCAGGTGACAGCTATGAATACCTACTCCATCAGAAGGCAACTCCCCCAGGAGAATGGGTCGCTTGCCTAAGTTCTAACCCCTCCAGGCCATAAACAAGAATGGGTAGAGGATTTGTGGGTGAGTCGGCTCGGGGCACAGAAAGATCCCTTAAGGGTACCCAGAGCAGGCTCGAACCCCTAGACTTAATGCCATTTATTTGACCTCCTCCTATGTATTACAATACATCCTAAGGGGAAAAGAGCTAGACCGCTCCGATATGATGGTCCAAAACACCTGGGCCCAAGTTGAGTTTCAGAATTGTTTCATTGTAACGCGGTTTTCATCTTTGTTTACTACAGTTTATTGATCTACCTTATGCTATACATATGCAAAGCCTACATTCTGTATGACTTGTTAAATTTAATAAAAATTTATTGAAAGAAAAATACCAACATGAAAACTATATAACACAACACAGTACCACTTAAAGACACTCCCACCCATCCTACAGGACTAAAGATTTAAAACGTGAGCTCCCAAACCGAAAAATTTTCCCCAAGTGGAACAATGTAACTATACTGGAATTCATCTTTAAAGTGGACTTGTATTAAAAAAGTGAACATCTACTATTTTATAGGGAATTTTGCCTAAGTGATACCCTGAAATATTTATCTTTTGTCTTCACTTGTTCCTAGCTACTATTGTGCATACAGCCTCATACACTAGCTGTATATCTACCACGGGTGCTGCTCCCCTACCCATGCGTCCGGCCCCCTGATCTACATACAGGGCCCTGGACTATGGATTCCAATGAGGGGTGTTTTTTTAAGCACTTGATTAGAGCCAGAGGCTTTAATAGGCTTCAAAAAAGGGGCGGGCTCGGGGCGCAGGGCACTGCACCCTGATTCCACCCAGTTGTGTGACAATAGCGAATGAATATTCAGTATTTTCACACTAAATCTCCTCCCCGCTAATCAGGAAGCGGGTCGTGAGACCTGTTTCCCGATTGGCCAAAACACCAGGCGATCCTTTTAGATGCCTAGCGCCTAGCCGAACGGGGGAGGAGACGCACGGTGGGCGGGGGGGGGGGTTTAGTGCCGCCCCCTCTCCCCAAAAAAAACCCCACCAGCCGCCACTAATATCTACGTTCTTTGATCTAAGGCACTGCTGCCTCTGACTGACTGCTGGTCTTAGAAGATTTGGAGTGAGATTCGGTGATGTAACTACTGTGCTGCTCACTGTTCTCCTTGCTGGAGAGGAAGCTGTACCTGAGGACCTGCAATGCAAGGATCTCCCTGCTTCTGCTTCATTCATTCTCTGGATCTGTGTCTCCTTCACCTCTCTTTTTACTGCTTCTCAATAATTACACCAGTCATGGGACCAACTCTGACACAAGTCAGAGTCCATACCAAGATGGTCCACTTTTTCTTCCTCCTGCACAAACTTGGTCCTCTCAGCAAGACTGCTTACTCTTGAGGGAACTAACAGTTTTGTGTTAGCTCAGGCCCATTACAGGCAGGAACTCTCAGTCCCTTGAGAAAATAGTGCAGTGAGGAAACAGCATGACATTCCTCCTTCTGCTTCCCTTGTGGCCACTGATCCCAGCTCCACTTGCTTGCAGAAATTGCTAGCTCACATGGCTGCCACCAGCCACGCCTGGCTGATCTTCCTCCCAGTCCTCCTAACTGACTTTCTGCCCCAGTCCTGCCCGACTGGCACACTTCCATGGAGATTGCCCAGGGCAAGGATGAAAACTAAGCCCACTGTTGTCTTCAGAGAGCACTGTTACAGCTGACAGTCTCTCCCCTTGTGTCGTCCCTGCTCAGTGCGGATCTCTTACTCGCTGTCTGTCTTTGTTCTGTCCCGCTGCCTCTCCTGAAGATTCTCCTCCAACTGTCTCCTGTGGTGGGATCTTTCTAGGCCAGCTATCCCGAGCCTCCAGCCCAAGGGACCACCCTTCACCGGCAGGGGATTCCCTCAAGGGCCACCGACATCCTCGCCTCAGCACTCCATCTCCATCTTCCACCCGACTCCCCGAATCAAATGGCCCATGTCTATTTATGAGGTTGTCTTTGCCCCCCGATAGTCCACTTCTGGGAATTGGCTGAGGCACCATAAATATTCATGGCAGCTCCTCCTAACCCCCGCCCTCTAATTCTAGACGGTTCTCCAACCTTCCAGACACCAGGGGGAGGCACCAGAGAGCTTCCATGATGAGTCACACATCCCTGAACTCCAGTGAACCCTGACCCAATTAAGACTCATATGCTGTAACATGAGTCAGGTAAATTTTTCTACATTGCCATTTCTAGTAGCACACACTAGAGGGTGCTACACCGGTGTCCAGTCTTTTGCTCTTTGCCTGTCTTCTGTTAAGTATACTCTCACAGTTTACTTAATTTTTAGGAAAAAACTGACATTGGAAAAAACCTAAGCACTAAAATTGATATTTATAGTTCGTGTACCACCCTCTACTTTAGGTAGGTGCTAGTAGTAGTATTTTTGTCAGTACAGGTAAATCAGCTTGGGAGTGGAAGGGACAATCGGGGTGTCCTGACCAGGAGCAGGAGAGGACAGTGGAGAGTACTGCCGGGCAAGTCTCCAGGAGGGATCCAGAGTGACACACAGCCAGGAAAGCTGAGGAGGCATGCTGGAGTGGATTGGGAGGATGCAGTCTGAGATGGATATAGAGCCAGTGAGACTGTGGTGTCATGGGCAGGGCCAGATTAAGAACATCGTGGGCCTGGTGCTGAGGATTTTGGTGGGGCCTTTTATAAACAATAAATAAATAAATAGAGAGAGAAAGGGAATGAAAGAGGTGTGAGGGGTAAGGGAGGGAGGATGAGAGAGAAAGGGGGGATGAGAGAAAGACGATGCACATGAGCATGTGTGGGAATGGCATCAACGCAGCCCGGCCAAGGCAAGTGACCGAAGGCACAGAACCCGGAAGGAAGACCGGGTGAAGATGGAAGCGCCCGGGCCCCGCCGGATTGATCACAGCACAGCACTGGAGGGCTCAGTCTGACAATTTAAGTGTAACCTAATGTGCTAATATGCTGTGCATACTTGTACATTATGGCATAACCTACCCCAGGGCCTCTAAAAAGTAGTAATGTTAGAAAGTTTTACTACCGGTTTAATATCGCAAGAGCCTCTTATGTGGCCCCCTACTGACTCCGTGGCCCTTGGGCAGTGCCTAAGTGCATAGTTGCCAACATTTCAAAAATATTTTCAGGGACACTTTTTTTTACAAGTGCTATATTTAGAGTAGCTGACATCCCCTATGTTCTTCTATACATCATAATAGTAATTACAAAATTAAATAAGTACTAACAATGGGGCAGAACAAATATGAGGACTGAGATTTCCTTTAGTTAAACTAACAAAAGTGTGCCCATTCTAGAGCTGGTAACATTGAGGATATTCAGTATAATTTTAAAGAACTGTTTTTGTGGGTAAGAGGCATCCCTCAAATGTGGGATCTCTGTGACTCCAGATCGCCGAGCTATAACCCTCGAAGTCGATCTTTAATTTTTTTTTTTGATTTTTCTTTTTTTTGGGCAAATGGGCCTATCTTGAGAAAGGGGCCTGGAGCTGCAGCTCCAATAGCCCCTATGTTAATCCGGCCCTGGTCATGGGCAGGGTGACAATTGGGCCACAACACTCAGAAGCCCTTACGGGGGTACCGCTTCATCCGTCTTAAGGTAAAGCTCTCCAGGCAGAACAAGCTGAAATCCTGAAAAATATGAAGTCTGTTATAGCTAGCTCAGCTGTCTTCTTGAAATGCTTGTTGCCTGGCTGCTGTAACTTGATTTCACTGACCTGAAACAGGAGTTCTGACTTCAATACTTTCTAATGTACAGATCCAAAATATGTAAACATCCAGTAAAGCCAGAGGCTCAGTAAGGCCAGCAAGCAGCTGGTATTTTCATTATACAGCATTTTGTCTGTATATTGGGAATCTGTATCTTGATGTTCTCCTTTGTATTTATCATCTTGTGTTAGAGACTTTTTGGATTCGGTCAGTACTGAATCCAGTTGATCCATTTCATGTTGCGATTGCATGTTACATTAATTGTTACAGTCATTTCCAGTTTCTTTGTGATACAATTGATTGTGTGCTCAGTGACCAGTTTAGAATGCTTGTCCTGGTGCTATATGACGTCATGCAATGATTGTCCGCAGGCCATGCTTTTTAATTATTGTCACTGAGAAGGCCAAGCTAAGCTAGGGCAGATGTGTGAAGGGTTATACAATCAGCCTGCCTTCACTTTCTATGATAAATCGGGACTGGATCGCCAGAGGAACAGCCTTAACCTTGCCTATTGATGTTAAAATCCATTTGTCAAGTAAGCTGTCAGTGCTGCAAGTACCAAAGGTCAATGGATAATTGTGGTATAAAAGGCCTACAACAATGGCCCACTTGCAAATAAAATAACACTGTGATCGATTGCACTCCTACATGATATATAGATCAAAAATGTATGACTGCAGTTTCATTTAAGTACATATGGAATACACACACACACAGAAGCTACACGAAATGAATGTGAACTATTTGTTCAATAAAGGATTAAATTGTGTCTTTACACTCCAGCTGTATACATTTCTGTCTTCAGGCTCTGGTGCTTGGTGGAAAAATGTGATGCTCTTTAATTCCTTCTCTCCCTTTGCTGTGTGCACTTATTCAAAGTAGAACTAAGTGGATATAGTAAGGATGGGTCATTTTTTTTTTTTTGGGTGGGCGGGGGAAATTTCAAGTGTCAGCCCTGCCCAACTGTCTTTTGACCTGTACGGTTTGTATGATCTGATTTGTTTAATCCACCTCAATATCAGCAGTTTCTTCATTTATAAAACATTGTGTGTAAAAATGAAATCACAATGGGGTGTCTACTTTCCAAAAAGGGGTCATATTGGGGATGTTCGCACTGTCCTTTAATGTTTGGGCATTTGTCCTATTTATAGTAAAACCTAAAAATAACTCAGTGGTTATTAAATATACTGCACAGAGTCCTGACCTCAACCCGATAGAACATCTTTGGAATGAATTCGAGCAGAGACTGCGAGCCAGGCTTTCTCGTCCACATCATTGCCTGACCTCACAAATGCACTTCGGGAAGAATGCTTAAACATTCCCATAGACACACTCCTAAACCTTGTGGACGGCCTTCCCAGAAGAGTTGAGGCTCTTATAGCTGCAAAGGATGGGCCAACTCAATATTGAACCCTACAGACTAAGACTGGGATGCCATTAAAGTTCCTGTGCGTGTAAAGGCAGGCGCCCCAATACTTTTGATAATATAGTGTATTTTTCAAAGGGAACACACCTAGTTATACAAATTTTTCCTTTGCTGTTGAAATTCTTTAGGCTGATTTCATACTGCAGCGCAGCTTCTTTTATACTGTAATGCTTCTAAAATGCACTATGCGTTGTTAAAAAAACACATACTGCGCTTTTTAATATGTTGCATTACAGTGCATGTTGGTGAATAGCTGGTTGTTAACCACTTTCAGACCGGATTTGCAGCCAAAGGACCAGGCCCCTTTTTGCGATTCGGCACTGCGTCGTTTTAACTGACAATTGCGTGGTCGTGCGACGTGGCTCCCAAACAAAATTGACGTCCTTTTTTTCCCACAAATAGAGCTTTCTTTTGGTCGTATTTGATCGCCCCTGCGGTTTTTATTTTTGCGCTATAAACAAAAAAGAGCGACAATTTTGAAAAAAAACTCATTCTTTTTTATTTTTTGCTATAATAAATATCCCCCAAAATATATAAAAAAAAACATTTTTTTTTCCTCAGTTTAGGCCGATATGTATTCTTCTACATATTTTTTGTAAAAAAAATCGCAATAAGCGATTATTGATTGGTTTGCGCAGAAGTTATAGCGTTTACAACATAGGGGATAGTTTTATAGCATTTTTATTAATATTTTTTTTTTATTTAGTAATGGCGGCGATCAGTGATTTTTATTGTGACTGCGACATTATGGCGGACACATCGGACATTTTTGACACATTTTTGGGACCATTGTCATTTATACAGCAATCAATGCTATTTAAATGCATTGATTCCTGTGTAAATGACACTGGCAGTGAAGGGGTTAACCACTAGGTGGCAGTGTAGGTGTTAGGTATGCCTAGTGGTGTGTTTCTTACTGTGGGGGGCACCCGATGGCACGGCGGCATCTTAAAGGGGACGTACATGTACGCCCTTATGCCTGTCCGTGCCATTCTGTCGACGTATATCGTCTTGCGCCGGTCGGGAAGTGGTTAAGGATGCCATCGGGGGCTGACTCATTAACAACTAGCTATTTAGTGGTTGTTAAGAACACCCGCGTGTAAGCGGGTTAAAATAGCCAGTTAGGTGCTGTCCTGGACAGGAGGGTAAGAGTTAAAGCCTTTCCTGGTTCTTCGTTCTCTTGGCCAGACCCACTGATCCTGTGATATAAAAGACTGTGGTCTGGGGCTAGTGTGCGTGTGGCTGGAGAAAGAGAGGGGCGTAGAAGAGAACCCAGTATTAGAGAGCTGGGAGATCCAAGGGGTCCAGGGCCTGCATCAGGCCTGATGCCCGTAAGGCATACCTAACAACCATCCCGGATTTGGTGGGATCATCCTGGGATTTCAAGTAAATCCCACAAATCTGGGCTAAGTCCCGCAGCAGAGCCCAGTGCTGGAACATGTTACTGCACTGGACTCCACTACTCCCCCCCCCCCCCTCACTCAATGCCCAGCAACACAGTCCCCCCACCTCCACCGCCCACTCACTCGTAGGCTCGCCCACCCATTGCACATCCCCTGCCCGCTGCACATCCCCCGCCCGCTGCACATCCTCCGCCCACTGTACACCCCCCCGCCCGCTGTATATCCTGTACGAGGATGGAGGAAGAGGTAGGCTAGGTCTGCCCCTTCTCCTCCCCATGTTCTCCTGTGCCTGACCACAACTGCCACGTGCAGCCAATCTGTGCCTAGGAAGGGGGTGTGGGCAGGAGATTTCAAAGCAGCCAGTGCTCCTGTCCTGATGTCTCCCTGAGTCTCTGAAGACAATGCAACCTCAGGGGAGTGAACTCTCCCCTCTCTCTCTTCCTTCCATGTACCATAGTCTTCCTGCCTTCTATGTGCCAAACAGGAAGTTGCGGGTCAAAGGTGAGTCGGGAGGCAGTAGAGAGGAGACATCTACAAGCCGGCCGGCTTACTTCATTTTACACACAAGCTATTTTAAAGATTTTAAATATAAGTGCATTACTTTTTTGTACAATAAATTGTTTCCTGAAATTGAGTTACACTATGGTGAGCTTTCTTTCCCTGCTGAGATCGTGATTGCTGCCTTTGGACTGCCTATCGATTTGGGACTCCCTGGTTTGCTCTCAGTATACTTGCAGAGGTGATCTGAGGTTTTTGATGCTGTGTTGATACTACAGGCTCCATACCGCTTGCCTTCTGGTAAGCGCATAAGTTGGATGGTGGTGGTTCACTTATTTTGTGGTGTTTGTGTTTTTCACACAAAAGATAATTTATCCATGAGGATTTTTTGTCACTTTCATCACGGGACTTTATTTATTTATGTAATATTCATTCATGTGATTATTTAGATTTTTGTCACTTGCTGGGTTTTATTCAAAATTTTCATGATTTCACATTGCAATATTACAGTATTGGTTCATACAGTTATATCATTAATCACCTTTGATATTCACTTGGTTTATGTTTTATATTTTTATATTTTATTTAATTTGTGCGCGGCTTCCATTTTCCTATATGCCATAGTCTTCTTGCCTTCCATGTTCCATAGTCTTCCTGCCTTCCATGTGCCATAGTCTTCCTGCCTTCCATGTACCATAGAGATCCTTCCTGCATTCCATGTACCATAATATTCCTATCTTTCTGCCTTCTATGTGCCATAGTGGTCCTTCCTTTCTGCTATCCATGTGCCATAGTGATCCTTCCTTCCAGTCTTCCATGTGCCATAGTAATCCTTCCTTCCAGTCTTCCATGTGCCATAGTGATCCTTCCTTCCAGTCTTCCATGTGCCATAGTGATCCTTCCTTCCAGTCTTCCATGCGCCATAGTGATCCTTCCTGCCTTTCAAGTGCCATAGTGATCCTTCCTGCCTTTCAAGTGCCATAGTGATCCTTCCTGCCTTTCAAGTGCCATAGTGATCCTTACTGCCTTCCATGTGCCATAGTGATCCTTCCTGCCTTCCATGTACCAAAGTGATCCTTCCTACCTTCCAGGTGTCATAGAGATCCTTCCTGCCTTCCATGTTCCGTACTGATCCTTCCTGCTTTCCATGTGCCATAGTGATCTTTTCTTCCTGCCTTCCAGGTGCCATAGTGATCCTTCCTGCCTTCCAGGTTCCATAGTGATCCTTCCTGCCTTCCATGGGCCGTAGTGATCTTTCCTGCTTTCCAGATGTCAAAGTGATCCTTCCTGCCTTCCATGTGCCATAGTGATCCTTCCTTCCTGCCCTCCATGTGCCATAGCGATCCTTCCTGCCTTCCATGTACCATAGTGACCCCTCCTTCCTTTCTTCCGTGTACCATAGTGATCCTTCCTTCCTGCCTTCCATGTACCATAGTGATTTCTCCTTTCTTTTTTCATGTACCATAGTGAACATTCCTTCCTGCCTTCCATGTACCATAGTGATCCCCTTCCTTTCTTCTTCCTTTCTTCCATATACCAAAGTAATCCTTGCCTCGCTCTCTCCCTAAGGGTTGGTTCATACTGCAGTACTTATTCTTTGGCTCCATCCTGGGGTTCCTCAGGTCCTTCATAATCCTCTATTTTAAGCTTTCTGTCTATTTTCAGTATATACAAAACCTGATGTATTGGGAGTCATTTTCTAAATGATTGTGTTGAGGTTTATATGTATCCCTGAGACTCCAGCTTGTGACACAGAAATCAAAGCATATTTTATAGGTACAAGGAAGCCCGGGTTTTGTTTAACTGTGGCCCTTAGGCCCCTCCCACGATTATGTTTGGCTGCAACCAATTTTGTAGCGCCACAGGTCACTGTCTCCCTGGAGTGTCCCTCATTCTCAAGTTTAAAAGTTGGGAGGTATGTGTAAGGTAATGAGACAGAGAAGAACACCCACAAGGAGCAGTAGGATCTCGCTCATCATTACCTGGATGTAAACTCATCAGAGCCTGGGGTTCACCCCTAAGACACCAGCACTGCAAGAATGCCTCTGATGGACTATTACACGGACACTACCTATGCAGTTATGCCGCACAGCACACAGCCTGTAGTTATGATTAGGGAAATCATAACTACAGGCTGTGGGAAAACCTGTGGGAATCATGCTTGTAACTGTCAGCCTTGTAATGCCTCATGAGACTTGTAGTTCTGCAACAGCTGGAGGGTCACCAGTTTGAAACCCCTGATCTACAGAGATATGGTAATGCATGAACCGCAAGTCGCATCTGCCACAGTGGTTCTCAATGAAATCACCCCCCTATGATAGCTTTCAGGGGTTCTTTTGCCCTGCATGCACTGTCACTTTTGAAACCAGTGCAGGGTTGTTCATTCACATGGATCTGTGAATAAATGAACAAAAAGTAATTTCTAAATGAGAAAAGAAACAACGCCCATCTGGATTCCCTGGAAAGGTGAGTCAATGGTGTTCTGGCTAATGGTGTCTTTCTAACACCCTAATGCAGCAGAGAGTTGAAGAGTGTATCCGGCAACACGTAATCCAAGATTTTTTTATTTATTAATACAGGTGGAGCCTAGATGTACAATGGCCTGCGCTTTTCTGCTGCAGAGCCTCATGCTGGCCATACACTATATGAATAATCGTCCGAAATTCGGTCATTTAGACAGTTCGTTCATTTTTTGGCCAGTTAATGGGCACAAAATTGATAATCGTTAGGACCTTTTTGAGCTGAAAAAACGAAGGACAAGTTTGTAAATTTTCTGCCGAACGAATGATAAATTGAAAGGTTAATGTGTTTCCTGTCCGAACTGCTTGCACTAGGTATATGTAAAAAAACGAACAAAAAATGTATTAATTTATGTCCACTGAACGATTTATCGGTCATTACATGATGGCACTGTCGTTTGCTCTCACAGCCGAATGTTAGTTTTTCTAAAATGGGTTTGGTTGATTTTTTTGTGTAGTGTATGGCCAGCATAAATCATAGCCATAATATGATTAAGGCTCTGTAGCTGAAACATGTAAACTATTGTACATCTGTACTCCACCTGTATTGATAAACACATTTGTCTTGGATGAGGTGTTGCCGGCTATACTCTTCAACTCTGTGCTAAAAGTCATGTCTACCACTGCAGCAGATGGACTTGTGGTTCTCAATGGAACATGGTCATCTATTGACGCTTCTTCCAGCTCTCCAACTGAAAGTACATACCTTTGTATGGGCAGAGAGGGAGCTGGAGGAAGAGCCTGTTGGAGCCTGGCATTGCAACCCCAGAATATGAGCTCAACCCCCTAGGCACAACTGTGTGATAATGTTTGTGTGAGACCCAATGACAAAGAGCAACACAATTGTAACACAATATACTGCAATTTACTGTTACACAGGAATCCTCCACTTCTCCGGCTGCGACAAAAAATTAACTACATAAACAGTTTACTGATGCAGCTTGGTTAAACACGTTAGCAACAGTGGTAGTTCTGATTAAAGAAATGACAGCAATAATAAAATAATAATCAAAATGTATATGAATACCTAAACTCAATGTTCACTTGAGAGTATATGCCAACAGCCTAATGCCGCGTACACACGGTCGGAATTTCCGATTGGAGCTTTTCAACGGATTTTTCAGTCTTTTTCTGTCGGAATTTCTTTGGATTAAGAACCTGTTCTCAATTTTTCCGACGGAAAACCTTTCTATCGGATTTTCCGATCGTGTGTATGCAATTCCGACACGCAAAATTCCGAAGCATGCTCGGAAACAATTTGACGCATGCTCGTAAGCATTAAACTTCCCTTTTATAGTGCTGTCGAACGTGTTTTTTGCCGCTGTGTTACTGACCGTCGGAATTTGGTGTGACCGTGTGTAGGCAAGACAGTTTGAGCGAAATTCCGACGGGAAAACCATCAGAGCTTTTTCCGATGAGAATTCCGACCGTGTGTATGCGGCATTAGAGTGGAATCTGCACTATGCTACAAAGTATAATACAGCAGTGTAATGCAACACAGATACTTATATCACACGCTCAAGGGCTCCCTCTAGGTTGCACTGCAGTCCTCAGAGTGCACAGGGAAAAGTAAGAAGTGCTTTATGGTGAACAGTAAAGTCTTTGGTCTTCTTTCTTCAGCTAGCCTTTAAACGGCAGTATTTGTAATCCAGTAAAGATTATGAATAGGTAACTGGGTGCTTGATTATCTAAAATACTGGTGGAACTCCTCTGTATATTGAAGGGTGCAACACCACATTCACTTGGTGTTAGAGTAAAACAAACTCTGAGGCCTCGCTGTACACAGTCTAAACCAGTGAAAACCCTCCTGTGGGACTACAGGTCCCACCAGCCTTCTGACAACTAGTTTGTGTAGCAATTAAAGTGTTATAACAATATGGGCCAATGCCAGTCCAAGCTGGTGCTGCTCTGTCAGATGACCTGCGAACGCAATGTGAGGATCTCTGGTTTGTCTCTAGTCTTCCGATCTGTCCGCACATTGATCCAGCACAGCTGTGCTCCGGAAATCCGTAGAGGCCTTGCGATTCCGCTCCGTGCCAACCAGGTCACAGTCACAAACTCGCAGCTCCCTGCAGGCAGGTCCCCAATGGCGTCCCAGGAGGAAGAGAGCGAAGCATCGGCCGCACTGTGTCTTTTATTACCCTACCCAGCATGCAGTTCTTTAACATGGCCTTGTGGGTAGGTAAGTGAGCATCGTGGGTGAGTAGTTCCTTGACTGGTAATTTACATATGAGTCACTTCCTCATTCACTACATACCCCACAATGCATTAGGCTGGTTATTGTAAAAGCCAAACAAAAGTCTTAACAACATAAATACAAAGAAAGGACACTAGAGGGAGCCAAACTCTGTTTAAAAGGAAATACCATTATTCATATGGTAAATTAGGTGGCAAAAACATCTGTGCTACAATAATAAATGTACATTTTTTTCCTGCAAATATAGGTTCATTTATACATTTTTATAAAAGGTGGACTTAGCTTTAAGACTTGGTTTCCACTATTGCAACCCCAAAGTCGCGCAATTTTTTGCCATGACTTGAAGCAATGCCTGTGCATTCTTGAGGTCTATGGACCGCAAGTCGCATCAAAGTGGTACCAAAGTAGTACAGGGACTACTCTGCAGTCGCTGTGACTTGCAGTCACACAGATATGAATGGTGCTCATTGGAAATCATGGGGTACGACTTGTCATGCGACTTTGCAGTCCCAAGTCGCATGATAAGTCACACTGGTGGACATTTTTGTTTTGTTCAGCCTGGGTTCACAATATACTCTAGCGATACGGGGACCAGCACGATTTCAGTGTGGGTTCCCGCTTTGCATCTCTCCGGCAGGCAGTTCACACTGCCCTCTGAACCGCTGTGGGTGTCAATACAATGGAAATGATACCCCCAGATCGGTTCACAGATCGCAGGGCAAACTGTGGATTCGGACAGGAATCAGATCGCATTGGTGAAAACACCCATGTGATCCGATTCCAGTGCGGGGGGAAAAAAGTCCCTGTACCTTTTTTGCGCCAATCCAATGCGAGTTCAGCCATATAATCTGTATGGCTGAACTCGCATTGCACAGACATCGCATGTGATCGGCACAGCAATGTTTGCATATGTGTGAACCCAGGCTTAGAGAATGAGAATAGGTGTGAAATTATAAATTAACAATAGGGCACCGTGAATTCTTTAAATAAGCTTAATTAAATCGACTTCATATCAGGTGTTTTTCTTGCTTTATAGCCTGTGCCGCAATTAGAGCCCTTAATTGATGTTGTTTGCATGTCTTGTTTTAATTAAAATGTAAGTATAACCAGCAATCTACTAGGATATTTAGCATTCCCACTGTGCACATTCGTATATCTTTCAGAGTATGTTGTGTCAATGTGTTCCATGGCTGCATAGAGAGTCCCTCACCTTGAACAACATAGCTCCCAACTGTCCCTGATTTCGAGGGACTGTCCCTGATTTCGAGCAATGTCCCTCTGTCCCTCATTCCTCCTCATTTATCCCTCATTTTGGTCTGATCTATATAGATGTATATAAAATGCACTTTTTATCTATCAGAAAGAGTTTTCCAGTGCTAAACCTTTCATCTGATTTCTAAATTGCTGCATTTGTAAATACCTAAAGCCAATATAAAGGAATAGTAGTGGTAAAAAAAAAAAAAAAAAAAGCACTTGTGGGTTTAACCAATCTTGTTTTTTTTGTACAATTCTCCTTTAAGGGGGCGTGGCAAGGGGTGTGTCCTATGCCTGCATACTTTTTCTGATAGGTGTCCCTTATTCCCATCTCAAAAAGTTGGGAGGTATGGAACATGCATGTATATTTTAGTTGTCCTGACTCTGGATTTGAACATAATCGCTCCTGGTTATCGACCTGACAAATAGGGAGGGTAAGAAAAGGTTTGAAGCCCCAGTGTACTGCACTGTTATCAATGGTGGAGCAAGAAAACCTATCTTGCGAGGTTTCTTTTGAAGAGCAATTGCAGGCAAAAAGTGAAATCAATCAGTGAGCTACTAATGCTATCCAGGAAGAATTGCACCTGTGCAGGGCTTAGGCCCATGCAGGACACTGCAACAGGTTTCCACTTCAGCCCCAGAAGGTTTTACCCCCTTCCTTGCGATATGGCACTGCATTAATTTAACTGACCATTGCGCGGTCGTGTGACACTGTACCCAAATAAAATTTATGTTTTTTTCCCCCCACAAATAGAGCTTTATTTTGGTGGTATTTGATCACCTCTGCACTATAAACAAAAAAGGCAGATAATTTTGAAAAATAATTATATTTTTTACTTTCTGCTATAAAACATATTCAATAAAAAAAATGTAAAAAATCAAAATGTCTTCATCAATGTAGGCCAATATGTATTCTGCTACATATTTTTGGTAACAAATCCCATTAAGCAGGTATTGATTGGTTTGCGCAAACGTTATAGCATCTACAGTACAATCTATGAGATATATTTATGGAATGTTTCTTAAATTTTTTTACTAGTGTAGCGGGGTCGTACCCCTTTTAGGGGAAGAGACTACATCCCCCATGATTCCCCAGGCTCCCGGGCTGCTTGTTTCCGCCCGAGAGGCTGCTGGGGGAGGTTATAAAAAGGAAGAGCGGAGACCGCCTCTTCCTCTTGGGACACTTCCTCTTCAGAGGCCTCACCTGACTGGTCTCCCTCTCATGACGGAGCTTGTGACGCGGAGACTACAGCCAGTGGAGACACCTGTGCGGACCGGAGCTGAAGGCCTGAAGCCTGGGCCTTGCAGCAGATGGAGTGAGACTCTCATCCCTCAGAGTCAGCAGCAGCGGAGCGGAGACTCTTCCCTACAGTCGGTCGGTCGGAGCTGAGGACCGGAGCGCAGGGGGCTGTGACTGAGGAGACCAGAACCGCCATTGGAGGGACCGGAGCTGAGGACGGTACCCAAGGATTGGTGAGAGAGCTGAGAGGCTCATCCTGCATTGATACACACGTTTTATGCCTATTGAACTGCCTAGGCGCAATTTACTTCAGAGCAGCAAATGTTACTTTCTGTGGATTACAAATACACCATTTAAAGCTACATGTGTACCACCTCTACAGATTTATTGCCGGTGAAGAACACTGTACTAGTACAAGGACTGAGCTCTATTGCTAGGGATCAGGCCTGGTCCGTTAGGTAGGCGCAGATAGATTTATTGCACCTCAGGGGTGCATAGCAGACGGTCGCCACACTTGGCGCTCCGTTTCCTCATTGCTAGTTGATACATATGTGTGTACATGTTAAAGTGCATATTGCAGGGACCTGCTAAAGTATTGTGAGTCATATGTTTAAATGCATGTTACTATTTCTTTTCCTTACTGACAAAGTAAAGCCAGTTATTCTTATCTCAGCAGTCTGCTTGTGAGTTCATACCCATTACACTTAGAGTATAAGTGATGTTTATATATGCATAGATTCATACCCCTTGACTAACTGTGCCAGAGCGGGTAGAGCAAATTGCCGGGGGTTGGTGGAGCTGTACTCAGGGACCCAAAACAAACCAGCGGCTCTCTTAACTGGGGGTAGCGCTACACGTGGGGGCTCGTAATCCGGGATCCTGAGTCAGTGGGAAAAGCCGCCAGAAGGTACCGGCATGGACCCAATAGAAGTGGGACGGTGGTCCGCAACATGGGCCGCTGACCCAGCCGCAGCAGCAGTCATTGAACTGCCAGGGATATGGCAGAGAGAGGCAGTCAAGCAGCTCATAATGTCATTATCCCCATGCCAGAAGTCATGGATAATGGACATGAGAAATGATGCTGGGTACACATACGCCTTAATAGAATGGAAGGAAGAGACTCCAGAGCAGTTCAGGAGCCAAAGCATACAAGCACCGAATGGTCAGGCCTACCAAGTGCTGCATGCGCTGCCGCGCAAGGGAGAAGGTTCTCCTATGAAAGCTGTGTTATCCCCAAAGCAGGAAGAGCGGAAGGGCGCGGAAAGTCCCGCACAGACTACTCTTAGTGCAGAACTGTGTGCTGTCCTAGGGGAGATTGTGACTCAGTGCAGAAGAGACCCCGGGGATTACCCAATGTCGGGATACAGGAAACTCCGGATGTTTTCAGGGAGGACACCTGTACCCTCGGGAGAAGAGAGGTTTGAAGAGTGGTTAGATGGTGCCACGCAGGCCTTAGAAGAATGGGAGGTCTCAGAAGGCAGAAAGAAGCAAAGGATTGTTGAGAGCCTAAAGGGGCCTGCCCTAGAGGCCATACGCAATCTGAAGACAAGCAAAAAGGATTGCACTGCCCAGGACTACATAGACATCCTGGAAAGTGTGTTTGGTGGGACAGAAAAAGTCACAGAACTTACCTATCAACTGGAACACTGTTACCAGAAGACAGGGGAGAAGCTGTCGGAGTATATGGGACGCATAGACAAGATCCTGCATAGGATTATCCTGAAGAAGGGGATAGATCCAGGGAAGGTAGATGAAGCCCGTGCCCAGCAGGTAATGAGGGGAGCCCAACCCCTGGACCCTGTCGCACTAATTCTACGCACCCGGCAGGATGGGAAGAGCCTGGACTACCCCGATCTCATTCGAATGGTCAGAGAAGAAGAGGCCATGTTGGAGGAGAAACGGGAAAAGCAAGTGATGGGGTCTACCAAGCTTCCAGTGGCCACGGTCAGGTCGGCCTTAACCCCTGAAAGAGACACAGAGGTAGATGCCCTGAAGTTGCAGATGTCCCAGATGATGGAGATACTGACGTCTCTAGTGGCGAAAGAGACGCCCAGTCCCAAGAAAGAAACAAGCAGGAGGGAATTGTTTCCAGCTGTTTCAGCACCAGCATCCCCACCTGACTACGGTGAGATGATCTGCTTTAATTGTGGAGGAATTGGTCATATTGCAGCTGTATGTGCAAGTCCCAAGAAGAAGAAAACAGAAAGCCGCCAGCCGGCGGGAAACGCCAAAGGGCCCCGGTGAAGGAGTCAACCGGGTGCCCATTACCTTCAGTGAGCTCCAAGAAGGATAACAGGAAAAGGAAGCGAGGAGACCAGACCCCTCGGAAGGAACCCAGGGATCCTCAACCAAGGTGCACTCCAGAGAAAGGGGGCAAGACCCCTCCGAAGAGACACAGCACTCCTAAACGAGAACCCTCACAAGTGAGAGATAACAATGTCCCTCAACGGGTTCACACTCCCACTAAGAGGGAGAAAATTAATGCATACCAGGCTCAAGAAAGGATCAAGCGCAAATCCAGTGAGAAGGAAAAGAGTCCGAAGAAGAAGGTAGCATTAACTCGGCCCTACCCAGAAGAGCTAGTTGGTCCATCCCCTACTGTACCCATCCAGGTGGAAGGAGTGTACACGAAGGCCCTCCTAGACACTGGAGCACAAGTGACCCTATTGTACAGGGACTTCTATGACAGATACCTGAGTCATCTGCCAATACAGAAGATAGGAGAGTTGGAGATACGGGGACTGGGAACCCAGAGTTTCCCCTATGATGGATACTTATCCATACGGTTGACGTTTGACCCATCCGTAGCTGGGAAGACTGAAGTGTTTGACACCTTAGCAGTGGTGTGTCCCCGCCCACCAGGAACCAGCAAGACGTCCCTGATTATAGGGACGAACACGGATCTAGTCAGAAGGCTTCTGACCCCCTTGGTGAAGAAAGAGAATCTTTCACCTCCCAAGATCCATCCCATGCTGAAGGCAGCCTACCAGCGGTTGGTCCTAGAGCAGAAGACCCCAAGTGAGGGGATAGGAAGGGTATGGAGGCTTGGAAAAGGAGGAGCAGTGTTACAGCCTGGAGAGGTGACCTGCATGAGAGCCACGGTGAAACTTACTTGGGAGCAGCCTGGCCCCTTTGTAATGTTGGAACCCGACCCCTTGGAGGGTCACTCAGGTCTGGAGGTGATACCAGAAGTAATTTCACTTAAGGACCTGAAGAAGGCCAGAGGAAGAGTCCCTGTCAGTGTGAGGAACCCCACAGAGAGGCCCGTGGAGATCCCTGCCAGGATGCTTCTGGGACAGGTGAGTCCTGCTGTCCCAGTTGGCTGGTCAGAAGTGAAGGGGACGGGTGAAGGAGAAGATGTTTGGAAGAAACTCTCCATGGAAAACCCTAACCTACCTGGAGCTTGGAAGGAGAGAGCCAAGGCCCAGCTGACCAGATGGGAGAAGATTTTCTCTAAAGATGAGTTTGATGTGGGGTGTGCGAGGAGTGCCACCCACCGAATCCGCATGCAAGAGGACAAGCCATTCAGAGAGAGAGTGAGGCGAGTCCCGCTAGCAGATCTGGAGGATCTGAGGGAGCAGCTTGCGGAACTAAAGAAGACGGGAGTGATTCGGGAGTCCAGAAGCCCCTATGCCTCCCCAATAGTGGTGGTCAGGAAGAAGAATGGGTCATTGAGGCTCTGCATTGACTACAGAACTCTCAACAGGAGGACCATTCCTGACCAGTACACCACGCCAAGGATAGAGGATGCCTTACAGAGTTTATCTGGAGCTAAGTGGTTCAGTGTGATGGACCTCAAGAGTGGGTATTACCAAATTCCCATGCATCCAGAAGATAGAGAAAAGACTGCCTTCATAACCCCAGTGGGATTCTTTGAGTTCAACAGGATGCCCCAGGGCCTATCTGGAGCTCCTGCTACATTTCAACGCCTAATGGAAAGGACAGTTGGAGACATGAACCTCATAGAAGTCCTTGTGTACCTGGACGATGTCATTGTCTTTGGAAAGACTTTGGAAGAACATGAAGCCAGATTGGAGAAAGTACTGAAGAGGCTCAGTGAAGAGGGACTTAAACTTTCTCCAGAGAAGTGTCGGTTCTATCAGTCTTCTGTGAACTATCTGGGACACATAGTGTCTGAAAAAGGAGTGGCCACAGACCCTGAGAAGTTGGAGGCAGTTACTTCGTGGCCAAGACCCACAACAGTTACAGAACTTCGATCTTTCTTGGGGTTCTGCTCCTACTACCGCAGGTTTGTGGATGGGTTTGCCCGCATTGCCAAACCCCTAAACGAACTGCTCAAGACAGAAGGAGAGGAAGATGGATTGGGGCCTAGGAGGCCCGGTGAGTCGGTTAAAGACCAGTGGAATTCAAGGTGTGAAGAGGCTTTCAGAACCTTGAAGAGAAGTCTCACCACAGCCCCAGTTTTGGCCTATGCTGACCCCACTAGACCATAAGAGCTACATGTTGATGCCAGCCATGAGGGCCTAGGTGGAGTACTCTACCAGGAGTACGAAGACCAGCTACGACCAGTGGCTTATGTGAGCCGGAGCCTGACCCCCTCCGAGAAGAACTATCCCACCCACAAGTTGGAGTTCTTAGCCCTCAAATGGGCAGTTGTTGACAAACTGAGAGACTATCTGTATGGGGCCGAGTTTACTGTAAAGACAGATAACAACCCCTTGACCTATCTATTCACCACCGCCAAGCTGGATGCAACTGGACACAGATGGTTGGCAGCGTTGTCTGGATTCAATTTCAGTCTCAAGTACAGACCAGGGGCTGGAAATAGGGATGCAGATGCCCTGTCCCGAAGATCCCATGTCATAGCTGATGATTGGGAAGACTGGACCCAAGTGGCACCAGATGGAGTGCGAGCCCTTTGTCAGGGGGCTGAACTCCAAGCCAGAGGAGGATCCAGAGCTGAAGAGGTAGGAGTTACCACAGTGGGAGTCCCAAAGTGTTACTGTGGGGTAACTCAACTAGCAGAAGAGTGCCTGCCGAAGCTGTCCAAGAAAGAGTTACGGTGTGACCAATTGGAAGACCCCATGGGGAGATTGGTCCTGGAAGCCCTGGAAGACAAGAGTCCAGAGGGACTTCGCCTTCACCCTTCTAAAGAAGCTCGCCTACTGAGGAGAGAGTTGGACAAACTACAGGTGCATCAGGGGGTAGTCTACCGAAGGGGCCCCTCTGATGGCCCAGAAGATAAGTGGCAGTTGTTTCTCCCAGAAAAGCATCGAGAGACTGTGCTGATTGCCTTACATGACCAGCATGGTCACTTGGGAGCAGAGAGAACCTTCCAACTTGTCAGGGACCGTTTTTATTGGCCCTGCATGAGGGCCGAAGTGGAGGAGTATTGCCATTCCTGTGCAAGATGCATTCAGAGGAAGACTTTACCCCATCAAGCTGCCCCAATGGGCCACCTACAGAGTCAAGGCCCAATGGATCTGGTATGCATTGATTTTCTCTGCCTTGAACCCGATTTGAGTGGATTGGGAAATGTTCTGGTGGTAACCGACCATTTCACCCGTTATGCTCAGGCTTTCCCAACCAAGGACCAGAAGGCCTCTACAGTAGCCAAGGTACTCTTGGAGAAGTACTTTGTTCACTATGGACTGCCACAGAGAATCCATTCAGACCAAGGAAGGGACTTTGAGAGTCGCCTGATCAGGAAGCTACTAGATTCTCTGGGAGTAGAGAAGACTAGAACCACACCGTATCACCCTCAAGGTGATGCCCAGCCTGAAAGGTTCAACAGGACCCTATTGAACATGTTGGGAACTTTGGAAACAGAGAAGAAGCAACATTGGAGTCAACACATATCAGCTCTGGTGCATGCCTACAACTGCACCACAAGTGATGTGACAGGTTTCTCTCCTTACCGACTTATGTTTGGGAGAGAAGCAAGATTGCCAGTGGATTTGGCCTTCGGCATATCCTTAGATCATGCCTCTGCTGCCTCCCACAAGGGATATGTGGACAGATTGAGGCGCAGTCTGAAGATAGCTTATGAGAAAGCTCAAGCGGCCTCCGACCAGAGGGGGGCCCGAAATAAGAGGAACTTTGATTTGAAAGTTAGAGTACAGGACCTACAGCCTGGGGACCGTGTACTGTTACGCAATCTAGGGATCCCTGGGAAACACAAGATTGCTGATAGATGGAGATCAGAGCCATATATCATCTGTAGAAAGCTACCAGGATTGCCTGTCTACAAGTTGAAGCCAGAAGGGAGAGTGGGGCCTTTGAAGACCTGGCATAGGAATCATTTGCTCCCACTCACTGAAGCAGTCAGAATACCTCCAGCAAGAGACGTACCTGAATCTGTTTCCATTCTGGATACCCCCAGGCCTAATACTAGGTCTCAGACATCCCAAGTTAGGGGTGGACAGGACCCCCAACCAGAAGAAGAAAGAGGAGAACTTGAATGGCTATGACCTTCCCCAACCCCAGGAAATTCTGCCATAGATCTTCCACCTACTGAAGATGTGGAAGATGGAACATTGAACCCAGAAGCCACAGAGTTTGTGCCATTCAGTGTTGTGCCTGAGTGCTGGGAAGATATTCCTGGTCTCTACTCAGAGGAAGAAGTAGATGTTCCAGAACCAGAGATGTTGCCAGAATGTGTTCCTGAAGAAGTCCCAAGAGAACAGAGAGCTCGCAGAATTGTGAAGCCTCCCAAGAAGTTAACTTACCCCAAGATGGGAGAAAGTTCAGAGGACTCTGTTACTACAGCAAGGAGAAGTGCTGAAAGCCCTGACCCATCCACTGTTCATTTGGTGGAGGGCAACCCCAGCTCACTCCCTGGCACAGTTAAACAGGTCGCCCACACTGAAGTGACCTGTAGACAGGACAGCTCCCCATCTTGTGTTAATTGGTGGGAGGCTCCCCTGTCTAAATTATGTGAACGTGTTGTTACCAAGGACACTTGTAGTTTGAACACTGTCTTTGGGGACCAAAGATTCAAAGTGGGGTGAGTGTGTAGCGGGGTCGTACCCCTTTTAGGGGAAGAGACTACATCCCCCATGATTCCCCAGGCTCCCGGGCTGCTTGTTTCCGCCCGAGAGGCTGCTGGGGGAGGTTATAAAAAGGAAGAGCGGAGACCGCCTCTTCCTCTTGGGACACTTCCTCTTCAGAGGCCTCACCTGACTGGTCTCCCTCTCATGACTGAGCTTGTGACGCGGAGACTACAGCCAGTGGAGACACCTGTGCGGACCGGAGCTGAAGGCCTGAAGCCTGGGCCTTGCAGCAGATGGAGTGAGACTCTCATCCCTCAGAGTCAGCAGCAGCGGAGCGGAGACTCTTCCCTACAGTCGGTCGGTCGGAGCTGAGGACCGGAACGCAGGGGCTGTGACTGAGGAGACCAGAACCGCCATTGGAGGGACCGGAGCTGAGGACGGTACCCAAGGATTGGTGAGAGAGCTGAGAGGCTCATCCTGCATTGATACACACGTTTTATGCCTATTGAACTGCCTAGGCGCAATTTACTTCAGAGCAGCAAATGTTCCTTTCTGTGGATTACAAATACACCATTTAAAGCTACATGTGTACCACCTCTACAGATTTATTGCCGGTGAAGAACACTGTACTAGTACAAGGACTGAGCTCTATTGCTAGGGATCAGGCCTGGTCCGTTAGGTAGGCGCAGATAGATTTATTGCACCTCAGGGGTGCATAGCAGACGGTCGCCACACTTGGCGCTCCGTTTCCTCATTGCTAGTTGATACATATGTGTGTACATGTTAAAGTGCATATTGCAGGGACCTGCTAAAGTATTGTGAGTCATATGTTTAAATGCATGTTACTATTTCTTTTCCTTACTGACAAAGTAAAGCCAGTTATTCTTATCTCAGCAGTCTGCTTGTGAGTTCATACCCATTACACTTAGAGTATAAGTGATGTTTATATATGCATAGATTCATACCCCTTGACTAACTGTGCCAGAGCGGGTAGAGCAAATTGCCGGGGGTTAGTGGAGCTGTACTCAGGGACCCAAAACAAACCAGCGGCTCTCTTAACTGGGGGTAGCGCTACACTAGTAATGGGCAACGATCAGCGACATTGCGGCAGACAAATCGGACACTAGGTGACAATTTTAGGGACCAGTGATACTAATACAGTGATAAAAATATGCACTGTCACTGCATATTAACATCAGGAGTGATCAAAGGGTTAAATGTGTTCCTAGGGAGTGCTTGCTAACTGTGGGGAGGTGCTTTCACTGTGGGAAGGCAGAAATCTGTGTTCCTGCTTTGCAGAAACACAGGATCCCTACCTTCCCCACTGACAGAATGGCGATCTGCCTTGTTTACATAGGCAGACCACCATTCTGCTTCTCTCTGAAATGATCGGTGGGTCCCAGCAGACATCAAGTCCACTGGACCCGCTGATTGGCTCCTGCTGTGTCCAATCACAGTGGGAGTGGGTCAGCGGAAGTGCAAAATGGCATACCTGTACGTGATTTTGCACAGGAGAGCTGCCTTGACGTCGTATATGTACTGTATAAGGTTGGCAAGTGGTTAATACCCAATTCCCCAAATGCACATATCAACATTCCCTTGTAACAGGTTCACTTTACTGCCTCCTCTCCAGCAGCACATACTCACACCACTCCTTTGCTTCCCTGCAACAATGTTCAGCCACCAGGAATGAAGGAAAACAATTCAGTATAAGCTGCAGGTTAATGAAGTCATTGCTTACCTAGTAAAAAAATCCCCGTATGGGGTCCCCCTTAGAAAGGATCAGAGAGGTACCCCCCGAGACAAGATGGCTCTGAGGAAGTTAGCGGGGATTGGCTAACGAAACGCGTCAGCGGTGGTGACGTCAGCACGTCATTTGGGGGAAGCCAGCCCTTCCACAGCATGCCCGTGATGAGCTTTTAACTTCCTGCAGTTTCACCTAGCAGCGTTTGAAGCTAAACGAAGCGGCAAATTTGAAATTACAAGCGGACAGCTATACACACAAGAGGAGCGGCATCATACCAAAGAATTTTCTTGAGGAAAAAGCTTACCAGCACACAAGGGATGGATGAATCAGCAAGCAGGAGTGGGTAAGAAGCCTGCAAAGGCTGTTGCATATACAAGCATAAATACAACTTGCCTAAGGAAGTGATGAACTTTCCATGTGAG
The DNA here is from genome assembly GCA_028564925.1 of Lithobates sylvaticus. NCBI lineage: Eukaryota > Metazoa > Chordata > Amphibia > Anura > Ranidae > Lithobates > Lithobates sylvaticus. The sequence goes on along the minus strand of CM053026.1, from coordinate 699,928,401 downwards.
TCTATAGTCCCCCTGCTTAACTCTGCAAACTTTCCACCCTATGCTGCTACTTGAACTAAGCTTTATAACTGCGCTCCCTGCTATGTGATGCTTTGTGCTGCTTTGCTGCTCTGCTTCAAAAATGCAATGCAATTGATTTTTCCAGCTAAACACGGACTGTTTATGTGGTTCCTTCTGTCCATTGAATTACCCTGATTGGTCAACATATATATGGATACTACAGAAGATCTACTGCTGTTTTAAAATCCTGCTTGAAAACATATGCTGCTACTTTGAACTGCCTTAAGTTTGAATTGATATTAATTCCATTTGGAAACATTCGTCATGGGTATCCATATCTGGTTCTAAATCTAATGATGATGTTTAACCTACAATATCTGGTTCAAAGTACTTAGTTAAAACCGTTATTATCATAGATATGGATATATGCTAAATGTTTAATTGCTGTGGTTTGTGGTTCACACCCCCTTGTTTTTAGGAAGACAACGTTGTCAATTTTAATTCAGGGAATTCCTTTGTGATCTTGTATGAAATTTTTGCTATAGGAATGGGAAGTGGTATTGTTTGCTTAAATTCATTTTTTCAGTTTTACCAATAAAGTGATATATTAAAATCCAACAGCAGATCTCCAGCCGTCCATCTTGTCTCGGGGGGTACCTCTCTGATCCTTTCTAAGGGGGACCCCATACGGGGATTTTTTTACTATATGCTTCAGGTACGGGGGAGATCTAGATCTAGATTTACTGAAGGTCTAGAATCGCTCTGTAGATTCAATTTATATAAACTTTACAACTATACCTAAAGCAAACCTGGTAGATCCGGGCACCGCCAAAACTTTTTTCTATCATTGCTTACCTAGGGCTGCCGACTTTCCCACCAAAGGATGGAACTATGTAAGGTACTATGTAATGCATACAGTGCAGTGGTCAAGACCATGGAACGTACAACACAGTGTATACATTGCAGCAATCAGGACCATGTAACATACAACATAAAGTATATTGGAGCAGCAGTCAGGACTATGTACTGTATAAGATACCCTAGACAGTGTTGCAGTTAGAGTGCCAGAACAATATAATGCACAGCACAACTTGCAGAGTGCAGTAGTCAGAAGTAAGTACTCCCTTACGTTGGTGATCAGTGGTGAGTGCTCCTCTCCTTTAACCACTTCAGCCCCGACCAATTTGCAGCCAAAGGACCAGGCCCCTTTTTGCGATTTTAACTGACAGTTGCGCGGTCGTGCGACGTGGCTCCCAAACAAACCAAGATAAACCTATTTGGTTCAGATGGTGTCAAGCGTGTATGGAGGCAACCAGGTGAGGACTACAAAGACAAGTGTGTCTTGTCTACAGTCAAGTATGGTGGTGGGAGTGTCATGATCTGGGCCTGCCTGAGTGCTGCAGGCACTGGGGAGCTACAGTTCATTGAGGGAACCATGAATGCCAACATGTTCTGTGACATATTCCAACATAATAACGACCCCAAACACACCTCCAAGACGACCACTGCTTTGCTAAAGAAGCTGAGGGTAAAGGTGGTGGACTGGCCAAGCAGTGGTCGTCTTGGAGGTGTGTTTGGGGTCGTTATTATGTTGGAATATGTCACAGAACATGTTGGCATTCATGGTTCCCTCAATGAACTGTAGCTCCCCAGTGCCTGCAGCACTCATGCAGCCCCAGATCATGACACTCCCACCACCATACTTGACTGTAGACAAGACACACTTGTCTTTGTAGTCCTCACCTGGTTGCCTCCACACACGCTTGACACCATCTGAACCAAATAGGTTTATCTTGGTTTCACGTTCGACGGCACTATAAAAGGGAAGTTTAATGCTTCTGAGCATGCGTCGAATTGTTTCCGAACATGCGTCGGAATTTTGCGTGTCGGAATTGCATACACACAATCGAAAAATCAGATAGAAAGGTTTTCCGTTAAGAACAGGCTCTCAATCCAAAGTCCATCGGAAATGCCGACAGAAAAAGACCGATTGGCATACACACAGTTGGAAAATCCGATGAAAAGCTCCCATCGGACTGTTTCCATCGGAAATTCCGATCGTGTGTACACGGCATTAGGAGTGTACTCACTTTTGTTGCCAGCGGTTTAGACATTAAAGGGGTTGTAAACCCTTTTTTTTTTTAAATAACAAACATGTCATGCTTACCTCCTCTGTGCATTTCGTTTTGCACAGAGTGGCCCCGGTCCTTCCCGCATCGAGTGTCCACATTGGAGAAGATGTGGACACCCATGCGGGCGCGTTCCAGAGTTTTGCATCTGTGTCCATTCACACAGAATGCAGGACTCAGCCCTGCCCCCTGGCACCACATCATTGGATTTGATTGACAACAGCAGGAGCCAATGGCTGCGCTGCTATCAATCTATCCAATCAGGACACGAGACACCAGCTAGAGCTGGTGTGCTCGTTCCCGCCCGGAGGATGACAGCATTCAGGTATGTAAAGCAGGGGGGCTGCAGCACTACAGAAGGATGCATCAAGGTGAAAAACCATGAGGGTTTACAACCCCTTTCATGGCTGTGTGTTTAGTTATTTTGAGAGGACAGCAAATGTGCACTGCAGTGCGGCTGGTGCTCAAAATTTTTGGGGGGGCGCAAACAAACAGCCTCACTGTGCCATCAAACGCTGCCACTGTGCCCATTAAATGCTGCCACTGTGCCCATTAAATGCTGCCACTGTGCCCATCTAACGCTGCCACTGTGCCCATCTAACGCTGCCACTGTGCCTCAAATGCTGCCACTGTGCCCATTAAATGCTGCCACTGTGCTCCAAACACTGCCACTGTGCCCCAAGCGCTGCCACTGTGCCCATCTAACGCTGCCACTGTGCCCCAAGTGCTGTCACTGTGCCCATCTAACGCTGCCACTGTGCCCCAAGTGCTGCCACTGTGCCCATCTAACGCTGCCACTGTGCCCCAAGTGCTGTCACTGTGCCCATTAAATGCTGCCAATGTGCCCTCTGCCCGCCATCTACCGGCACTTACCTTGTCTCAGTGTGCAGCTGGAGATGGCGTCAGGCGGCGAGCAGTGTCTCCTCATTGCGACCCGATATCTTCTCCCGCGCTCCTCCTGTCTTCTGCAATGATTGATCCAATCACAGCGCCTGTGACTTCAGCCAATCAGGTGACCGGCAACCTGATTGGCTGAGAGGTGGGTCAGTGTTAGGGAAGCGATGTATTCACTTCTCTAACACAACACTGTGTAAACAGCGAACGCACAGCACAGCATTTTGCCCGCTGTTTACACTTATGGAAGCCTATTAGAGCCCACCGCTCTAATCAGGTTGCCTATTAGAGCTGACAGCTCTAATAGGGCGCTTCCAAAAACACCCCCCCGCTGTAATTCAGATGCCCAGCGCCCGACAAGGGGCCGAACACTTGAATAGGGGGCGGCATCGGTGACAATAGATAGATTCATGCAATGCATGAATCTATCTATTGGTGATAGAGTGGTGCAGGAGAGTGGGGGTGGCGCTCCTGCGCCCTCTATGCAAGCACCGCCACTGGTGCACTGTTATACAAGCTGTACACTCACTACTTTACATTGTAGCAAAGTGTCATTTCCTCAGTGTTGTCACATGAAAAGATATAATAAAATATTTACAAAAATGTGATGGGTGTACTCACTTCTGTTAGATACTGTATGTGTTAGGTGGTCATTAAGAGGTTAATTATAAAGGGTAAAGCGGTTTTTGAGAAATTATACTATTGCTGCATTTTGTGACATGTCAAGAATTTATTTATATATTTAAGGGAAGGTTCCCCAACAACACTATGTGAAGGTGCCATTTAATGACAGTGAATTGATCTATTATTATTAGCTGTACAAGCTCCACCGCTGTACTCTGGTCAATACTCCTATAATCTTTTCTTGTAATTAGCACTAGTGCAAGATCAGAACTTTACAGTCCAGGGACTGAATAATAAATAAAGGCTCTATATTAAGTCCCCATAGTAACAATATTTAATGCACACCGTGCAATTACAAGACCACATTAAGCTAAAGAGTGATTAAGAAGCTGCAGAAGAAAACTCGGGTTCTTTATTATATGATCAATCAGGCCGGAAAGCTGAACAAGGACAATGGAAATGTTGCTTGGCATGTAAAAGTGACAGGCACTAATTTCTAAAGGGAAGTGCAGTAAAGATCAGCTCCTAGTTTCAAGGACAGTGCTTTGTTTAATACTGTATTGTTTACAAAAAAGTCCCCCTCTCTCATTTCTGATGGGCTTGATGTAGAGTCACTAATGGCAACATTCTTATGCATTTCAAGGAAAAATTCCCCCAATGCAATAAATAGGTTGTAGAACCTTGGATGATAAAATAAACTGTGCTTGTTTAAAATCCTTTTATATATGCATGCTGGATTTTTCAGTGTTTTCTCTTTTACTTTTTTAGCCATGTCCCCCATTTCCTATCAATCACACTTCTATCCCCTCAATAAAGCAAGCAGCAGCTGACTGTTTATATATGCTTCTCTTCCACAGCTGGTATGTCATTTGGCATACCTGAATGTGTATTACATTATAAGGCTAGGGTGTGAAAAAAGCACTTAAAGTGGTGTTTCCACCAAAAAAATAAAAATGGCTTAAAATTCATAAAAAAAAAAAAAATAATTGGAAAAAAATTGTTTTTCACTCACTTCTAAATGTCTGTTGCTAGGGGGTTCCTCGTAGTCTGCCTCCTGCCTAGCCTCGGCTGGTGACATCACTTCCCCTCGGCGCAGGAAGGGCTCCCCAGTCATCTGGGACCTGTCACGTGTCCCAGATGACTGTGCGGCCAATCCCGGCGTGCAGCGCCACTCGCGCATATGCAGTGGGTGCCCGGCTGTGAAGCCACAACCAGGTGCCCACAGTTGCAATGCCGGCGCCGCCAAGCAGATCGGGGGGCTAGCGGAGCAGTATTTGTAGCTGCTGACCTAAAAAAAATGTTTTTTTAAGGGACACACCTCTTTAAAGTATATGTAAAGGCAAAATGTGTTTTGTTTTAGGGTGTACTTAGGCTAAACTAACACTTGTGCACATGCTTGTTGTGGGTACAGCAGCTTATTCATTTGAAAGATGTCCCAACCCATTTCTAAAAACACGCCACAAGGAACTGCATGCGGTTTAGCATGTGCCGAATCAAGGGAATTTTTCCAATGCATAGACACATCAGGATGTTTTAAGATCAGAAGAAGCCATTTATGATAGAAGAACAGAGCCTGGTCTCCAAGAAGAATCGTTGCCAATGGAGATCACGAAGATACAGTAACAGAAGATAAGTAACTTTTAAGTGTATTTGTACTGTTGTAGACCATAGGCTGTTCTTTTTCTAGGCATTTTGCTTGTTATAGATATCTGTCAGTCTTGTATTGCATTCCTAATATTGTAATAGTTTTGTATGTACAGCATCTTTGTATAGTAAAAGCACATTTACACACTGCAGAAGTCTCAGCTTCCTTGCTTATACCACAAAGTAACCTTGCTAGATAGACACAAGCAAAACACTCCCATAAAAAGGTCCTCAAAGTTGCTGACCAGTGTTGAGGGCCTCAGTGCCCCTCGCACAACATACCTGCAAACATAATTGCAAACAATCAAAAGTTTTCCCAGCACACTTAAAGAAAAAAAAACGGCACTGTCTAACAATTTTCTATAAAAACATTTGCAAATATATGTGGAAGCGGAACTGTCTCATCAAAGCCTCTCTGTAAAGTGCAGTCCTTAGGCTGGCCATAGACGCCTCATTTTTTTTTTCTTAAATCAGTCAGAGGGCTGATCAAAAAAAAAATGATTCCCATATCCACACAAGTGACAAGGATGGAGGAATCCTCCATTCCTGTGCCATTGCATTTCCCCAGGGACTTCTCTGCTGTCAGAATACACTGATCAGCAGCTGCAGCCCATTGGCTGTAAGTCGCTGATTGACAAAAGTTTTCCAACAGTCCTAGTCTACACAAGTCAATCTTTTGTTGAGCGCTAACAGATGGATTGAAATTTTTCACACAGGGCCATGATGGTTTGGATTTTTTTTTCACCTTAATAATAAACACCTTCATTTACAAATTGCATTTTGTGTTTACTTGTGTTGTCCTTGATATTGTTTAAATTGGTTTGATGTTCCGAAACATAAGTGTGACAAACATGCAAAGGAACAGGAAATAGGAAGGGGGCAAACACTTTTTCACACCACTGTAACAATCGATAAATTAAGAGCAGGTATGCCAGGAGGCAGGCCAATCCTGCTTAAAGACGCAGAGAAATATTAGAAGACCAGCGTACAATGGCAGCTGAAAGCATCCAATGTGTCCCCACACTAGTTCCCACACTAGTTCCAGCAAGCATCAGGGTTGCCAGCCTCAATAAAACCAGGGACAGTATGTAAAAATCTGTGTTTTTTTAAAAATCCCAAGATTTTAGCTGCCCCGACTCTCCAGTACCTTTTCAGTCTGTGTATGTGTATTCTGTGTGTGTATACTGTGTGTGTATATTGTGTTTCTGTGTGTGTATACTGTATACTGTGTGGCCCCATAATCTATTGCCTGAGGGCCCCATAATCTCCTATTGCCCGGGGGCCCCATCATTTTCTCCTATTGCCCTGGGCCCCAAAATCTCCTATTGCCCGGGGGCCCCATGAGTTGTCAGTCCACCCCTGCCCAGAAGCCTGGACCGGCAGTTAGTTCAGCCTATCAGTGAGCTGCTGAGAGCCTAAGACAGTGAGTGCTGGAGGGGAAAGGCAGAGACCTGCCTACTGACAGTCACCGGCTCTCTTTTCAGTGAAGACTAAGAACTGAGAAATCACTTGATCACTCAGCCATAGTAATTTAACCGTTAAATTAAAGAGTAATTACACACACTGTCATCACTCCGAAATCTGCTGTAATAGCTGTGCAACAGGGCGTTCTGATAAGCCAGAAAGCAGTTATTGGTGCCTGCGTGACCAAGCAATATACTGTTAGTAGTTGTGTAGCTCTTTAAAGACTGAGTCAGCCTGTACACAGTATTGATTGTTTTATCAGTTCCAAAGCAAGTTGCTAGCTGCTGGTGATCAGTTTTATGGATCAATATGTCTAAAGGACAAAGGCAGAAGAGAACTTTACAGTTGTGATACCTCAGCAACGTATTTATTAGCCCTTAAAAGTTATATAACAATAATTATCAGTGGCGGCCCGTCCATTACTGGCACCCAGGCGCCACCCCCTCTATCCACGGCCACCACATCCTAATTGATGCTCTATGATCCACATGCCGCTACCCCCTATTCATGCATCCGGCCCCTTTTAGGATGCCGGGCGCATGAATTACAGCGGCCGCGTTTTTTGAAGCACCTGATTAGAGCCAGAGGCTCTAATAGGCTTCAAAATAGGGTGGGCTTGGGTCGCAGAGAATTGCGCCATGAGCCCACCCAGGTGTTACAACAGTGAATGAATATTCGCTGTTGCAACACTGATACTTCTCCCGGCCAATCGGGAAGCGGGTCTGATACCTGTCACCAGCTTGGCTGAAAGGACAGGCGATCCTATTGGACGGAGGGGAGGAGACGCATGGCGGAAGCGAGGAGGAGAAGATACAGGAGACGCTGCCCGATGCCCGTTGCAGCCTGATGTCCACTGATGCCCTGATCCAGTCACTGCCCGATCCCCACCGCTGCCTGATGTGCCTACCGCCTAGATGGGGTAAGTGCCGGTGGACCGGCAGACAGCGGGGGGTAGTTGTTTGTCGCCCCCCCAAACAAAAAAACGCCAGCCGCCACTGATAATGTAGGGTGAAAAAGTCAAAGCAGCAATGCAGAAACAGCTCAGAGCAACTCCATGAGCAACACAGAGCAAGTCACATGAGCAAGTCAGAATATATAAAAAGCATATGAAACTACTGTATTTAAAGTAGAACTAAAAGCAAACTTTTTTTTTTTCATTTGGATAGAATAAAGTAGAGTTATAACCCATGCCAATTTTCTTGACATCTGTGTCTCATTGGGGAGATTTCCCTTCACTTCCTATCCCAAAACAGGAAGCGAGAGAAAATCCCTCCAAAGTGATGAAATCCCTGGTAGTCTTCAGAACTACTATTTTTCTCCACTGTAAAAATAAATGACCACTAATGAAGAGAGTGCAATGGGTGGCCTGGGCTATATTTGCAGATGACACCAAGCTATGCAGTGGAATAACGTCTCCAACTTACAAGCTGACCAAATTGAGCAACTAAGTGGCAAATGAGGTATAAAGCGGAGTTCCCATTATAAAAAAAAAAAATTAAAAGTCAGCAGCTACAAATACTGCAGCTGCTGACTTCTAATAATTGGACACTTACCTGTCCCAGCATAAATGATACATAGTAACATTGTGGGAATTAATGTGATACATATAATTGTTTTTGTTACTAAGTATATGTTTAGCTGATTGTCTGCAGACTACACATCAGCTGTTTTCACTCTCTTCACTCATCGTTTTAAGGAAGTACTAATCACATTTGTGGAACAAACACCAGGTGCTCTTTATTCACGGAGCACACATACACATCCAATCCTTTATTGTTTAAAGGAAGTAACCAATATTGATTGATCAATTTATTTATTATTGTATCAAACATTTTAATACTGGTTTGTTCACCTTTGAGCACATCTTTTCACCACACATATTAATGACATTAAGCTGCCTAGTGTCATTTTTTGGAGTATTTTCTATCTGCACGTTTGATATATTTTATTTATTTATTCACCGTTTTTATACGCATATTTTATTCATCAGTCACTTGGATCACTTATCCACTTAGACTATATATATTTTCTTCATATATTATTGACCACTTTGGACCTGCTGGCAATAGTGTATATGCACAGTATGCATTGGATGCATTAACATCGTCATACGTATAATTTCGATCTATTAAGTGTGGGAACACTTTTTGGTGGGAGCTGCATTTCATTTAGCCATCTTATTTGATTTTATCAGGTTTTATGGTCTTTTTATACATACCAGCGCTTTAGTATCTTTTTTTTACTATTACCTGTCCCAGGGACCAGCGATGCGGGGGACTGATCATAGAACACGTCTGTCCACAGACTTCGTGGACCATTTGACTTTTATAAAAATTAATCAGTCCTTGATTACCAGCTATGAAGCCCCTGATGCCGATGTCACTGATTAAGTCTTTTTGAGATGTGGAATCTCTGCAGGACTTTGAGGCTGCCTAGCTTTGAGGGTGTTCAACCATTTCATCTGGGAGAATGTTTTTGGTATCGGTTTCATGGGTACAATTAACACCCAAAGACCAATTTTTTCAGCACCTGTTTGACAAGTGCATATCATTGCAATTCCTTTCTTTTATCAGTACCTCTATAGGGTTATGGTGGGAAGGTGCCACCTACACACAAAGACCAATTTTTATGCATCTGTTACTTCTATCTAAAGTCAAAGTGACACCAGAATGTATCCAAAAATCTCTAATCTTGCTCCCGAGCTGTTGCTGAGCAAAATAAAGGCAGCTTGCAGGGAATCATTTTATTAAGGTTGACTCTTCCTACTAGGGACATTTTTAGTCTCAACCATACTTTTATTCTGGCACAAATTTATCCCAGTAGTGGTGACATGTTAAGGGGAATATACTCTAGTATTTTCGGGGTGACCTGAATTCCTAGATATTTAAATTAGAGGTTATCAGTATTTGGATTGCCGCAAAGTCCTGGGCATTTGGGTCTGCTTCTAGTACCATTAGGGAAGACTTAGTCCTTGCACACAGTTTTTAAAGGAACTAGGCAGGTAGGTTGTTCCAAACATCTTGGAGAACTAACCACCATCACCAAACCACCAAAAAAGTGTAAAAGTGAATAAAGACAGTACAAGAGTTTTTGAAAAGTCCTCTATTAAAAAACAAAAACAAAAAAAACAATGTAGATCCATTGTCAATCTTAGTGCCTGCTGCCCCGCCCGACCTGGAAAAAAAAAAATAGATCCGCTCGTGACGAACGCTCCTGCGGTCTGCCTGCTCCGCCATGTGCCATTTCTCAAAAAGCTAAGGTCCGCCCCCTTGACGTCATCGACCAGTGCATTCTGGGCCCCCGAGGTCACAAACTCTTGTACTGTCTTTATTCACATTACACATTTTTGGTGAATGGGTAGGGGTACTATGTACCCCATACTCATTCACATGGGGGGGCAGGATCTGGGGGCCCCCTTGTTAAAGGGGGCTTTCAGATTCTGATAAGCCCCCCTGCCCGTAGACCCCCCACAACCACAGCCCAGGGTTGTGGGGAAGAGGCCCTTGTCCCCCTCAACATGAGGACAAGGAGCTTTAGAGTGGGGGGCAGAGCCCCCCACCCCAAAGCACCCCCTCATGTTGAGGGCATGTGGCCTGGTATGGTTCAGGAAGGGGGACGCTTGCTCGTCCCCTCTCTTTCCTGACCTGTCGGGCTGCATGCTCGGATAAGGGTCTGGTATGGATTGGGGGGACCCCATTCCATTTTTTTTATTTTGGAGTGGGGTTCCCCTCCAAATCCCTACCAGACCCAAAGAGCTTGGTAGAGATTTGGAGGTGACCCCACGCCATTTTTTCCCCTACTTTTCTTTTGCCGGCAATCCTTTAGCAGTGGGGAATGCTGCTGACAACTGATGGCTACCCAGCCCACTCCTTAGCAACCAGCTATATACAGTGTTTTTAACCGCTTGCTGACCAGCCGCCGTCATTTTACTGCGGCAGGTCGACACGATCCCCCAAACCGTTGTAGCTATACGTCGGCTTGCGGGATCGGGATAGCAGGCAGACAACGGTCGCAATGACCGCCCACCACGAGTGATCGCGGGCACGAGAGGCAGAACAGGGACGTGTGTGTGTAAACACACAAATTCCTGTTCTGTGAGGTGTGACAGATCGTGAGTTCCTATTAGCTAGGAACCACGATCCGTCACTTCCTCTAGGTCAGTCCCCTCCCCCTACAGTTAGAAACACACATAGGGAACACAGTTAACCCCTTGATCGCCCCCTAGTGTTAACCACTTCCTTGCCAGTGATATTTTTACAGTAATCAGTGCATTTTTATAGCACTGATTGCTGTATAAATGCCAATGGTCCCAAAAATGTGTCCGTTGTGTCCGCCATAATGTCGCAGACCCGATAAAAATCGCAGCTCGCCGCCATTACTAGTAAAAAAAAATAATAATAAAAAATGCTATAAATCTATCCCCTATTTGTAGACGCTATAACTTTTGCGCAAACCAATCAGTATATGCTTATTGCGATTTATTTTACCAAAAAATATGTAGAAGAATACATATCGGCCTAAACTGAGAAAAAATTTTTTTGTTTTTTAAAAATGGGGATATTTATTATAGCAAAAAGTACAAAATATTGTGTTTTTTTCAAAATTATCGCTATTTTTTTGTTTATAGTGCAAAAAATAAAAACCGCAGAGGCGATCAAATGCCACCAAAGGAAATTTCTATTTGTGGGAAAAAAAGGACGTCAATTTTGTTTGGGTGCAGCGTCGCACGACTGCGCAATTGTCAGTTAAAGAGACGCAGTGCCGAACCGCAAAAAATGGCCCGGTCATTCAGCAGCCAAATCTTTCGGGGCTGAAGTGGTTAAAGGAAAAAAAAAAACACAAAACGCATCAAACACAACACTTTTTTGGTGTGACTCCATGAAAGTCTATTACACGCAAAACGAATCTGCTGCGGGAAAAAAAAAATCCTGACCCTTTTTAAAAAGCGCAGCACCGCAAAATGCACAGATGTAAACTACATCCATAGGAAACCATGTTAAATGGACTGTAGTGCATTTCTGCAGACTGCAAAACGCAATAAAAAATGCATAGGTGTGAATGTACAGTAAGTGTGTTTTTGCATATTTTTACACCCGTTTTTGATGCTTTTTCATGTTTCATGTATTTTTTTTTCATACACTTTTCATTCACTCTTGTTAAAATCTATGGGGCCAAAAACACACTATGCCTCACCGAAAGAAGACCTCACCTTTTCAAAAGTCATTAAAGTGAGCGGGCATCAAAGAAAAAATAATGTGATTTCCATTGTCATGCATTGCACCACAATGGCAGATGCAGCAGGAACTGCAGTAGTGTGAATGGAGCTTAATGTTTATAAATCTGCCTTCAGAAAACAAAACTGTTTTATTGCTATGAGCTTTTGCGCCTTAAACACTTAACATGAAACACTTTTAGATGTAGGTGACGAGCCTCCTGGGTTTATCCTAAAATCATTATTAGACAAGTCTAAACATTGCTCCATTTCGTGGTCCTTCTAAGAGCCAGGGCAGGGAGTGTCTATCTTTTCCCACGAAGATTACGTTTAAGTTGCCTTTTTCCACCCAATAGAAAATTGGGCCAAGTCTGAAAAAAATTGCTCCTGTAGCTTCCGGAGATGCTTTATCCTGCCATGTCTAAGTGCATTAATCCCTCGCCCTGCTATCTGCAGACCTAAATACATTATTGACTGAAGCACCAGCTTTCCCCATCTGTCTAGCGTGCAGGGGTCACATGAAGGTTACCATGGTAACCCGATTTTAGCAGCATACAACCGAGAACAGGATGTGTTGTTTGAATAAGGGGCGGTGACGCAGCGTCTTATGAAATGCCAACTCATCAGAGACTCATTCACAGGTTCACACCTTGGTTCAGAGAGAGTTCACTGAATATTTTCATACTTAGACATACGCTTGGATAATCTGATATATTTATGTATCTCCCTATCAGAATATGCTGAGACAGATCATATTTTTAGATACACAGAATGTTAATCAGCTCATGCCATTTCCCTGACTGGATGGAAAGGTCAAATATCACGATCTAAACTAGTGTAGGCTGTAAATATATAATAATCAATATATAAACTGATTTAGTCATTAAAATGCAATATTGTCTTTGTGATTTAGATATACACTATATTGTCAGAAGTATTGGGACACCTGCCTTTACACTCACATGAACTTTAATGGCATCCCAGTCTTAGTCCGTAGGGTTCAATATTGAGTTGGCCCACCCTTTGCAGCTATAACAGCTTCAACTCTTCTGGAAGGCTGTCCACAAGGTTTAGGAGTGTGTCTATGGGAATGTTTGATCATTCTTCCAGAAGCGCATTTGTGAGGTCACAGTGATGATCAAATACCAACAAAAGAAAGCTCTCTTAAACAGAACTGTAGGACAGAGGATTGGGGCCAGGACACCTTTAAGTAGATGCAATGTTATTTGGCAGACTCTGAGACTTCTATAGGCAGACAGCCATGCAGGGAAAGGCATCTATATAGACACCACATCTGCATGTGTAGGAACGCTGTCTCCTATGGCAACAGTCTTGTAACAGTTTCTAACAAAGGTTGCAACAAACTCTTTCACTTCTTCTACAATCTCCTATTGCAGAACTTCACTCCACTGAGCTCTCAGTCTTTCACTAGACTCCCTGATCCACTGCCACTGGATCCCCTGAACTCTTTGAATCTTGTCACTCAGTATCTTCCTCAAGCGTCACACATTAGGTCCCTGGCGTGGCACTCCACAAGCGTCATCTCTGCTGTCCCGCGGGGTCCCTGACTTGGCACTTGCTGATGCTTTCCTACTTCTTCAACATCCCCGGTTGGTGAAAAGTCTGCTCTGGTGCTGGCCTCAGCTTACTCACAGTGGTCCCTGGCAACAAGGTGGATGGTTCCTTAGTGGTAACAGCTTCCCCTCTACATCCAACCACGACGGGTTCCTCGGCCGGCGGAACCGTTACTTCTGGTTGGACTACAAGACTGCAGTCCCAACCCTGCACTACTTTTAGATCAGCTCTCAGATAGGCTAGCAGCCAGATGTCCCCGGGATAGGCCTTAGGTTTCTGGCTTAGCAGCCCGGGGCAATATGAAATATGTTTCACCCAGACAGCCGTCCAGGTGGCACAGAACCCCGATCACCTGACTCCACCCAAATAAATAGGTTCTCCCAGCAGGCCAAGAGACCCAAGAAATTCCCTGCCTATTGGCTGAGACACCCCATTCATTCCTAATCTGTCCTTGCAATGCCCTCGTCCTATCTAATGTCACATCTAGTGACAGAAGAGAGAAGTGCAGCAATTCCAGAATTAGGGTGAAATCAATTGATCTCCTAACAATTGGACAAGGCAACTATCACTTGGCAAATAAATTTAATAGCAACCCTGCCTAAACATCAGGGTGCTACATTACTTACCTTAGTTCCAACAGTCGGATGCCCACAGGGTTCAACACCAGCGCCAGAATCTTCTCCTTTGCTTTTTTTCAGGTGATGGTGGTCTTCAGCCATCTCAACTGGCTGGTGTGGGATGACATTGCTTCTGCACATGCGCAGGAGTGCAGCCATCCCAGCACACTGGTAGTATGCCAGAGTGTAAGCTAAGCTGCACATGCGCAGTTCAACAGGTAAATTGTGAACAGGCAGGTAAGTGTATTTAATTGCAGAAGAGGCATTTTCTGCAAAAAAGAGGCTGCCGGTTTACAATTTTTTAATTTTCAACTTTAATTCCACATTAAACCACACCAATTTTTTTAAACCCTGTAAGGTAAAGGCATAAAATACTTACCTTAAAATGAAGCCCACCGGTGGCACCCTGTCACCGCTGAGAGGGCTTCTATCTTCACCCGGTCTTCTTTACTGGTCCGGAGTCACAGATCCTGGCACGGGGCTCTGAAGGGACAGCATGGATATGACATCACCAGCTGCATGCATTGTGAATATCTGCTAAACAGTGCAGATTTAGGAGATATTCACGGTACCTACAGGTAAAGCTTATTATAGGCTTTCCTGTAGGTACAAGTGCAAAAAAGAGTTTACTTCCACTTTAAGTAAGTAAATACCTGGGTAGTGGGTTCTATGCCTGATTAGGGAGAAAAAAAGACTTAATTGTTTTTAATTTGGCAAACTATAGTTTTACTTAACGTCTCACTTCCTAGTTCCGTTCCCTGCGAGCAGCAGCGGCGCACGGGAGCGGAACTGGGCGGGAGATTCAAAAGTTCAAAAGTTCAGCACAACACACACACATATAAATAGAGGTGATACAGTGTAATCTGAGAGGATTACACTGTATTATCTCTGATCTTACTGATACAGTGCCCCTTGCCTTGCCCTAGTGCCCCTAATAAAAAAAATTAAAATGGAATCCAAAAAGCGCCATCTCGCTACAAAATCCCCTTTGGAGCAGTTGGATGACAGCGACAGCGGCAGCGACACGGAGTTGCTCCCAGAAGTGAGCGATAGCGAGTCGTGGGGAGATTTGTCATCTGACACGGATGTGACAAGTGACAGCGGTGACAGCGGTGATGATCCTGCACCTGACATCAACGATGTGCGCACTTGGTGCCCTATTGAGTGCGATACGGACCAGGTAGCGCCCCCAAGGTTCCCCTTCACTGGATCACCTGGGATGAAGGTCGAAGTTGAGCGTGGCAACCCTCTGGCATACCTGGAATTATTTCTTACAGAGGAGGTAATTCAAAAAATTGTCACAGAGACAAATCGCTACCAAGTGCAGCAATCCGCTACGCCGCATGCCAGGTTTTCCCGAAGCAGAAGGTGGGAACCGGTAACTCATTATTCTCCAGGGAGTGGTGGGGAAACCGCGCCAGAAATGGTACTGGACCACCAACAAATTACTGGCCACCCCGTTTTTTGGTACCGTGATGTCGGAATACCGTTTTTCCCTCATTATGAAGTATTTTCACTTCACCAACAATGAAGAGTTTGATGAGGCCACGCATCCTGCGCCCAAGCTCAAAAAAATCTGGGAGGTATGTCAAATGATTGGGAACAATTTCCAGCGGGCCTACGTGCCAGAAAGGGACGTCAGTGTGGATGAGAGCTTGATGGCCTATAAGGGACGCCTAAGCTGGATCCAGTATATCGCATCGAAAAGAGCGCGGTTTGGCATCAAATCCTACATGCTCTGTGAGTCATCCACTGGGTACATATGGAACTCTGTCATTTACACCGGTAAAGGCACGAAATTTAACCCCAGGTACAGCGGCTATGGGATGGCCACATCATCTGTCCTAACACTACTGGAGCCATTACTGAACCAGGGATATTGCGTCACCATGGATAATTTTTATACGTCGCCAGAGCTGTTGGAGGTTTTGATCCAAAACAAAACTGATGCTTATGGTACGGTTAGGCCTAACCGACGTGACATGCCATCTAGGTTTGCCAAAAAAAACTGAAAACCGGTGAAAGTGTTGCCTGGCAGAAGGGGAAGATGATGGCAATACGTTGGCGAGACAAGAAAGACGTGTGTCTCATGAGCACTGTGCACAGTACCTCCACTGCCATGGTCCACACAAAAGGTGGGAGAGATGTGCTGAAGCCGCAAGTCGTGATCGACTACAATTGCACCATGGGAGGTGTCGACCGAGCTGATCAGGCAATGACCTTTTACCCGACCATGCGGAAACAGCAGAAGAAATACTACAAAAAGATTTTCAGGCATCTGCTGGAACAATGCCTTTGGAACGCCTACATCTTGTACCGAGCAGGAAGTGACAGGCCTCTTATTCATTCGGATTTTATCTGGAAGGTGGCTGAGCAAATTTTCCTCAAACACCAGATGCCATCAGTAGATGCGAACAGAGATGGACGACGTGCTGCTGGTGTTGTCAACCCAGAACGCCTAACAGGTCGTCATTTTATGGACTTTATACCACCAACCGCAAGAAAGGCAGCACCTACCAGGATGTGCATGGTTTGCTGTTCCAAAAAAGATGACAGGCGGAAGAAAATCAGAAAAGAAACCCGGTTCTATTGTCCGGATTGTGACGTCGGACTGTGTGCTGTACCCTGTTTTAAAATTTACCACACTCAGGATGTTTATTAAATTTTCTTTGTCTGACAAATTTCTTTAGTTTGTATTATATTCTTGAATAAAATGATATTATTTAAAAATTTAAAATCGTGATTTTGTGTTTTAAACTTTATCACATCTGGGATGTGTACTAGAGTCTTGTTTGGTCAGGTTTAAGTAAGTAATTACTAAGAATTGCAGGCCTATAATACATAGCATCACATTTCCATGCAAAATAAGTGTACCGCTTTCAGCACAAAATTCCAGCCAGAATCATACCGCCAGGGAGGTTAAAGGCACATTTAGATCTATGCATATACATAGAGGTGCATTTTTATGAAGGTGCATTTGTCAACTTGCATTTCTATTGCGCATTTACTTGCATTTTGACATGCGTTGGCGTGTTTTTTTTAATGTATTTTCTTATTGAAAAATTTGAAGTAATAAAGAATACATACTAAAAAATAAAAATAAAATTGGAGTGAATAGGGTTAACAGCCTTGGCCAAAGCTTGTTAATACCCTTTGCCAACACATCAACATGCATAATATATGCATTTTGATGCACTACTTTTGACACATTGACTTCCCATTTTGTAAAAAGGCAGAAAAAAAAAAAAACATGAATATGTGAGTTTTAAAAATACACTTCAGCACTGATATGGGACAGACAGATATTTTTTAATGGGGAAAGTTGGACACATTTAAGTGCATTGTTGCAATATGCATTTTCAAATGCAAAGTGCACACTGAAATATTAAGTCATAATCAAGGTTGCCAACCTCCCGCAGCATCTTTTACTGACAAAACATGGAAACTTTACTGGCGGAGCACATTTTCTACTGGCAACCTGAGAAATTACAGAACTCCTATTGCAAACTAACACAGTGAATATTTAAACAATATAAACATGATATGGAAACACTGACAATACAATACCTATAACAAAATAATTTTCTTGATTTTCACTTAAAAAGTCAACACAGCATGAAATTATCAGCCCCTGATATTTACTGGCAGTTGTAAAAAAATCACAGATTTTTACAAACTGTCAGTAAATTTACTGGGGGTTGGCAATCCTGGTCATAATATATGTTTACTGAACATACTGTACAGGCACTATGCTTTTTATTTACTAAATGTTATTTTTGAACCAATGGCAAGTTCGGATGACTGCAAAGTACCTGTGATTTTATATTACCTAGTCACCTAATCTTACATGGTCAATATTTTTGTAGCACACACTAATACATGATTTGAATTTAAATTGAATTGCTGCAGTAAAAAAGGAAACAATCTATTCAATTTTTATTTCAGAGTTTTAAACAGCCCTATTCCCACATACATGAGCACATACAGCATGTGGCTTGATTTTCACTGTCTGGGAAGTGATTATCTTTTATTTCAGTGGATCAATAAATCTGTGTTCACAGTATAATATCATTCAGCACATTACAGGCTCCAGGGAGTTGGAGTAGGCAGTTTGAAAACCACAATGTAACCAAATAGAGCAATTAATAAGCGTAGCATTGTTTCTTTATCTGACTGCTCTCCAAACGCTCATTTAGAAGTCACTTCCTATATCTCTGTCTCCATATTTACATGTCACTTGACTCTCTTTATTATAATTTATTACATTTTTTTATATCAAATAATGAGCAGTACACATCGACTCTTTATTAATAATGAAGGTAAAGAATACTTTAAAGCATTCTTAGCACATACATTTTACACACAATATGATTTTGATGCAATTTCCAACTTTTTCTGTGAAAAGGAAACAAAGTGCAAAAAATAAATCATGAATTGACTGTTTAACCCTTTCATGACTAAACCTAATTTCTGACATTTGGTGTTTACAAGTTAAAATCACTATTTTTTGCTAGAAAATTACTTAGAACCCCCAAACATTATATATATATATATATATATATATATATATATATATATATATATATATTTAGCAGAGAATCTAGAGAATAAAATGGCGGTGGTTGCAATATTTTATGTCACACGGTATTTGTGCAGTGGTGTTTTAAACGCACTTTTTTGGGAAAAGGGACACTTTCATGAATTAAAAAAAAAAAAACAGTATAGTTATCCCAATTTTTTTGTATAATGTGAAAGATGATGTTACGCCGAGTAAATAGATACCAAACATGCCATGCTTTATAATTGCACGCACTCGTGGAATGGCAACAAACTTTGGTACCTAAAAATTTCCATATGCGACGCTTACATTTTTTTTTTTTTACGGTTACCAGGTTAGAGTTACAGAGGAGGTCTAATGCTAGAATTATTGCTCTCTCTCTCTGACGATCGCGGCGTGTGTGATTTGAACACTGTTTACATATGCGGCGGCGACTTCCGTATGCATTTTCTTTTGCTGCTGAAATTGTGTTTTTAAAAAAAAAAAAAAAAATTTTATCACTTTTATTGCTGTCACAAGGAATGTAAATATCCCTTGTGACAGTAATAGGTGGTGACAGGTACTCTTTATGGAGGGATTGGGGGTCTAAAAGACCCCCAATTCCTCCTTTGCACTTCAAAGTATTCAGATCACCAAAAACTGTGTATCTGAATACTCTATATTTTTTTTTAAACTGCGCCATTGGCAGCCGAGTAAACAAAAAGTGACGTTGTGACGTCGCTTCCGTGTTTACATTAAGGAGACTGGAATAAAGCCGGTGCCGGCTTCATTCTAGTCTGTCACTAGCCGCCGGAAGCGGTGGATGTTGGATCGGACCTCCCGATTGAACGGGAGGCCCGGAAAGCGCGGCGGGAGGGGAGGACGTCCCCTCCCGCTCCTCCGGGATAACAACCGATCTGCTATTAGTGTGTACGCTCGGCGGGAAAGGGTTAAAGTAATACATGTACTTGCATGCACTTGGAAAAGTCACCTGCTGTATGTGTTTGGGGAATGTCAGATTCACTTTAAATAAGGCATGTTAGGAGGTAAGGGACATGTTAACTGTTAAGCCCCATACACACGGTCGGACTTTTTCATCAATTTGGTCCGATCGGACAAGGTTGTTGAAAAATCAGACCGTGTGTATGCACCATCGGACAGTGTTCGTCGGTTTGTCCGTCGGACAAAGTCTTATCTCCTGCTGGAAAGATTTCCCGTCAACCCGGTCCGATCACACCAAATCCGAGCGTGTGTACGCTTGTCCGACGGACAAAGTGCTACGCATGCTCAGAAGAAATTCTGTGACGGAAGCGCTCGGTCAGGTAAAACTACCTTTCCTAATCGACACAGCACATTCGTCACGCTGCAATGTTAAAATGTCTTTAATGCAGCGCATTCTCTTTTTCTTTACAATGCAACAAGAATGACATCTTTTAGCTGCTCCTATTCACCCGCACTTCTCACAAACTTACTTCTTTATTACTTTGCAGCATTTATACACTACATGTTTATTTTTACTCAGATCGTAATACAATCTTTCTTATTTTTTTACCCAGATTTTTTTTTTTTGGGGGAATACATATTTGAAGGAGATTTTTTTTTTTTTGGAGGGGGTTTGTATGTCTCAACTTAGCAAAACCACATTATTAACATTTGTATTTCTTGCTTACATTTACTAGGAGTTTGTTGGTTGTTGGTGCCCCTTGTTAATTCTAGGATTAGTGAAATGTACCTGCCTACTCAAAGAAAAACTGTCATTGTAGAAAAGTAAAACACAATAGTCAATGATTATTTCAAATCAAAAAAACCTTTATTTAGGTCTCAGCAACAGACCAAAGAGGAACGCAGCCATGGTGAAACTTGGGGAATTTGCAAAGCCTTGGACACCCATGGCAACCATCATTTTACAGACTTAAACAATTGGGGGCATGAAGACTACCTATCTAAATAATAAGGGAGCGCAATCTGGTCCTGAAGTCCAAAACATCCGGAACTGCAGCAGATGCCATCTAGGTCCCCAGGCTCTGGTACTACGAGAGGCTCCATCTTCTCTCAGACCAGACTGAGTCCAGGTTGTCACTCTCTTGTCTTCCTTGTACGCTTCCTTCCACGCCGTGGTGCTGGTGCTGGTGGGGTGGCAGAAGGAGGAGGAGGAGGCGGAGCAAGGTCACTCTCGCAAACATGTGTGAGGGGAGTCATCTCCCCAGCCATCCCCTCATTTAGTATTTTGAGGATGACCTCCTCACACATGCTGCGTTGCCCCGCCTCCATACCCGTAAATTTACTTGTAACCAAGGAGGCAAAGGCCTCCTCGTAGGTGGGTGTGGCATAGAGGGAGGCTGAGGCATCTTTTATCAGCTGGAGCGCTGACTCTCCCACCTCCCCCATGTTTTTCGCCCTTCTGTAGGGAAGGCGGAGGGGAGGGACTTGGGAGACAGTCAGGCTCCTACGCCTACCCCCCTCTTGGCTGCCACTACCCCCTGCCTCCTCCTGACTGCCACCTTCCACAGCCACCTCCTGGCTGAGGTCTTCCTGTGTATGAAAAAGGGACATAGTTTCAGTTATTTGTTCATCAAACACACACAATTCTCATCTAGTGACTGTTGCAAAATGTTTTCAAATACAAAACCATACAATTCTCAGCCCTGCAGTTTAGATTCTTCCCAAAAATGTCTCCCACACCACTGTCTGTTGATATGTCAATCACGTTAGGAAATAAGCAATTGGGGATCCTGAATTAACTGAACATCATTCATTATTCAACAAACTGGTTCCAAAACTACTATACCTGGAACAAGCTGGGCACCTGCACATATTCCTGACTGGAAGGCCCAGGTTGGTCCTCGGAATCCTCATCAAGGGTGGCGTGCGTGGAAGGACGCGTGCAAGGAAGAGTCGAGAGTGACTTCCTGACAGTAGCCTGGTCTTTGAGAAAGTGGAGCCTGTCATAGTACCAGAGCGTGGGGACATGGACATCAGCTGCTGCAGCTCCAGATGCTTGTGACTTCAGGACCTTATTGCGCTCCCGGAAATAGGTAGTCTTCATGTTGGTGATCTTCACTTTTAAGTTTGCGACGGTTGCCATGGGCAGGGTAGGCTTTACAAATGCCACCAGTTTCAGCAGGGCTGCGTACCTCTTTGGTCTGTTGCTATAATCCCTGTGTTTTGCCTGCCATAAGAGGGGGAATTGCCGGTATTTATCAATGAAGTGTGGGAGAAAGCTCACGTTGTAGAAGGCATCCATCACCTCTGCAAGACACAACGCCACACAAAACAATATAAATAATGTCAGCCTAAACTCTCCTAATCTTCTCCATAAAGAAGCCTCAAGTTCTAATCAGTCTAGGCTAGTTATGTACCAACGTCAAATTGTACCTTCGTTTGTAGCGATCGTCTCGTGCGTGAGCTTTCTCTCCCCTCGTCTCCCAGATCGTGGCTACGACACAGGCGTGTGACGTTTTATATACACTGCGCATGCTTCAAACTCCGCCCGCCCCTGACGATCTTTCTCGTCTATTCCCCACCCCTTCTCTTTACGGCGTAGTGGGGAGAGCACATGGCGGGGACACAGCAGGTGCGCCACAAATATCCCACCAACGAGGAGGAGGACGAGGAAAGTCCGGAGGCAGAAAGGTCCCGATCCCGGAACCTGAAATTCAAGGCCTCCAATATGTCATTTGGAGAAATGTTGGAGATGGTGGACATATTAAAGAGGAGCGACTATGATGGGAAGTATGGGCCTTACCTCAACCCCAATGTCCGCAAGGCCAAGATCATGTCTAAAGTTGTGAGAAGGCTGTACAATAATTTTGGGGTACAACGATCCAAGGAGCAACTCAGGAAACGCTGGTCAGACCTGAAACTGAGGGAGGCCGATCAGTACAGAAAGATCAAGAGAATTCTTCAAAAAAGTAAGTAGTTGTGTTTTGTGTTTGATTTCTTGCTTGCATACTGCTCCATTGTGTTTTGATTTTTACCAAGTTGTACATTCCAAAATGGCCACTTTCAGGTTCGTCTGTGCATTCGATCGTACTCAGCCTCGATCTTTCTGCCACTGTCATGGTCGTGTGTGTGTGCATTCGATCGTACTCAGCCTCGATCTTTCTGCCACTGTCATGGTCGTGTGTGTGTGCATTCGATGGTACGCAACCTCGATCGTTCGGCCACTTATAATACGATGTTTGGTGGTTTTTTGGGGAAAGGAAGTTTGTTCTCACTAGAAATGTCATCAAGAATGTAAAGCCAATTTATTCAATGTAAAGGAGAGGTCACTCAGTAGCTGTTTACCCATCTGGACTCTAGAGCACTAGTGCTGGGACACCCAAACCCCCTTTTTATTATGCTTTTCCACACATGTGCTCCAGTGGATACTAGAGGGGGGTCTCCATCACACAAACTTCTACCAAAAAGCTAGTCAGTTTAGCACCTTTACAAAGTGACTTCATTCATGTAGTTGACATTTGTAACTGGCCAAACTAAAATAGTGTCCGTCACTTTCAAGCAATGTTTGTCATTTCCTATTTCTGCCCTCAATAGCTTGTGTTGCTAAATCTTCCTTTTGGACATTCTCATAGGGGAGCGAAAACTTGGGCCGTCTGAGGAAACCCCCAAACCAACACCTACCAAAAAAGGGGAAAGAGCAGAAGCAGAGGAGGAGGAGGAGGAGGAAGGAGAGATCATCGAACTTGGAGAAATTGTCACCACAACAGGTGAGTGTGGGAGAACACAGCTACTGGTAAGCTAATCCATGTATGGCTGCCTCATTTCCAACACCCCATTTTTGTTTGTTTGTGGTTTTTAGGTGACGTGGATGTTGTGGAAGAAAAATCGCACTTTACCACAGAGAGTGCCCACGTACTCATCGGAGAGATAATGGTCTGCAATAGAGATCTAGATTACATAAAGCAAAACATCAATGATGTTCAACAAAAATTGAAGAACATCATTGATATTTTAGGAAAAATATGAAAACGCACCAAGTAATTAACACACATTTGTGCCAGCTTCAGAACACATTTGCAACTTAAAAACTGTCTGAAATTTGGAACATGCACACATTGTGTCCACATGTGCTAGCTCCCACCATGGTGGATGAATGGCAACGTTTTTTTGGGGGTGCAAACACTTTACGAACTACGAAAGTGGTTGTGGTGAAGGGGTTGCACCCCCAAAAAACGTCCATTCATCCCCATGATGGAAAATGGCACTTTTGAAGCTTCTAGGCATGTGTTTTCCCATCTAATGACCATTTTCAGACCCAAATTGTGTGCATGTTCCAAATTTCCACTTTTCGGGGGTGACCCCCCCATGTGATGAAGGCAAGATCAAACACACTTTGAACATATAGTCATGTCTGATCTTGTCTTCACTTTACAAAGTTGAACTTTCCAAGTTCCTAGGTTCTGTTTTGCTCCATGCCTGGTTTTACCAATTGCGGAATGTTTGTAAACAATGTTGTAAATAACCAAGATGTTGTCAGTTTTGGCGTGAAGATTGTAAACGCACTTGGGAATGTTTTCCTAGTAAACTTTTATTTTTCTAAATGTGTGGCTTCCTTATTTAAAAAACACAATGCATTATGTATGTAAAATGAAAAGGATATGGGGGGCAATGGGTGTTATTTACTAAAGGCAAATCCACTTTGCACTCCAATTTTCTTTCCCGGGGAACTTTTTCAATGCACTTGTAGAGCATAGCGGATTTGACTTATGTAAATGACACCCACAGTGCTTTGTACGAAAACACGGAGCACAGCATTTTGGAGAATACACACATGTCAGACCTGGTGATGAAAAGGAGTATTTTGGGTGTCAGTTATGCAGTACAAACCTTCTCTAGACCAAGATTAGGTAGCAAACACACAACATGAGAATAATCTTTTGGGAAGAAGAGACTGTTACCTCCTTTTGCCCAGAAAGTGCATTCCCACTGTCGAAGGCAAAGGGAAAAAATGTCAAAGTAAAATAAGCTAAAAAGAAGACTGAAATGACATGAAATCATAGGTTGGTTAAAATATCAGATTTATTAAAAAAATGCCTCTCACACATCGTCAGGCAGAGCAATGGCCCCCCTACCCACAAAGTACTGCATATATTGGTCCCGGACCACACGGGCATTTAGAGGGGGCAAGCCTGGACGTGCCACTCGAAGGGCTGTGAGTTCGGCATTTGGAGGGCCCTCCACATCTGGGCCAACGGGCACCACATAGTTCCTGTTATGTCTTTTGAGGAAGTTGTGCAATATGCAACAGGCAAGAACTATGTGGTTCAGTTTGTATTCCGCCAAGTTAAATGCCGTCAGGAACAGGCGGAAGCGGCTGGCCAGGATGCCAAAAGCGTTCTCCACAACTCTTCTGGCTCTGGACAGCCTGTAGTTGAAGACCCTCTGGTCCGGGGTGAGGGTCCTCATCGGGAACGGCCTCATCACATGGGGAGTCAACGCAAACGCTTCATCTGCGACAAAGACGAAGGGGAGTCCTTCGGCATTCTCCTCTGGAGGTGGCAAGCACAGACTGCCACTTTGGAGACGCCAGTAGAACTCCGTGTGCGTAATGGCCCCACCATCCGATATCCGGCCGTTCATCCCCACGTCCACATACATAAACTCGTATGTTGCCGACACCACCGCCAACATCACTACACTATTAAACCCTTTATAATTATAATAGTAGGACCCCGAGTTGGGCGGTGGGACGATGCGGACGTGTTTCCCATCAATTGCCCCTCCGCAGTTAGGAAAGTCCCAACGGCTGGCAAAGTGGGAGGCCACAGTCTGCCATTCCTGTGGCGTGGAAGGGAACTGTGGAGTGAAACAAGAAAAAAAAAATAGTCACTTTGCACCTAAACATTGCAAGCAGATTAGACAATCAACATCTTGGAACAAGAGCATTGTCTAAAATTGGAGGCTGGAAAGTATTTGCACAGAAAAGTAGAGGCTCCCCTTCACAGATTACTCACCCCCCCATCAATCCCCCCACTTCTGATGGGCCATTGGCAATAACTAGGGGTTTTGGGGGGGGGGTGGTGGACAGCTAACCCTCTGCACTTCATTGATTGGCAAATGGCTCAATAATGTGGGCTAGTTTGGCCAGACCCTCTGTACTTAACACTATTGGCAGGCCACAGGAAAGATCAAATAACATTTCAACCCCCCCCCCCCCCCCCCAAAAAAAGGCAGGCACAGTGTGACATTATTAAATTACCAAGCAAGCTAATAGGAGGGAAAGAAGACAAAAAAATAGGAAATGGAATGTATGGAGGCAGTCCCTTGCACTACATGCTTTGCTGAATTCATCCCTAAAGATGCGCACTATAAAGAGGTAGGTATATAGTGTGTATGGACCTTGGGAAAGCCAGCAGATAAAGGATTGGTACCATCTGACAGAGCAGTTGGGGGAGGGGGTTCCTAATGAGTTTGCCCCTCCCCCACCAAAAGAACAAAAAAAGGGGGCTCTACATGAAGTAAACCACACAGCAAACATTTGTGCATATTTTAGGGGGTGTTTTGGGGCAAACAATACTATGCAGCAGACAAAAGACATTGCTTAAGTGACTAGGCCATAGGTGTCTATTGGGGCAGAAGAGCATGCTGGTGAGGTAAGTGAAGGGAAAAATGCATGAAGGAGAAAAGGGGCACAGCATATTAGAACATATTGCAATCATGGTAATTAGGGAAGGAGGTCAAAAATACAAGACATTAGCAAACAGAGCATACATAGAAGGGAATAGTAAAGTAGAAATGTTACCTTAATATAGTCCTCCTGCAGGACCTGAATGATGGCAGAACAGGTCTCTGGAATAATGATTCCCAGGGCCTGGGGAGAGATACCTGAAGAGAACTTCAAATCCTGAAGACTTCTCCTGTCGCCAAGTACCTCAACGTGGCAACAAGCCTCTGCTCCGGAGTAATGGCTTGTCTCATGCAGGTATCCTGCCGGCTGATAAAGGGGGTCAGCAAAGCCAAAAGACGGTGAAAATCGGGGTCCGTCATCCTGAGAAAGTTCCTGAAATCATCAGGATTATTCTCCCGGATCTCACGAAGCAAAGGCATGTGCGAGAACTGGTCACGCTGAAGCAACCAATTCTTGGTCCACATACTCCTCGTCACTCTGTTCATGGACGGGTCTTGGGTCAAAGCTAAAAGCCCGACACCAATTCCGCGTACAGCACGAACTCGGCGACGAGTACGCACGGGAAACATCGCTCAGAAGGTCACAAAAGGTCGGCTGGTCAGAACGGACAAACAGAAAGCACCGATAAACAGCAAGGCCTGAAAGAACGAAGTGAATACCAGCAACGAGCAGACAATAAGCAGTGCAAATCAAAGCGTCCTATATCAAGATATAGGCCGCAATGACCAACAAATGCGAACTGACTACACGCACTAATAAACAGATACGCACGACAAGCACAAACTGAAGAGCAGTAACGATCTGAGTCAGAAAACT
This sequence comes from Lithobates sylvaticus, assembly GCA_028564925.1. Lineage (NCBI taxonomy): Eukaryota > Metazoa > Chordata > Amphibia > Anura > Ranidae > Lithobates > Lithobates sylvaticus. The sequence goes on along the minus strand of CM053026.1, from coordinate 699,901,259 downwards.
GAGAAGCGCGAATCTTAAGTCACCAAACTTCCACTAACTCTCGATAAACACGGGATCAGCAGAAGGAGCCCAACGGGTGCCTGACGTGGTGCTGAACTTCCCTTTTGTAATCTCGTGGACGACGACTTACGTCACGACGTTCTTCCGGACCGGATATTCCGACAACGTAGTCCGACCGTGTGTACGCAACGCCAACATCGGACAAAGTACGTCGGACAAAGTCCGACTGACCTGGTCCGCGGATTGTCCGAGCGTGTGTATGGGGCTTTAGGGTTAAAGAGAGGGACAGGTTAAAGCCAATCTTTTTTATAAGGTAAATCCCCCCCCCCCCACTCCTTTAGAAAAAAACCCATTTTTTTCTTACGTATGCAACTTCTATGGGGAAAATCATCAACCATCTTCATGATCCTCTTCTCACAGCAACATGGAGAAGAGAATTCTACAGGGCACCCTACATCGTGTATGTTTGCCTTTCAGAAATAGTGGGGAGGTGTTGAGGGGATCAGTCACCCAGAGTATGGATAGATGGCTGGGGTAACTAGTCTCTTAAACAAGAAATGCTGCCACAAGTACATTTAGTATTAGTATTAAGGAGGAAAGTATCATTAAGGGGAATCCCACTTTTGCTGGTGGGATTTCCGATCGCGTGTATGCGGCATTACAGCTCTGTTCAGCTGCCAAGAGCAAAACCCCATGTAAGCTCCATCCAAGTCACTAAGTGCACATGGGCAAAGCTCTGGTTCACTCTAAGATTATAAAAAGTGTTAGGCATCATGTAGGTGATATGGGGAATAATTGCTTACAATGTTATTCACATTTGTTTTCTGACACTTAAATACCCACTTTATGTCTGTTAAATGAACAATCCCCATTGCTAAAATAATGTATGCAGTGCTTAGCAAAAATTAGTACACCCCTTTTGAAAAGTAAGATTTTCATCAATATCTCAATGAACACAAGAAAGATTTCCACAATTTTGATAAAACTGAGTTTGATAGAACATTTGTTTAGCTCATGAAAGTAGGTTAATAATATAACTTATATTACAAAATCTTCTACTCAAATTAGTTGATGCAAAAATGAATACACCCCACAACAAAAACTACTACTACTAGTATTTTGTATTACCTCCATGATTTGCACGGGCAACATCAAGTCTTCTAGGTATGAAATGAACAAGTTGCAACATCTATCTTTTTCCACTACCTCTTTTAGGTCCCATTCACACCTGAGCTTTTGTAGCTTGAAGCCTCAAGCTACAAAACGCTGGAGGGGAAAAAAATCAATTATTCTCTATGAAGATGGTTCACATCTCCACTCCAAAACGCCTGAAGCCAGAAGCTCCAAAACACCTGAAGCTCAAACTAGTTCTGGAACTTTTCTTTTCTTTTAGGCAGATTTGGGCATTTTTCTGCTTTTTACATTGGTGAGCTTTTGAGCTATATAAAATCGCAGTTAAATCCCCCCGCCCCATTCACACCTAAAAACGCTACGCTAAGGTGTGAATGGGGCCTTAGAGCCTGGATGGTGGATGGAGAGTGATTCTCAACTTGTCTTTTCAGAATTCCCCATAGGTGTTTGATTGGGTTCAGATCAGGAGACATACTTGGCCACTGAATCACTTTTACCCCGTTCTTCTTCAGAACTGCAACAGTGGCCTTAGATGTGTTTTTTTGGATCATTGTCATGTTGAAAAAGTGCACAACGACCAAGGGCACGGAATTCTGGTAGCACCTTCTCTTTCAAGATAGAGCAGTACATCTGTGAATTCATAATACCATCAATGAAATGCAGCTCCCCGACACCAGCAGCACTCAAGCCCCACAGAAGGACACTGCCACCACCATGTTTCATTGTAGGCACCATGCATTTTTCTTTGTACTCCTCACCTTTGCAATGCCATACAGTTTTGAAGCCATCAATTCCAAAAACATTATCTCATCACTCCCATACAGAGTCCCAGTAGTCCTCTTGTTTTTCTGCATGGGCCCTGGCAAATTATAGCTGGGCTTTTTTGTGTATGGGCTTTAGGAGAGGCTTCCTTCGTGGATGACACCCATACATGCCATTCCACTGCAGTGTACGCCGTATTGTGTCACGGGAAACAATTACCCCAGTTTGGCTTTCTACTTCTTCAGTGAACTTGCACAGCGATTTTCTCCAACCATTCTCATTAGAAGACACTCCTGTCGAGGTGTTAACTTCCATGGACGGACTGGACGTCTCTGAGATGGTTGCAGTTCCATCTTTGTTAAATTTTTGTATGACTTTTCAGTAGTCTGACTGATAAGTAAGAGCCCATTCACACAGGGGCAAAACGTCTTCCAGCGCGACTTTGGGAGGCAACTTGGACACGACTTGAGTATGAATCACAGCGCGACTTGGGGCGAGTTCAGATTGACTTGGGGCGACTTACAAGGTGACTTCAAGTCGCCTCCAGGACAGACGACTTTCCAGTGGCTAATCAAACAACAATCATCTCTGTGGGAGGGAGGGGTTTACCTGAGAAAACTATTTTCTCTTCCTGTATTGTTGCTTCAGTTAAGACATGACCCGACTTTGAAGGCGACTTCCATTGAAATCAATGGGTACAAGTCGCCTAGAAGTCGGATTGAAGTAGTACAGGAACCTTTTCTGAAGCAATTCAGTAGTGTGCATTAAGACGGCTCTCATTCATTTACATTGATTTTATCATGTCACGTGACTTGAGGCGACTAGGGGCAACTTGGGGCGACTTCAAGTCGGATCCAAAGTTGCCCCTGTGTGAATGGGCTCTAAAGCTTTGCTGATATTCTTGTAGCCTTCACCTTTCTTGTGTAAAGAAATGATTTTCTTTCTCAGGCCTTGTGACATTTTTCTTCCATGTGGTGCCATTGCTGACCACATGAAATAATTAGACTCACCTGTAGTTGAATTCTTGTTAATTAGGATTTTGTTGTCTCAAATTTAGCTTTGCTCCTAAGACTTTCATTATGGTGTATTCATTTTTGTAGCATGGTCTTCAATGAATTTGTTAGGAAAAACACTTTTTGTGCAAATTAACAAATCTGTCCTGTTCTCTCTTGCCAACTGCTGAGACAAGGTGGGGGTGAAGACAAGGGTGGTGTCACAGCTGCAGGAGATGTGCGAGAGCCACATAAAATGGCCCGAGGGCCTTGTGTTTGACACATGTGCTCTGGGGTGTACACAGCCACTAGTCACATTGTAATTAAAATAGAACTGTAGGTAAAACTGTTTTGGATAAAACAAGGGAGGGTTATAGCCCCTGTCAGATTTTTTTCCCCATCTGTGTCTATTGTGGAAATTTCCCTTCACTTCTTGTCCCATGGCCAAACAGGAAGTGAGAGGAAATCCCTGCAAAACAAGGGAATCCATTGGGGCCCCCCAAGTCACCAGGACTAGTGTCACTTTTGGAAGATTTGTGTTAGGGGTTGGGGAAGAGAGGGCAGAAATAATTATAGGCATTCGAAATGTGACTTCATTATTCAGAATACAGCAGCACATATGATAAAATAATTATAATCTAGTAAGTGGCCTGCACAGCCATTTCAAATCATTTGGAAAATGGTACAGTATCTCTTTAAAAGCAATTAGACATGTACCAGTTCAGTAAAAATATAATGGTGATACAGAACAGCGATGAGTGAAATTCCCCTGAAATCTTGGCAACATTTTTCCTATAGTGGTTGATTTACTAAAACTAGAGAGTACACAATCTGGTGCAGCTGTGCATGGTAGCCAATCAGCTTCTAACTTCATCTTGTTCAAATAAGCTTTGACAATAAAACCTGGAAGCTTCTCTGCAGAGCTGCACCAGATTTTGCACTCTCTAGTTTTAGTAAATCAACCCCATAGTGGCAAAATGGCAAAATACAATGTGGTTATTGGGATGGTAAAAATTAGGATAGTTTGGGAGTCTTTAAAGGTATAATGGACATTAAGAGGCTCCTGAGTGTTATAGTCTCATTATTTTATCACAGAATAAAAAAATAAAAAATAAAAACAATGAACATTTTCTGTAAAAAAAAAAAAATACAATTATATATATATATATATATATATATATATATATATATATATATATATATATATATATATATATATATAATTTCTCTTTTAATGTGTGTTTGTGATGGAAGCAGGCACAGGTTCTTGGGGCAGTAAATCATTCCCTAATGTGCTGCACTGCACAATTATCGTATTGTGCATGGCCATCTATATTCATTATTGGGGTGAAGACACAGTATTAGATTCAAGGATGCAGCCAAGCTGAGTGACTAAGGAAGGGATGTGCATCTAATGACTGCCAACTGGATCATAAAGAATCTTTGTCACTCCATATTCTGAGTAGTTTTTGGTCAGTGTGTCATTATTTTCACTGTAGAGGCAGTCCACCTAAAACTCAATTTCTGTCAAAAGCTGGAAAAATAAACCAACTGACAGTTTCTTGTATGACCCTTTTGGTGGGATATCTGTCCTTGGTTCTTTGGTCTGAACAACTGATGTGGAAATCATTTGGGCCTCCCATGTTATTTTATAGTATTAAGAATGTCAGAGGAAGAACTGGAACACACAAAGCGGGAACACCCAAACCTCCCAGGAGGACGAGGACAGAGTCAGGAATTATGGCAGGGAGATGTTGCTGCTGGAGTATCCAAGACAATTAAGAAGTCAGGGGCTGACACAAGGCACATCTTACCTCATTTGGTAGTAAATTATTACTAGCAATTTATACATTTACACTAGTCACAAGAGAAATATGGGGACTGCCATTCTTGTCTAGCTTGTAGGCAGGTGCCTACTAAGTGGTTGTTATGTTATTTTTTGGCCGGTGCTGCATTCTGCTGGGGTAAGGAAAAAAAAGAAGGGAGCCATCTTGAGATTGGGTCGCTCCATGTGTGGGAATTAAACACGAGTTTGCTGCAGAATGTAGCAATTACTTTGCCTTTGTGTTTGGTAGGAACCCAGTAAGGGTTCCAGGACATGGACTGATGGGCTCATACAACTGCTTTATAAACATTAAGTACTCTCTCTCTCTACAAGGTGTGACTGACTCAATAGGCAGAGGCACCAGGAGGCATTGAGATAGCACTTGACCTGAAGTTACTTGAGGACATTCTTAACCTCCCTGGCGGTATGATTCTGGCTGGAATTTTGTGCTGAAAGCGGTACAATTATTTTGCATGGAAATTTGGCTTTTTTTTATCGTAGGCATGCAATTCTTATGAATAACTCACTTAAATCTGTCCGAACCAGAGTCTAGTAGACATCCCGGGTATGATAAAGTTTGAAACACAAAATCATAAATTATAATATAATAAAAATATATATAAAAATGATTCAATAATGTAATCAAATCAAAAACACTGAAATTTGCTCAGTTGCAGAATAGTCGCTGTCATTAAATTTATTGTTTGATGATAAATTGTGATTCTAATTTATTATCGGTGTTTTCTAGCTGGTCTAAAACCACTTTTGACATAAAGGGACACTTTTTGGTTGCTATGGACAATCTCCAGTTTCCAGGCAGATTTTTTTTTTTTATTATATAAAATGACATGCAGGGCACTGGGCAGACCACTAGGGACAAAGGGGATGTGTATTTTTTGTATACAGTACTGTAATCTGTAAGATTACAGTACTGTATGTGTTTTTCTTTTTTAAATTTGGCGCAGATCTCCGCTCGGAACGGAGATCGGCGGCACTCGGCACTGTGTGAATCGAGCGAGCGGACGGCTCGCTCACACAGCGGGGAGACATTGCAGGATCCAGGGGAAAAGGTAAGTAACTTCCCCCCTGTATCCTGCACGCAAGCCCGAGTCTGGCTCGGGGTTACCGCTCCCAGCAGAAAAAACTGAACCCGAGCCAGACTCGGGATTACCGCTAGGGAGGTTAAAGGGGTGCATGCAAGGCATAACATTTATATTGAAACACCATGGGACATTACAATACAAGAAGAAGATACCATACTAGTGTCTATGTGGCTATAGCAGACAGCCCCAGTAGTAAAGGAACATGTGATCTTGGGTTCCTTCCCTAGTTACCAGTACCCCAGTCTGGGTCAAACTTGTGGTACAGTGCCTCCATGGGACCCAGCCTGGATGTCACAGATGGAGAGAGGCCTTGGGGGAATAGCAAGTACAGGTTATGTAGAGAGCCAAGCTTTTTGGGATTCAAATGTAATCATAAGTGGAGTAAATGAGTTAAAAATATGGATTTTTTTCACTGGAGAGAAGTGACAGGTGGCTGGGCTGGTGGAGTCTGGTACTCATCGGGTTATAGCCAGACCATTATTCCCAATCTTTATGGACAGCATATTGACAGGAATGGTACCAGCTGATTGGAGGAAAGCCCATGTGGTACCAATATTCAAAAAGGAAACATTCCTGAAAACTACAGGCCAGTCAACCTAACATCAATAGTAGGTAAATTATTGGAGGGGATGATAAGGAACTATTCCAAGAATTTGCTGATGAAAACAGTATCATTAGCAGTAATCAGCATGGGTTTATGAAGGTTCGTTCCTGCCAGACCAATCTGTTAACATTCTACGAGGAAGTGAGCTGCCATCTAGATAGGGGAAGGCCTGTGGATGTGGTGTAGCTGGATTTTGCAAAAGCATTCAATACAGTTCCCCATAAATAGTTAATCTACAAACTGAGGTCTGTAGGCACGGACCATAGAGTTATTTCATGGATAGAAAACTGGTTACAGGGGCGTGTCCAAAAGGTGGTGATAAATAACGTGTACTCAGACTGGTCTGGAGTGGTAAGTGGGGTACCCCAAGGCTCTATTTTGGGACCAATTCTATTTAATTCATTCATAAATGATATAGAGGTTGGTATAAATAGCTCAATCTCAGTTTTTGCGGACAACACAGAAAAGAAACAGGGTAATAACTTCACATCAGGATATCGAAATTTTACAGGAAGACCTGAATAAAATAATGTGGGCAACTACATGACAGATGAGGTTTAATATTGAAAAATGTAAAGTGATAGACTTGGGGGCTACAAATATAAATGCAAACTACTCACCAGGGGGAGAAACTCAAGGGGAATCAAGGATGGAGAAAGATCTAGGGGTCCTAGTAGAAGACAGACTGAGCAATAGCAGGCAATCTCAGCAAAGCCAGCAGACTATTAGCTTGCATAAAAAAAGGGAATTTACTCTAGAGATAAAATTATAATCCTGCCACTTTATAAAACTCTGGTTCGGCCACCTCCAGAGTATTCCATCCAGTTCTGGTCACCAGTTCTCAGGAAGGATGTGCTGGAGCTGGAGAGAGTCCAGAGAAGGGCAACTAAATTAATAAGCAGACTGGAGGACCTCAATTACGAGGAACGACTACAAGCACTAAATTAATTCTCCCTGGAGAAGAGATGCTGGAGAGGAGATATGATAGCAGTATGCAAATACCCAGGGGCGGACTGACCATTCAGCCACTCGGGCACTGCCCGAGGGCCCCCGGGCCACTAGGGGGCCCCATCAGGGTTGCCAGCCTCAGTAAAACCAGGGACAGTAAGTAAAAATCTGTGTTTTTTTTACATCTGTCTCTGAAATGTCCCATCTCGACATCCTTTTGGTCTAAAAATCCAGAGATTGTAGCTGCCCCACCTCTCCAGTACCTTGTCAGCCAATAGAAACATGTCTGTGTATACTATGTGATTGTATACTGTGTGTGTGTATACTGTGTGGCCCCATAATCTCTGATTGCCTGGGGGCCCCATAATCTCCTATTGCCCGGGGGCCCCATGAGTTGTCAGTCCGCCCCTGCAAATACCTCAATGGTGATCCCAGCATAGGAAGAAAACTTTTCAATCCCAGGAAATGTAAGAGGACACAGGGCCAAACAATGAGATTGGAGGAGAAGCGGTTTAACCTTAAGCTGTGTAGGGGGGTTTTCACTGTCGGGGGATAAGGATGTGGACTCTTCCACAATTGGTGGTGTCAGCGGGGAGTATTGATATTTTTAAAAGACTCTTGGACATGCATCTTAGTGAACACACATACACCTTCACAGGTTAAACTGGATGGACTATTGTCTTTATTCAACCTTATCTACTATGAAACTATGAAACGTTATGAGGCACCGGCTCAGAAGTGCTGCACAGAGAGAGAAAGAAGTGTCAGATTAATTATTATTTGTCATCTGCACTGCATGAAGTTGGAAGATCTGTGCCACAGAACCCAAGAATTAAACTGTCTGCATGGAGAAGTATTGCTCATTACAGAGCTTGCCGCCTTAACGCATACCCATTTTTTAGTATATGCCTCTGGCCGCCTGAAGGAGCATGATGTGCATTTCTGTGCTATTCTGGGGGCCTGGCCCTTAGGGAATACTTCCTGAAATGCACTGGTTATTCTATCATTTTTAATACAACATTGAGGTAAGGAATTGTGATGTGTTAAATGTTATGACCATAGAAGCAAAACTTGACTTTTGATAATGTAAAGCAACCAGAACAGTGAAAGAAGGATTATGATTGGTTGTTAATGTTCATTCCTCTTTCCCTTATCAAATAATTCAGTTCCTAGATCATAGCGGACAAGGAGATATGGTGCTGAACAGACAGCTCCCAGGAACAGACTGCTTACTCATTACCTCTGATGGAAAACCCTGCATAATTATTATGCATAATCTGTGTAATGCTTTACTGCAATACACAGAACATACATCGACTGTCAATGATGCAGCCAGCAAGGGCTCTCGTTATTTAAAGAAGGCCTTCAAAGACTTTACAGGTTTTCTAAAGCCGCTTGGTCTGTCTGGACGAGCTTAGATCTTTTCCATGTCAGCAACTTCCAATACAATCCATATTACTGCAGGCTCTAACCCAGATTCCCACCCCTCTATATGTCATTATATGTTAAAGCTGTTAAACAGAATGTACCAGAGAAAATAATCTGTCTGCCACACACAGATCTAGGCAGCAGAAAGGAGTGACAGTGGTAATGATCGCAATTTCATCACTGCAGCTAAAATAGTAGAGCTCATTCTGTGTTATGAGCTGACCTGACACTGTTCGGTAATATATTGGTTAAAGTGACTCTAAACAAAATCCTTATTTAAAAATAAGCCACATACATCCACTAACTAATGGTCCTCTAATCTATTTTTCATTAAATAGTGTCTTTCTGCAGGACTGAGAGAATACACTGATTGGCTGCAGCCACTGATCGACAAAAAATTTGCAGCATGTTTATCGTTTGGGGTGGTCACATGCTGATTGAAATTGGGCCTGTCCTTGATGAACTGGCCGAAATTCAATCAGTCCATGGTCAGCATTACAGTTCAGGCTGTAGTACAGCACTGATAACGGGCTGCACCCTCTCCACCGCATCCATTTGTTGCACCCTCCTATATAGGAGCTAGGTTAGGCAAATTTAGCTACTGGCTCACTGTAATCAGTTGAGCTGCATGTGTTTGTTTTGGTCTGTTCTGTGTTTCACTGGCTGCAGGTTTGACTGCTTCCAGCTATCTGTCTATAAAGGTTCTGGAAGATAGTGGACTGGGAGAGTCAAATCAGCAGCTGAATATTTATGCAGCCTTGGCCAATCCCTGGAGAGAGAGGTGCCCAGATGGTGACTGGGAAGGAGCATAAAAACTCTGAGACGGAGAGCAGAGGAGTTTATTTCTGAAGAGGTGTCTGGAAGAATTTTTAAAGGAGGGATCCAAATATCCAAGGACATTGGTGAGTACAGCCTGGAGTGTGTTCTACTGTTTTCCTCGGGTGCTGAACTCTGTATTGCTCAAAAGACATTGGGGTTTATTAACTAAAGCTGGAGAGTGCAAAATTAGGCTCACTTCTGCAGAGAAACCAATCAGCTTCCAGGTTATATTGCCAAAGCTTCATTGAACAAACTGAGGTTAGAAGCTGATTGGCTACCATGCACAGCTGCACCAGATTGTGAGTGCTCCAGTTTTATTAAATCTCCCCCATATTGCTTGGTGTCCTGCTATAGCTCAGTCCACTATTTTCATGTGCAAAGACTGCTTACAATAATAGGAGGAAGATTAGTGTCCTCAATTTGCTACTAAAGTTATTGGAATATCCCACAGTTCCCTACTCCTATACAAGTTCAAGTTCCGCAATAAAGCATCAGAAAAGCTTACCCATAGACTGTTCATTGAGTCAAAGGAGTGGCTTTGACTGTGTGCCTGGCTGCGGGTGCAACTTCGGGAGAAGAACCTAGGGACCTTAAACTGCAGGCTCCTGCTGGAGTGAGCGCTACACATTCATAAAATATCCTGTATACTTTATACTGACCACAAGGCTTACAACACTTGAAGGAAATGTGGATGATTGTCACAATATCCCCTTGTCCAATCACGGAATAACTTGCATTCTTTGAAAATAATACAATATGTTTTTGGAATGGATGAAGTGGAGAGCAAAAATCCAAAAAAGAAAGAAAATGCGGACTTTAAAGGTATCATTAGAGAATAAATCTTTACTTAATTACATATTTATTAGTAACATGATTAAAAATACATGGATCCTAAACTAATCCTAAATTCCCACACAGTGTTCTAACATATATACATAGCTGCTCATCAACATGTCCATTCCCAAAGGAAGGAGCACTTGGCACCAATGATACCCTGATACAGTTTCACAATTGTTATATCCAGCATGCTACTGAAGTATGGATATCAGGGGGTCGTAGCCCATAGCGGAGAATCCTTCTGTTTGTTAATACATTTCACGGATCAAGTCTGCTTCTTTTCCAAGATAAAGTTTATTAAAGAGGAAGTAAAGCCTCCTCGAAAAAAAAATAAAACGGAACCTGCAAGGCAAAGGCATAATGAGCTAGTATGCATAGCATACTAGCTCATTATGAATAACTTACCTGAGAACGAAGCCCCGAAGCGACACTCGTCCACGTCCTCCACCGCCGCCATCACTCCCGGAGTGACTTCCGGGTCTCGCTGCTCCAGCGCTGTCATTCGCTGGAGTCGCGATGATGTCACTCCCACACATGTGCACGAAAGCGGCATATCACCGCGATCTCCGGCATGCTCAGTGCGCCTGAGTGCCGCTGTCTACGGCGCATGCGCCGTAGATAGCGGTGCCTTTTCTTTTCTAAATATCTTCTAAACCATGTAGGTTTAGGAGATATTTATTGGACCTACAGGTAAGCCTTAATCTAGGCTTACCTGTAGGTCAAAGTGGTTTATAAGGGTTTACAACCACTTTAAGATTACACATAGGAATACATATTTAGGATGGAATGATAACAAGATAAGTATAGTAGAAATCTACTATTGTAGATATATAGTTAAAGTCATAGTTATTCTTTGTGTTTTGGACTTTTGCTAATAGTTATGAATGTGGTGCTTGGTTGGCCTGAACTACTGTCAGAACTGTATGACCAATAGAACTTTAATGCTAATTGTGTACCGTGCAGTGTTTTACTGTGCAGGCTAGAGTTATCTCTGGCATGGGTCAGTGCAAGGCAAGGTACTAATTATTTGTCTATTTATCTTTTTTTTTTTAATCGTTATTCGAAGTGTCATATAGTGACGCTTCATTCATGTCTCTGCTGTGCAGTTTCAATCGTTTCCATCCAGTGCACTGCAGGAAAATACAAAAATGTTGCATTTTAGCCCATCTCACATCATACCAGCATTGTGGTGTGATGGGAACACATAGAAAACAATCATTTTCTTTGTGCCTTAGTGATGACCTGCATTTATCCAGTGTGAAAAATGCAGGTCACCACAAACCAGCCCTTAATCTTAGCTCCAATGCTTACAGTACTGTGCAGGCCTAATAAAAGTAAGAGCCTTCCCAAATGCAGCAGCAGCCATGCATAGCATTGCACAGTCATCAATAGAGGTACTATAGCTTACATTTACAAATTGCAAACATAAAAAATGTTTTTACCGTGTTCAGGCTTAAACTGTAACTACATATATATATATATAAGTATACTATATACTTGCATGAAGAGGATAATTTAAAAAAAAAATCTGTTTGGCGAATGTCCAGCAGTTCTGAAGGCGATTCTACTGAAGGGAGTAGACTCATGTGTGGTTCTCGATACAAGAATTTAAAGAGGTCCCTAAACTGGAGGAGAGGATAAGGACATGCATAGAGGGGATATTGTGTCTGGAAGGGCAGCTGGAAAGTAACAAGGAAATGTACAGATGGAACAGAACAGAAAGAGATTTGTTGATTAGAGTTAGCACTGGCAGCCAGGAAAGGAACTGACAGAAAAAAGCAGCAATTGAGTGGGAGAAGAAAGGTGGACGAGTCAAGCATCAGAATTCAGGATGTTTTAGAGTGGTGCCAGTCTGTTCTTTGGTAAACCCAAGAGGAGGGTGCTACAATAATCAAGACGTGGATGTGCGTTGCTTTGTCTATTACTTTACTTCAATTCAAACTTTAAAGGTGAAAGATCTAGAAACTCAAGCACAGTCATCTCATCTGTGATGTCCCCAAGATATATACGAAAAACCATACACAGGCTCTCCTCACTTAACGACCAGGTTCCCATTTCCAGGTCGTTAAACAAATTTTTCATTAAACGAGGAGGAGCCACAAGTAATCAATATTTTAAGCATTCTTAATTACTGTACTGTATTGTGAAAAAAAGGTCTAAACACATAACTCCAGCTCAATAATATTGTTTTAATTTATAAGTACAGAACACAAGCGAAAATACTGTACTGTATAATACAATGATGTGCAGCGCGTTGTTCGGGTGGGGAAAGCTGGTCGAAAGCACTCAGTGTATAGATGTCAGTTATATATAGGGAATAGCACTCAGTGATATTTCCTATGTGTTACACTGACATCTATACACTGAGTGCTTTCCCTAACACTGATATCTGTATACTGAGAGCTATTCCTTATATACAACACTGATATATCTGTACACTTCAGCGGAAAGAACAATCAGTGAGAAGAATGTTCCTTACATTGGTGATCAGTGGGAAGAATTCTCCTTACATTGGTGATCAGTGGGAAGAATGTTCCTTACATTGGTGGTCAGTGGGAAGAATGTCCCTTACATTGGTGATCAGTGGGAAGAATGTCCCTTACATTGGTGGTCAGTAGGAAGAATGTCCCTTACATTGGTGATCAGTGGGAAGAATGTCCCTTACATTGGTGATCAGTGGGAAGAATGCCCCTTACATTGGTGGTCAGTAGGAAGAATGTCCCTTACATTGGTGATCAGTGGGAAGAATGTACCTTACATTGGTGATCAGTGGGAAGAATGTCCCTTACATTGGTGATCACCTGGTATGGATTTAAAGGGGAATCCCTACCCATTCACCTAAGGAAAAAAGTGTAAATAAAAAAACGACACAAGTTTTTAAAATACTTTATTGCACAGCTCCGGGGGTCTTCTTCCGTCTTGGGGGGGTCTTCTCGCCCGACTCCTCCGCTATCTTCTGCTCTTTTACTAGCTCTTTCACTAGCCGAGGAGCCCGGCTTTCTTCTTCGTCACCGCCGCCGTCTGGGGGGTCTTGTTCTGATTTCGGGGTCTCTTCTGTTCTTGCCTCCGCTTTCTTCTTCCAGCTCTTTTACGAGGGGTGGCCCGGGCTTGTGATGCCATCGCTGTCGCTGCTGCCACTGCTGCCGCTGCCTTCTGCTTCTTGTTCTTCTTTCTTCATCCGATGTTGACACAACGCTCTCTCTGGCCGTAATGGCAGAGACATGCTGTGCTGTGACTTATATAGGGACAACGGGCGGGTCACCTGCTCATGTCACATGGTGACCCCGCCCCCTTATGATGTCACAGTCCCAGAGGATGTCAAAACTTAAAACTTAGTCCGCCAGACTTTTGGCAACAAAAAGTCCGCCGGAGCCCCACACACGGTCGGAATGTCCGGCGGACTCTAGTAATCCCGTTGGAAAGTCCGATCGTGTGTACGCGGTCTAACAAGTCACATGACACCGGGGGGGAAAATGGCTAATTGGGCCCAATTTAGACATTTTCCCTTAGGGGTGTACTCACTTTTGTTGTTCAATGGTTTAGACATTAATGGCTGTGTGCTGAGTCATTTTGAGGGGACAGCAAATTTACACTGTTATACAAGCTGTACACTTACTACTTTACATTGTAGCAAAGTGTCATTTCTTCAGTGTTGTTACATGAAAAGGTATAATAAAATATTTACAAAAATGTGAGGGGTGTACTTACTTTTGTGAGATACTGTATATACATTTAGCAAAATTATAAACGCAACACTTTTGTGTTTGCCCCTATTTATCATGAGCTGAGCTCAAAGATCTACAATTTTTTCTATGTACATAAAAGGCCAATTTCTCTCAAATATTCTTCACAAATCTGTCTAAATCTGTGTTAGTGAGCACTTCTCCTTTGCCAAGATAATCCATCCACCTCACAGGTGGGGCATATCCAGATGCTGATTAGACAGCATAAATATTGCACAGGTGTACATTAGGCTGGCCACAATAAAAGGCCACGCTATAGTAAAATCTGCAGTTTTATCACACAGCACAATTCTACAGATGTTGCAAGTTTTGAGGGAGCGTGCAATTGGCATGCTGACTGCAGGAATGTCCACCAGAGCTGTTGCCCTTGAATTGAATGTTCATTTCTCTACCATAAGCCATATTCAAAGGTGTGTCAGAGAATTTAGCAGTACATCCAACCGGCCTCACAACTGCAGACCACGTGTAACCACACCAGCCGAAGACCTCCACATCCAGCATCTTCACCTCCAAGATCGCCTGAGACCAGCTACCCGGACAGCTGCTGCAACAATCGGTTTGCATAACCAAAGAATTTCTGCACAAACTCTCAGAAACCGTCTCAGGGAAGCTAATCTGCTTGCTGGTTGTCCTCATCGGGGGTCTCAACCTGACTGCAGTTCGTTGTCGTAACCGACTGGAGTGGGCAAATGCTCACATTTGATGGCCTCTGACACTTCGGAGAGGTCTTCTCTTTACAGGTGAATCCAGATTTTCACTGTACAGGGCAGATGGCAGCAGTGATGTAAGTAACGCGATTAAAGTAAACGGCGTTGCGTAACGCCGTTACTTTAGAGGGTAACAAGTAATCTAACTGATTACTCTTCCCCTCGCAGTAACGCCGTTCCCATTACTGGGGCGGCGTTACCGCAATTACTCGCCGCGATCCGCGGAGCCGTCCGCGGCCTCGGCCTTAGGAAAGGCCGCGGCCTCGGCCTAGCTCCGGAGCGGCGGCCATCTTGGTGTACCAAGATGGCCGCGGCTCCGGCCTAGCTCCGGAGCGGCGGCCATCTTGGTGCACCCGTCGGCCGTTTACAATGTGATTGCTCCGTCAAATGACGGAGCGATCACTTGTAAACAAACCGGCGTCAAGATGACGCCGGTTCCTCTCTCCCCTCTGTGTACAGATCTGTACAGTGGAGGGGAGAGATCGGATGCCAGCACATACCCTGCCAATACTCTGCAATACCAGCAATTACCCTGACAACACCCTGCAATACCCAGGTAATACTCTGCAATACTCTGCCAATACCCTGCCAATACTCTGCAACACTCTGCCAATACTCTGCCAATACTCTGCAACACTCTGCCAATACTCTGCAACACCCTGCCAATACTCTGCAACACCCTGCCAATACTCTGCAACACCCTGCCATACCCAGCCATACCCAGCCATACTCTGCCATACTCTGCAATACCCATCCATACTCTGCCATACCCAGCCATACTCTGCAATACCCCGTAATACCCAGCCATACTCTGCAATACCCCGTAATACCCAGCCATACTCTGCAATACTCTGTAATACCCAGCCATACTCTGCAATACTCTGCAATACTCGGTAATACCCAGCCATACTCTGCAATACTCGGTAATACCCAGCCATACTCTGCAATACTCGGTAATACCCAGCCATACTCTGCAATACTCGGTAATACCCAGCCATACTCTGCAATACTCGGTAATACCCAGCCATACTCTGCAATACTCTGCAATACTCGGTAATACCCAGCCAATACTCTGCGATACCCAGCCAATACTCTGCAACACCCTGCCAATACTCTGCAACACCCTGCCAATACTCGGTAATACCCAGCCATACTCTGCAATACACGGTAATACCCAGCCATACTCGGCGATACCCAGCCGTACCCAGCCATGCTCAGCCGTACCCAGCCATACTCAGCCAATATTACAGTTGAGGAGATGACATGGATATTACAGTGGGTGAGATTATGGATATTACAGTGGGGGCTTTATGGTGGTGGAATTTTTACAGGTTTTTGCAAATTCAATTATTATTTGCTGATCCGAAAAATGATCCGATCCGTGACTCTGATCCAAGCAACGATCCGATCCGTGAGTTTGGGGGGGACAGATGTACAGAGGGGGAACAGGTATATGTGTGTGGGGGGGGGGACAGACGTGTAGTGGGGGTACAGAGGGGGAACAGATATACGTGTGTGGGGGGGACAAATGTGTAGTGGGGTACAGAGGGGAAACAGATATATGTGTGTGTGGGGGGGACAAATGTGTAGTGGGGTACAGAGGGGAAACAGATATATGTGTTGGGGGGGAACAGACGTGCAGGGGGTACAGAGGGGAAATAGACGTGCAGGGGGGAACGCACCCCTTGCTTACAGTAATACTAGACCCCCCCTAAGAATATAAAAAAAAAAAATCTTTTCTGAGTAACTAATTACTTTTCCAATGTAGTAACTGAGTTACTAACTCAATTACTTTTTTGGGAGAAGTAATTTGTAATGTAACTAATTACTTTTTTAAAGTAAGATGACCAACACTGGATGGCAGACAGCATGTATGGCTTCGTGTGGGTGAGCAGTTTGCTGATGTCAATGTTGTGGATCGAGTGGCGGTGGGGTTATGGTATGGGCAGGCATATGCTATGAACAACGAACACAGGTGCATTTTATTGATGGCATTTTGAATGCACAGAGATCCTGAGGCCCATTGTTGTGCAATTCATCCATGACCATCACCTCATGTTGCAGCGTGATAATGCACGGCCCCATGTTGCAAGGATCTGTACACAATTCCTGGAAGCTGAAAACATCCCAGTTCTTGCATGGCCAGCATACTCACCAGACATGTCACCCATTGAGCATGTTTGGGATGCTCTGGATTGGTGTATACCACAGCGTGTTCCAGTTCCTGCCAATATCCAGCAACTTTGCATAGCCATGGAAGAGGAATGGACCAACATTCCACAGGTCACAAACAACAACCTGATCAACTCTATGCGAAGGAGATGTGCTGCACTGCATGAGGCAAATGGTGGTCACACCAGATACTGACTGTTTTTTTTTATTGTGGCCAGCCTAAGGAACACCTGTGCAATAATCATGCTGTCTGCTCCTGCTAGCTAGGAACAACGAACGGTCATCTCCTCTAGTCAGTCCCATCCACCTACAGTTAGAACACACATGAGGGAACACAGTTAACTCTTTGATCGCTCCCTAGTGTTAACCCCTTCCTTGTCAGTGACATTTACACAGTAATCAGTGCATTTTTATAGCACGGATCGCTGTATAAATGTCAATGGTTCCAAAGATGTGTCAAAGGTGTCCGATCTGTCCGCCATAATGTTGCAGTCCCGATAAAAATCGATGATCACCGTCATTACTAGTAAAAAAAAAATAATATAAAAAATGCCATAAATCTTTCCCCTATTTCGTAGACGCTATAACTTTTGCGCAAACCAATCAATGTACGCTTATTGCGATTTTTATTACCAAAAATATGTAGAAGAACACATATCGGCCTACACTGAGGAAAAAATTTGCTTTTTTAAAAAGAAATTGGGGATATTTATTATAGCAAAAAGTACAAAATATTGTGTTTTTTTTCAAAATTGTCGCTCTTTTTTTGTTTATAGCGCAAAAAATAAAAACCACAGAGATGATCAAATACCACCAAATAAAGCCCTATTTGTGGGAAAAAAAATTATGTAAATTTTGTTAGGGTACATCGTCACACGACCGCGCAATTGTCAGTTAAAGTGACGCAGTGCCGTATCGCAAAAAACAGCCTGATCATTGAGCAGCCAAATCTTTTTCTGGTTAAATACTGTTGTGTGAGTGAATCCTAAAAGAAAGCACTGACAGTATCCTGTTAACAAAACTGTAGAATCTTTGAAGAAAAAGAGCATCACAAAGTTTGGACAAGTCCACTAAGAATCCAATCCAAGTTCTGGTGCTATTTTTTGTACTACAATGGCTGTCTGATACAAAGTCAAACTCACTGCAAGCATACAAGCCCTGATGATGGGGAGTTTTGTGCCTGAAATGCGTTGTCCTTCTGTTAACATACCTTGACAAAATTCTTACTAGACTTGCCCAAACATTGTCATCCTTCAAATACTCTACAGACTCCTCCAAGCATTCTTGGTGATACCCTGCTTGACAGAGAGCTGCCTCCAAAAAAAAAAAGATTACGACCTGTTTTTCATCTATTCTGGGGTCCAGTGTAGGGTTGCCACCTGTCCGGGATTAACCCGGACAGTTCGGGCTTGGAGTTCGGGCTGGGAATCATGCATTTGGGTTTCAGACCGTCTGAAACCCGGACACATTATTCAGACCAGACTATGGCTTCCCAGCAGGGTTGCTGGCTGCAGTTGTGTAAGCCGAGAGTGTCTGTTACATTCTCTTTCACACTACCCAAAGCCAGCACTAACAATTACCCCTCCCCCACACAGACAGGAGAGGAGAAAGGGCTTGATCTGCCCCTCTTCCTCCTGCCCCTACAACTCTGTGTCTGCCCACACTCCAGTAGCCTCAGTTACATCTGGATAAGAGGTGCTGACTACCAAGGGGTGAGTGAGCTCACCATCCATCCCTGTCTGTGATTGAAGTTTCCCCCTTCTCTCTCCTGCCTCTGAGTGACTACACTAAGGTAAATCAGGGTTCTCAGAGCACTTCTTACATAAGAGTTCCCCTTTACACCCCAAGCCACAGTGTTCCCCTTACATCAGAGTCCTCTCCATACATCAGAGTTCTCAGTGTTCCCCCTTAGATCAGGGTTCCCAGAGCATCCCTTATGTTAGAGTCCTCAGAGTTCTCCCTTCATCAGAGTTCCCCTTTACACCAGAAGCCACAGTGTCCCTCTTACATCAGAGTCCTATCCGTACATCAGAGTTTGCAGTATTCCCCCTTAGATCAGGGTTCCCAGAGCATCCCTTATGTTAGAGTCCTCAGAGTTCTCCCTTACATCAGAGTCCCCTCCTTACAGCGTAAGGGAACTCTGTGGATCCTGATGTAAAGGGGGATTCTTGTGATTAACTTCATTTGAATAGAAATGTTATTTAATTGCAAAATATATGTATAGTTCATACTATAAAAAAAAGATTGCTGTGCGCTGCTAAAGTGTTCAGGTTTGCCTTGAAGAAAAGGTGGCAACCCTAATCCAACACATACCCACCTAATAACAAAATTGCCATCATATACCTAGTCCTTACTGCTAAAACTATGCTTCACGGTGCAAACATGAGTAGTCCAGGCTTCATGACATGCAATTATATGATTTGATGTAGCAGGGTTCCTTACAGCAATACAAACTTTGCTTCTTCTATATCATTTGATTGAGTCTAAGTTCAGCCTGCAGATGTGAAGCGTCAGTAAGCAGGCCAGTGACTGTGTAATTCAGCAATGCACCACACTGCACGCTGAGACAGCAATATAAATCCCTAGGTTAGAGAAAATCCAATATAACTACCTCAATACAGCCATGAAATGATATGAATTTATACAATCATTCTGATCATTTCAAACACAGGTGGGACGATGAACAATTGTAGGTGGCGTTATAAAAGGTATAAAGGAAGGTGTGTGCTGCATACAATAACCATCTCATATTTTTCACAAAAAAAAAAAAATTCTTGGTCCAATTATTGTAAATGTGATCACTGTGTGCGGTCTGCCACAAAGACTACACAGGATATGGAGCTCTCAAAGTATTTTACACAGGCAAGAAAACGCTATAAGTCCCTGTAAAATGAATCTGCCCATTGACAACCCTGAGAGAGACACTACTTCATCCAATTTGTGAACTGCTGCATCTTCACAATTTGGTTTTGCTTTATTCTTGTAATGGAATAAAGCAATCAAAGATCTGCTAGTGTTATCTAGGAATGAAGTCAGAAAGTTCAGTCTATTTACCTTATAGGGTCAGTTTACCCTAAAGGAACATTGTGTTAGATGCTGCATTTGCAAGAATATAAATCATTTGTTTGTTGTGGTGTGCCGCATTGACAAAAAATGGTACATGACCATTAAACTATACATTGGGGTGTGCTGACAACCTGTTTAAAACAAATGGGTTGACTTAAAGGGGTTGTATACCCTCAATTACAACTTGTACCTACAGGTAAGCCTAGATTAAGACTTACCTGTAGGTACAAGAAATATCTCCTAAACCTGCACGGTTTAGGAGATATTTGCACAGAACCTTTTACAACGTTGTCTGCGCGCCGTAGACAACAGTGTATTTACAGGGTTAATCCCCATTTAGAACTACGGCACGCCGCAGTCGAAGTGCCCCGCGCGCATGCGTGGAGCGACGTCTTCGCTGCTCTGGCCAATCACAGCGCTGCAGCGGTGCTGTGATTGGCCGGAGCGGCGATACCCGGAAGAGAGATGGCTGCGGCTGGAGGGGGAGAAGAGGACGCCGTTGGGGGCCCCGATCTAAGGTAAGTGATGCATAATGAGCTAGTATGCTAGTCATACTAGTTCATTATGACTTTGTCTTGCAGGTAGTTTAAAAAATAAAATAGCAAAAACGGGTATAAAACCGCTTTAACCCACGTTAATACATGTGTTAATGCATAGTGTGAATGGACCCTTATACAATCTAACAAATTCTTAGTAAAGGCAAGACAAAACTAACATGTTCCTATTGATAGTAAAGGCATTTTTTTTTACTTAAATTGGATGTAAACCCTCACATATAACCAGTAAAGATGAAACAAGAGATGAAACAAATCTCCCTACATAAGTTTTACATGTATATCTGCTGTCTTCATCTTTATATACTGTTTAGAAAGTGCACACCCTATAAGGAGATTTTCTCTTTCTGATTAGCACTGCAGTGAAGCCTGGGCATACAGCCAAGACAGCTGATTGGAGGAAAGGCACACACCCCCTCTCCTCATAGGTAGAGACTTTCAGCTCTGTTTGTTGCATGGTTCAGCTCTGTGCTAATTTATTTATAGCATCTTCCCCAACACAAAACCCAGGCTGCTTTTATCATAGAACTTGTCAGACGTTCTCAGGCTGATAACAGAAGAACGGAGCAGGAGACAGCTACTGGACATAGTGCTTTGAAGAGAGATAACAAAACACTGCAGATATATGTGCCCAGCTCAAATTTAATGAATCGGGTTTACATCCACTTTAACCACTTTGCTGCCCGCCATATAGCAATATGACGTCGGCAAAGTGGTTCTGTTATCCTGACAGGACGTCATATGACATGATCAGGATAACAAGCCGCTGCGCACCCGGCAGGGGGGGGGGCACAGTGATCAGTGGTGCTGCGTGTCAGTCTGACACACCGCAACACTGATCTTGGTAAAGAGTCTCTGAGGGAGACTCTTTACCACGTGATTAGCTGTGTCCAATCACAGCTGATCACGATGTAAACAGGATAAGCCATGTATCAGCTTTTCCACACTCACATCTGACACGTGTAGAGGAGAGCCGATCAGCTGCTCTCCTGACAGGGGGGGTCTGTGCTGATTAATTATCAGCACAGCCCCCCCGAGGATGCCCACCCAGAACCACCAGGAAAGCCAAATGAATAGCTTGTCCAAGCCACTCTTTCAATTTGAATGAGTGTAAGTAAAATACCTAAGCATTTATTGGTGCTACCGGTGTGGCAGTGGTGGCTAGTGCTGTATATTTGGGGGGGGGGGCGCAAACAAGACATCCCACCGCCAGAACCCCCCTGTTGGTCAGTCGGCCCCGCACTTACACCTGCGCCCCGACCCCACATACCCTGCCTCTAATCACGTGCTTTTAAAAAAAAAGAAGAAAAACCCATTGGAATCCATGCGTCGGGTGCATGGATTAGGGGGGTGGCGCCCCTGTGCCCCTAATGGACAGGCTGCCACTGTTGTGTGGACATAATTGCTGGAGTATTTTCCTGACACTAGCTAGAACTGAAGAAGTGACTTGGACAAGATATGAAACATCTTTCACATTACAGAATAAGTCCAGTTTAATGTGACTAACTACTACCGGATATATCCACCATGATCTATATCAATAGATATATTGGAAGAAACATTATAACTATACAAGTTTAGTAATGCAGGCTAATACTTCATGCCTGGTGCTAAATATATTACTACTAGTAGTCATACCAGGATGGGGTTCCTGATAATCACTAGAATTGAAAAGGTGGCTTAGACAAGGTGCAAAATATTTTGATATTACAGAACAAGTCCATTTGACTGTGACTAAAGGTCACTACACATGTTACAATCTGATTATGCAATCTCAATTATCCCTACCAACAACCGTGTTGTTAGGACCGGGTTCACCAGCTGGTGGCACTGTGGTGCTCTGGGCAGAAAGCTGCAGTTTTAGTGTCCACCTGCAGGTGTCTCCCAGCAGCCAGCAGGTTCCAGCAATCAGCTCCACCTGGCCACACCTGCTGGAAGGGTACTTAAAGGAGAAGTCTAGCCTGAGCTTTTTAGGCTGGGTTTCTCCTATGGGTCACAGGAGTGCAATTTGTTTTGCACTCCTGTGACCCGTTTTCAGTGGAGAGCGGTTGAAAGTCCGCTCTCTGCTGACGTCACTGCTATCATTCGAGGCAGCGAATTTACGCCATTGCATATGCCTTTGTGCCCTATTGCCTAATATCAGAGTTTACTATAGGTAACCACCTTTTTCAAGTCATTACTGTCAAAGTCTTTTAGTAAAATTGGTAAAGAAAAAAGTTGTGATAGCGCTGCCCAATAGTGAACAATCAATCATTCAAATAATAAACTCCTGTGCCATAAAATTGCTATAAACATTGATACATTAAAAAATACATAAACACATATTAGGTAAATAAAAAAAAGTCCCAACATCCCACACATAAAGTGCTCTAGTGCATCTTCATATTTCGATTTGGAGCACATACTGAAATATGAAGATGCACTAGAGCACTTTACGTGTGGGATGTTGGGACTTTATTTATTTACCTAATATGTGTTTATGTATTTTTCAATGTATCAATGTTTATAGCAATTTTTTAGTTTATTATTTGAATGATGGATTGATTATTCACTATTGAGCAGCACTATCACAATTTTTTTTCTTTGCCAATTGCACTGTATGTGGGAACACGGTTAGTGATAGCCGCAGTCTCACGTTATATATAGGAATAAGCGGCAGCGCACAACATTTTTCGTATTAATTCTTTTAGTAAAATACCTTTTTTACCTGCTACAGTTGGTGTCCTTTTACCTTGTGCCTATGGAAAATATGTTTAACCAGGTGTGCCAGAGGGGCTGACACTGTTCTTGGGGTTGAGGGGCAGAACATAGTACCAAAAAATGATCAAGCGGCTCCTTCGGGGGTGGGGCTACATATATATTTGTATATTTAGTTCATTTATTAGGTTTCTGGTTAGGTATTTTTTTATTTTGTTTTTCTTTTCACGCGTTCTCATGCTTATTGTTTTCTGGTGTGTGATTATCTTTTATTCACTGTAAATAAATCTCACTTTAAAGATATACATACATGGTCTGGTCCCAGTTTCTTGGTGTAGCTATAGATATCTGTTCTCCCACCTGCTGATTTCTGACATAACACCGAGGCCCACTAATGACCAGATCAGCTACACCTCGGAACAAGGAGCCATTTGCTTGGGGTATTTATTTTTCCTTTTTGTCAAAATGCTTAGACCGAAGTTTATTTGTCGTGTGTAATTTGCTATAGGAAATTAAGACTTTTGTCACTCATTTTGGCAGGGTCTCACTGATGAGGAACTCACCAGAACTGACAGCACATGCTTTAGTTGATAAGTGCAGATTCACCCTTAGGCCTCTTTCACACTGGGGGGGGTACGGGCGTCAGCGCTAAAGCAGCACTATTTTTAGTGCCGCTTTACCATCATTTTAGCGGTGCTATTTGTTTGCTAGCGGGTGGTTTTAACCCCCGTTAGCAGCTGAAAAAGGGTTAAAACCACCCGCAAAGTGCCACTTTGCTGGCGCTTTGCTTGCGGTATAGCCACGCTGCCCCCTTGATTTCAATGGGTAGGAGCGGTTTAGGAGTGGTGAATACACCGCTCCTTCACCGCTCCAAAGATGCTGCTAGCAGGACTTTTTTACCGTCCTGCTAGCGCACCGCTCCAGTGTGAAAGCCCATCCAGTCTGCTGATGGTATCCATTCCTCCTCCATGTTGCCTGCTGATGGGGTACAACATGTTTCCATGCTACCTGCTGGTGGGGTTCAATCTGCTTCCATGCTGCCTGCTGATGGGTTTCAGCCTGCCTCTATGCTTGCCAATGGGGTTCAGCCTGCCTCTATGTTTGCTGATCGGGTTCAGCCTGCCTCTATGCTTGCCGGTGGGATTCGACCTGCCTCTATGCTTGCCGATGGCGTTCAGCCTGCCTCTATGCTTGCCGATGGGGTTCGGCCTGCCTCTATGCTTGCTGATTGGGTTCTGTCTACCTCTATGCTTGCCAATGGAGTTCGGCCTGCCTCTATGCTTGCCAATGTGGTTTGGCCTGCCTCTATGCTTGCCCATGTGGTTCGGCCTGCCTCTGTGCTTTCCCATGGGTTTCAGCCTGCCTCTGTGTTTGCCAATGGGATTTGGTCTGCCTCTGTGCTTGTCGATTGGGGTTCAGCCTGCCTCTGTGGTTCAGTGTGCCTCTGGTGACCTGCCGTTAATTGACAAGCCTGCCTCTGGTGTCCTGCCATCTTCTGCCAAGCCTGCCGCTGGTGACCTGACATCCACTGCCAAGCCTGCTGCTGGTGACCTGCCGTCCAGTGCCAAGCCTGCGGCTGGTGACATGCCGTCTGCTGCCAAACCTTTGGCTGGTGACCTGCCGCCTGCTGCCAAGTCTGCCGCTGGTGATTTGCCATGCGCTGCCAAGCCTGCCACCGGACTATGCTGATTTTTTTTCTTGATCTGTATTTGTATATTTAGTTAGTTTGTTAGGTCCTTGTTTGCTTATTTTGTTATTTTGTTTTGCTTTTCATACGTTCTCATGCGCATTGTTTGCTGGTGTGTGTATGATTTTTCATTTACTGTAAATAAATCTCACTTTAAAGATATACATACATGGTCTGGTCCCATTTTCTTGGTGTAGCTATAGATATCTGGTCTCCCAGCTGCTGATTCCTGACGTGTAGTGCAAGGACCAGCCTGATTGCATACACATTGATTGGATGGGTTAGAAAGACCCTTATATTACATAGTTTTGGAAATCCATAGTTGATTGTATCTTGTATGGTGACCCTAACTACTAATGCTAGATATGCCAGATAAATGAGAACAATGATATATGTACTGGAAGAAGTATTAGTTCTACATTAGTTTAGTCAATGTAGACTCATAGTTCATGCCCGATAATAGATATACTACTCCTAGATATACAAGGAACTAGATAAACGGGAACTGTCATAGATGTATTGGAGGAAGCATAAGTACTATACCAGTTTCGTCAATGCATACTAATATTTCATGCCCAGTACTACAAATACTACTATTAATATGTCAGAATCTGAATAATTGAGAACCGTCATAGAAGTATTGAAGACATTATTAGTACTATACCATTTTATTCAATGTAGACTAATATTTCATACTCAGTACCAGATATACTACTACTAGAGATACCAGGATCTGGATAAGTGGGGACCTTCATAGATGTATTGGAGGACGTATTAGTACTATACAAGTTTAGACTCATATTTCATGCCCAGTAGCCAGTACTAGACATACCACTACTAGAGATACCAGGACCTGGATAAAAGGGAACCTTCATAAATGTATGGGCGGAAGAATTAGTACTAGAACAATTTAGTCAATGTAGACTAATGTTTCATGTATGACACTAGATATGCTATACTACTAACCCCCCCTTTCATAGTTCACCACTTGCCGACCGTAAACCTTACGTATACATAGGCACAGCTGCGCCTGATCATATACCTAGTACGTGATCCGACACTTCCAGGTCTGGGGCGCAATATAGTCTATGTCATGCCCAGTACTAGATAGACCACAACAAAATTAACTAGGATCTGGATAAATGAGAACCTTCATAGATGTACTAGGTATTAGTACTATACCAGTTTAGTACACTGACATTTATGCCTGGTACTAAATATACTACTACTAGATATAGCAGGATCTGGTTAAATGATAACCTTTATAGATAAATTGGAGGAAGTATTGGCATCCTACCAATTTAGTCAGCGTGGTCTATTTCATGCCCAATACTAGATATTTAAAGTGATTGTAAAGCTTAGTTTTTTTTTTGTTTTTTTCCGTTTCAAGTATTTTATTGGTAACAAACAAGGTGAAAAATACAGAAACAGTCACTGTTACAAACAGTTTAGTTATGAATCACAATTTCGTACAGAGCATATAAACGAGAGCGGTACAAAAAGGTAGATAGGATTACAGGATATGTTGTGCAGGGTGTTTTTTTTGTTTTTTAAATAACAAACATGTCATACTTACCTCCACTGTGCAGTTCGTTTTGCACAGAGTGGCCCCAATCATCCTCTTCTGGGGTCCCCTGGCGGTGCTATCAGCTCCTCTCCGCATCGTATAACCCCCTAGGAGAAGCACTCTCCCAGGGGGTTACCTTGCGGGTATGCTCCCGAGTCCAGCATTTGCATCAATAGACGCAGAATGTAGGACTTGGCCCCGCCCCCGCGTCATTAGATTTGATTGACAGCAGCAGGAGCCAATGGCTGCACTTGATCTATCCAATCAAGAGCTGAGAACCCTGGTCAAAGAGGGCCAGCGCGTCTCCCCCGAGTGATCGAGGGGGGTCAGATGAGTGGGGGGGGGGGCTAGGGGGCCGGTCACTATAATGCGGCGTACACACGGTCGGAATTTCCGATGGAAACAGTCCGATGGGAGCTTTTCATCTAATTTTCCGACCGTGTGTATGCCCAACGGTCTTTTTCTGTCGGACTTTCCACGGATTTTGAATTGAGAACCTGTTCTCAATTTTTCCGAAGGAAAACCTTTCTATCGGATTTTCCGATCGTGTGTATGCAATTCCGACACGCAAAATTCCGGCGCATGCTCGGAAACAATTCGACGCATGCTCGGAAGCATTAAACTTCCCTTTTATAGTGCTGTTGAACGTGTTTTATGCCGCTGTGTTATTGACCATCGGAATTTGGTGTGATCGTGTGTAGGCAAGACAGCTTGAGCGGAATTCCGTCGGAATTCTGTCGGAAAAAACGTCAGAGTTTTTTTCCGACGAGAATTCCGATCGTGTGTACGCGGCATAAGACGTTTTTTCACCTTAATGCATGATAGGATGCATTAGGTGAAAAAACACAAGGGTTTACATCCCCTTTAACTACTAAATATACTAGGATCTGAATAAATGAGAACTTTCATAGATGTATGGAGGAAGCAATTGGAGGAAGCATTAGTACTATAAAAGTTTAGTTAATATAGACTCATTTTATGCCCAGTAGATATACCACTACTAGAAATACCAGGACTTGGGAAACCTTTATAAATGTATTGGGGGAAGAATTAGTACCATAATGGTTTAATCAGTGTAGAGAAATATTTCATGTGTGGTACTAGATATTACTACTACTAGTTATAGCAGGACCTGGATAAAGGAGAACCTTCATAGATACATTGGAGGAAGTGATAGTACTACACCAGTTGAGTCAATGTAATTTATTTCATGCCCAGTACTAGATAAACTACTACTACTACTAACTAGGATCTGGATAAATGAGAACCTTCATATATGTATGGAGGAAGTATTAGTATAGTGCTAGTTTATGTATATGTCTTGCCTATGCATTAAGGATGAGTGGTTGAGGAAGAGGTGGGACACATGTGTCTCCTGGTGGTGGGAGGTGATGGAAAGCTCCATAGATCCCTCTTCCTAGAGGTGTCCCTGTAGAGCAGGCAGTGCCTGGAGGGAGTGAGTAGGGCTCTGTGTGCTCCAGTCTCAGGCACCAGCCATTTGAACCAGCAGCATCAGATCTCTATGTGCAGAAGATCCGGATCTGCTCCTCATCTACCTCCAGGATTGTCCATTGTGAATCCAGATTGCACATTTGCTCTGCTCTGCTGGTAACAATAGGGTTGTGGTGTCTCTCCCCATACAGACACCGCACTGCTGCATTTTATATGATCATCATTATCCTCAGCACCACCACCAGCACCAGCAGCCGCCTCCTCCTCTCCTCCATCCACACATAGGCATGGCAGCGGAGAGGAAGAGGAATTGGAATAAAGAAGATGATCTGCCCGTCTACCTGGCCAGACCGGGCACCACTGCCCAGACCCCCCGGGTGAAGTACGGCGGCATGTTCGCCAATGTGGAGGGCGCCTATGAGAACAAGACCATTGACTTCGATGCGTACAGCGTGGGGAAGAAAGGGACCCGCACCCCGAGGAGCGCCAGCAGGCCGGACATGATGGACGGGGACAATTTCAGCGAAACGGCCAGTGATGTCAGCGAGATCTCCGGATCTGTCATCAGCTCCCCCGGGGAGAGGGAAGACAGGACCCCCGGTATAGAGATCAAGTACTCCGGGGGCAAGGAGCTGCTGCAGGGCGAGGACAATGGCAAGGTAGAGTGACAGCTGGGAGAGGCTGGGGGGGGGGGGGGGCTCTGCACCATCACTGGGGGCCCCACACTGACCTCAGGGGCCCATCATAGGGACAGCCTGGGGATCAGTGCACTGGGGAATCACAAGTCCCAGCATGGCCTGGCAGGATGATAGAGCATGCTGGGAGATGTAGTTTCCTCT
Organism: Lithobates sylvaticus; assembly: GCA_028564925.1. Classification (NCBI taxonomy): domain Eukaryota; kingdom Metazoa; phylum Chordata; class Amphibia; order Anura; family Ranidae; genus Lithobates; species Lithobates sylvaticus. Next base: position 699,872,326 of record CM053026.1, on the reverse strand, counting down.
GCCTGTGTCTTCAGGATATCCATATGGATGTGATGCTTCAGGCCTTTCTGATGACAATTTACCCAATGCATGTCTATCTATCCATCTGTCTATTTATCTGTCTGTCTATCATCATTTATTTAGTGTCTGTCTGTCTCTACATTAATGCATGTAATGCAGTTCATCCATCCATTCCTTCTCTTCATCCATCCATTAATCCATCCTTCCACCCACCCATCCTTCCTTCCCAGCCATTTATCCCTTCCTCGCTCCCTCCCATTCATCCATCCCTCCCTCCCATCCATCCATTCATCCCTCCCTCCATTCATTCATTTATCCTTCCTTTCCATTCATCCCTCCCTCCAATCAATTCCCCCCCCCTCTATTCATCCTTCATTCCTTCCTTCCTTCCCATCCATTCCTGCCTCCCTCTCATCAATTCATCCATTTATCTATCTATCTATATTATCTATCTATCTATCTATCTATCTATCTATCTATCCTTCCTTCCTTCCTTCCCATCCATTCATCCCTCCATCCATTCATTTATCCTTCCTTCCTTCTTTCCCATCCATTCCTCCCTCCCATCCATTCATCCCTCCCCCTATTCATTTATCCTTCCTTGCCTCATTCCTTCCTTCCTTCCTTCCCATCCATTCCTCCCTCCCTCCATTCATGTATCCTTCCTTCCTACCCATCCATTCATCCCTCCCTCCATTCATTTATCTTCCCTTCCTTTCTTCCCAGCCATTCATCCCTTCCACCATTCATTTATCCATCCTTCCTTCCTTCCTTTCTTCCCATCCATTCCTCCCTCCATTCATTTATACTTCCTTCCTATCCATCCCTCCCGCCATTCATTTATCCTTCCTTCCCATCCATTCCTCCCTTCCATCCATTCATCCCCCCATCCATTCTTTTATCCTTCCTTCTTTCCTTCCTTTCTTTTTTCCCATCCATTCCTCCCTCCCATCCATTCATCCCTCCCTCCATTAATTTATCCTTCCTCCCATCCATTCATCCCTCCCTCCATTCATTTATCATTCCTTCCCATCCATTCCTCCCTCCCATCCATTTATCCCTCCCTCCATTCTTTTATTCTTCCTTCCTTCCTTCCTTCCTTTCTTCCCATCCATTCCTCCCTCCCATCCATTCATCCCTCCCTCCATCCATTAATCCATATTCCCATCCACCCATTTATCCATATATCTATCCATCCTTTTTTCCTTTCTTCCATCCATTCATCCCTCCTTCCTTCCCATCCATTCATCCCTCCCTCCATTCATTTACCATTCCTTCCCATCCATTCCTCCCTCCATCCATTCATCCCTCCATTCTTTTATCCTTCCTTCCTTCATTTCTTCCTTCCTTCCTTCCTTCCTTTCTTCCTTCCCATCCATTCCTCCCTCCCATCCATTCATCCCTCCCTCCATCCATTAATCCATCTTCTCATCCACCCATGTATCCATATATCTATCCACCCTTTTTCCCTTTCCTCCATCCATCCATCCCTCCCTCCAATTATTCCATTATCCATCCAAACTTTCTAGGGGCAAATATTCAAAACCTAGAATACTTTTTTTATGGAGTTTTCATATCTATCTATCTATCTAGTATTTATCTATCTATCTATCTATCTATCTATCTATCTATCTATCTATCTATCTTTCCAAAGGTATTATGACATTATATATATATAATGTGTGTGTATATATATATATATATATATATATATATATATATATATATATATACCCTGTTTCCCCGAAAATAAGACCTAGCGTGATTGTTGGTGATGGCTGCAATATAAGCCCTACCCCCCAAATAAGCCCTAGTTAAAGTCCTTGTAGGTCTTATTTACAGGGTAGGGCTTATTTTCAGGGAAACAGGGTAGGGCTTATTTGGGAGGTAGGGCTTATATTTTAGCCATCACCGACAATCCCACTAGGTCTTATTTTCGGGGAAACAGGGTATATATATAATCAGTGTGTGCTCTATAGGGGTCCTAAATAAAAAAAAATAGTTTTAGTGGAAAATTAGATCTCTCCATCTATCTATCTTGAATTCACTCCAGGTATCATGCCATGGTGCTGCTTCTATAGTTGTGAGAGTGTAAAGATTTTTGGACACAAGAGCTTGCAATCTGTTTAAATGTTGGCAAACACGGCCCTCCTCAAGGTCAATGAGCTGATACTGAAGTGTAATCCGCAGTGTATAGTGGTCAGTGATTTAATTAAATCTGATCTATGGTTTGTTACAATGTGGCCTAGTCTGAAAAAGAGATACAGTAGACTGTGGATGTATCTAATCATTAATATTTACGAGTGGAAAACTTGAGTGATTATCTGTATGCTGATACAAAACACGGGATACAATGAGAATATTGTGGATTGTCATTGCTTTCATTCAGCAGTCCTGGTAGTCTGGAATGATAAGAGATTGAAGTGAACTGCAAACATATTTTCTGAGTTGTGGAGCACATGTTCCAGTGTCAGATCACTCAGACTGTCCTATGTATTAGTCAATATTTATATGTATCAGTCAATATTTCTTTTCTATTCATATGTATTAGTAAATATTTATTTTCTATTTATATGTATTAGTCAATATGTAATGACTAGGAGAAGTAACTGTGTCCCTGCAGATCAGTGTAGTGCTGAGTGTCGGGGTACTGTACTGTAAGTAAAGGGGAATGTCTGCAGAGTGTGGGGGGCCTCCCTGTTTGTCTTCTGTCCCCTCACACTCACTTTGCATTCTAATGTCCCCGACTCTGACAATTTGGGACAGGCTATCTGTATTTCAGTGTACAGCATGCTGACATGAATGTTAATGTACAAGCCGGATTCAGAAAGGCCCAGCTCACCTACAGGCTACTAGAATAACAATCTTCATAATCACTTAAATAGGAGGCCAGTGGACACAGTGATTTATTAAATAACAGAAATACAATAATAAACAGGACTGTTATGGCCTGCAGTGCAATGCTGCTGAAAAAACTGGAAAGAGTCCACATTTTATGCCCCCCAGAGGGCAGTTAGCAATTGCCTGAGGCACAACTTTCCCATACCAGTATCCAGCAAATGACCAATAAGTAGTATATTTCTTATAGTTGTGCTTGTGTGAAATAAAGCTTTTAGACAATAAAATGTAACAAATGATAAAGGGGAAGGTGGGACACATTGAACCAGCCTTTTTCATTCTTTCTTACCTGGAATCAGTCTTGAGAAACCCCTGTTAAAGCCATTCCTGGTAGTTGGTTCCCTACTGTGCATGTCCAAAGCACGTTTTCTAATTGGCCTGGCAGTGGAGGGAAGAAGGAGGGGGGGGCGAACCTCCGAGGGACCGCCTCCATAAGTGGTGAAGGGGGACCGGTTAAAAACAGGTAACCGTTCCCCCCTCCCCCCTGAAAAGTACCAAATGTGGCACCGAAGGGGGGGGGGGGGGACAGATAAGCGGAAGTTCCACTTTTGAGTGGAACTCCACTTTAAAACAATTTTCTTTTGGGTATCAGTGGAAAGAATACTCCATATATTGATATCCATTAGAAAGAATACCCTCTTACATTGGCGGTCAGATAAATACCCTTACAGATGGCTAAAAAGATAATTGGTGTCATGCAGCTGGCTATGCCAAGTGGTGTTAGCCCTGGAACTATGCAGGCACCATTAAAGAGGAGATCAATCATCTACAGCTGGGGTGTCAAACTCAATTTCATCATGGGCCGCATCAGCATTATGATTGTCCTCAAAAGGGCACGGTTGTATCTGTAAGATTAGATGTCCAGCGCATCACCTCCCCTTACATTAGATGTCAAGAGCCACCCCACCATCAGAAGTTGAGTCCCCTACTCTCCCTAACATCACAGTGCACCCCCTTTCCTTATGCTGCTGCTGGAAGAAGCTGGATGCATTGCTTGAAAGCAGAAAGTAGGGGTCTGGAGAAGGACCAGAGGAGGGCCGGAGCTCTCCTCCAGCTGCAAGAGAGGTGTGAGGGCCACATGAAGTGGCCCGGAGGGCCGGATTCATCCCGCGGGCCTTGTGTTTGACACCTGTGATCTACAGCAATAGTCTCTATACTGTGACCTGCAGGTCAGATGATGCCCTTTTCTTGCCATTATCTGGCCCTTGAGGCACTATACCTCTCACTGATATACGACACTTTTCTTCCGACTGACAGTAACGATGAGGCACTATTCCTACCACTGACACTAAAGATGGAGCACTATTTCTCCTACTGATACAAACAATGAGGCACTATTCTTCCCACGGACACCAAAGATGAAGCACTATTCTTCCCACTGACACCAATGATGAGGCACTATTCTTCCCACTGACACCAAAGACGGCACACTATTCTTTCACTGACGCCAATGATGGGGCACTATTTGTCCACTGACACCAATGAGGGGCCACTTTTTTTCCCACCGACACCATTGTTGGCATTTTCTATTCCCTCTGCCAGTCTAAAGGGCAGTAAACTGGCTTTGTTTAGAAAGTTAGAGATCTCAGATCTGCAGCTTAAGGAAATTTCTAGCAACCTTTGAAGAAACCCCAGGGTTCAATGGTTCCCTAGTTGAGAATAGCTGCTTTAGACTTTGAACAATTACAAGTGAATAGAAGATCAAGAACAAAAATGTAATATATTGCAAGCTGCCAGTCTTGGGAGCAGCACTGTCCCAATAGAGCAGAAAAGTATGTTAGGACTTCTAGAACATCTGTCCATCAACTCATCTCTCCATAACAGAGGAGAAATGAGTGAGGCTGGTGGAAATATTAGAGATTCCAGTGCATTAGCTTACTGCATAAATGTATCAGCTCACTGCATTTTTGGCAGGATCGATGGGTTTTATTTTTGCATTTATTGAACAGATATAATTAATACGTTCAATGAAATATTTAGTTATTTCTGAAAGTTTACATACATTTTAAGCAGCCTACAAACATTATACTGGCGCAGGCCACGCATACATGATCTGGCCACTGAATGGTCTTAATAAGGATAAATCTGTCCACAAACATGCAAGGTTGCACGATGTGAACTAGCATATTTATGCCTATGGAGGAAAAAGAAGCCCTGAAGGTCTAGCCAAGGAGTACTGAAGTATTCTGGACAATCATCTTACCTCTAAAGCCCCATACACACGTTCGGATTTTCCGATGGATTCTGTCCTATCGGACAATGTTGTCGGAAATTCCGACCGTGTGTAGGCACCATCGGACATTTTCCATCGGATTGTCCGACGGACAAAGTTGTATCTCCTGCTCTAAAAATTTTCCGACAACAAAGTCCGATCACACCAATTCCGATCGTGTGTAGCGAATTCCGACGGACAAAGTGCCACGCATGCTCAGATCACATTACAAGACCAAAGCTATTGGCTACTAGCCTCTACGTAGTCCCGTCGTACGCAACGAACATCACCACGTTCAGAATGATCAGATTTTCCGACAACTTTGTCCGACCGTGTGTATGCAACATCAGTGTCGGACAAAATCCGTAGGACCAAATCCGATGGATTTGGTGGTCGGATTTTCCGACTGTGTGTATGGGGCTTTAGTGGTTACTGTTCCATAATTTGCAGTAAATAATCAGATCCTGCAAACATCCTATAGGCACATTTACTGCTAAACTAAAGCTGGCCTTAGACCAATCGAAATGTGGTTCAGCAGGGACCAGCCAAATTTCAATCTGTATGTGGCTATCCCTGTTGGACAGAAGTCAATATTTCGACCTGCCGAATGGACAAGCTAGAAAACCTTTGTCGATCAGTGGCTGCAGCTGCTGATCAGTGTATCCTGACATCGAAGAGTCCCCCTGTCAGAACACAATGTCCTGTTGGGGGGATTCCCCCTTCCACCTCCATTGTGTGGATGGTGGAATCTATGCATTTTATTTTATTCAGCCCCTTGGCTGAAAAAAAAAAAAAAACATCTATGGCCAGCTTATCCAGGTACTACCCCTAAACATATCGCTAGTCATAATGTTATCTTTTGACACTCCCATGAGTCCAATTTTGCAGCTGATCCACCAGATTACTGAGCTTTTTGTGCTTGTTATTATGACAAGATAGGAGACTGCAGGCAAAAGAAGTTAATAGAAGTCTTGGAAGATTGGAGCTGAAAAAAATTCTGATCAGACCAAGGGAATTCTGCCTGGTTTATTCTGGTGGAAGTAGATTGGTGCTCCTTTTTTATCTTTGCATGCCACCGCTCATTTAATTCAGCCAATAAAATATATATTAATTCTTAAAATTTAGACCATCAGCCTTATTAATGTCTTAATGCCCTGAACGTGAACCCATACAGCAGTCTATCCATCACGTGTCGCCTTTCCTGGAAAAAAAAGGACATTCTCCATCACATTCTCCAATTTGCAAGCACAAAAAGCATAATAAAACTGCTAACACTTTAGGCTAAAAACAGAGATTTTTATTCCATACATTTTCAGATAAATGTGAAGCCACACTGCTATGTCAAGGCAATGTGTGGTCTCTCACTCTAAACTATCTGAGCTCCCAACCCACAACAGATATAGCAGTACTAAATTGAGAGCAGTTATGCCTAATGTGGGGTACACACTATACATTTTTTTTCTGGTTTGAACAAAAAAAAACAAAAAAAACCATACAGATCGACGTACTAACAGAAGCAATGTTAGTGCTGCAATCTGTTGAGCTATTGGTTTTCCAGCATGCTTGTTTGACAGAAGTCGAACGTTCGACCAGCTTCTGTCGGACAGGTTGCTGTACACACTGGCCAAATGTCAGCCAGTTTCTGTTGAACCAGCCGATAATGGACGATATTTGGACATGTGTACCAGCCTTTAGAGGTAACCATCCTTAATCTATTATCCCTGAGGAACCCTTGACATAATTTTCAGGTCTGGGGAACATCTGTTAAAAAGGATTATATATACAGCTTATGGTATATTAGCATGAGCAATCAGCTGAAGCAAGTTTTAAATTAGGCTGGAATCACACTGCTGCAGTCCAATCTTGATCCGGCTTTCAGTATAATTACAATGCCTTGAAAAAGTATTCATACCCCTTGAAATTGTCTACATTTTGTCATGTTACAACCAAAAACATAAATGTATTTTATTGGGATTTTATGTGGTAGACCAACACAAAGTGGCACATAATTGTAAAGTGAAAGGAAAATGATAAATGGCTTTACAATTTTTTTACAAATAATATCTGAAAAGTGTGGCGTGCATTTGTATTCAGTCCCCTTTACTCTGATACCCCTAACTAAAACCTAGTGGAACCAATTGCCTTCAGAAGTCACCTAATTAGCAATAGTCCACCTGCGTGTAATTTAAGCTCAGTATAAATACAGCTGTTCTGTGAAGCCCTCAGAGGTTTGTTAGAGAACCTTAGTGAGCAAAACAGCATCATGAAGGCCAAGGATCACACCGGACAGGTCAGTGATAAAGTCATTGAGAAGTTTAAAGCAGGGTCAGGTTTTAAAAAAAATATCCCAAGCTTTGAACATCTCATGGAGCACTATTCAGCCTATCATCCGAAAATGGAAAGAGTATGGCACAACTGCTGCACACAGAAGGTATTAAGGTAAAAAACCTTGTGCCTTTCAAACCACTTTAACCGGTTCCCGACCGGCGCGTGACGATGTACGTTGGCAGAATGGACACGGACAGGCATAAGGGCGTACAGGTACGTCCCTTTAAGAATGCTGCCGTGCCATTGCGTGCGCACCTGTTGGGACCTCCGTGAGTCCGGTCGCGGGTCCCGTGGATTCGAACGCCGTGAGGATACCCACGATCATCTCACGGGAAGGCTGAACGGGGAGATGCAGAAGTAAACAGCATCTCCCCGTTCTGCCTAGCAACAAGTGACACTGATCTCTGCTCCCTGTGATTGGAGCAGAGATCAGTGTTCACTAACATGCAGCCACGCCCCCCCCCCCACAGTTAGTAACACGCCCCTAGGAACACTTAACCCCTACACTGCCACCCCCTGGTTAACCCCTTCACTGCCAGTGTCATTTACACAGGAATCAGTCCATTTAAATAGCACTGATTGCTGTATAAAAGACAATGGTCCCAAAAATGTGTCAAAAATGTCCGATGTGTCCGCCATAATGTCGCAGTCACAATAAAAATCGCTGATCGCCGCCATTACTAGTAAAAAATGCTATAAAACTATCCCCTATTTTGTAAACGCTATAACTTTTGCGCAAACCAATCAATAATCGCTTATTGCAATTTTTTTTACCAAAAATATGTAGAAGAATACGTATCGGCTTAAACTGAGGGAAAAAAATGTTTTTTTTTTATCTTTTTGGGGGATATTTATTAACAATAAGTAAAAAATAATGTGTTTTTTTCAAAATTGACTCTCTTTTTTTGTTTATAGTGCAAAAAATAAAAACCGCAAGGGCGATTAAATACCACCAAAAGAAAGCTCTATTTGTGGCAAAAAAAGGATTTTGTTTGGGAGCCACATCGCATGACCGCGCAATTGTCCGGTCTGAAAGTGGTTAAACTTTTTATTATGCCCATGGAGAACAGTTGTGGCTTCTGGTGTATTTGCTACAATTGACACATTCTTTGCAATTTAAAGCAAACCTTCAGTCATTTTTTCAACTTTCCATCTATGAAATCTTCTGCCCTTGTTGGATAGTAAAACATTTTTTTCCTGCCAGTAAATACCTTATACAGCCCACTTCCTGTTTCTTGTCTGGTCATTAGCCTAGGCTTATGACATCATGCACAGTTCTCTCTCTCACTCTTGTGAGAGTTTGCCTGGAAGGGAGGTGGGATGAGTCATAAGAAGGCCAATGAGAGCTGCAGAGCTGGAGGTGTGCCTTTGTGTGTCTGTGTAAATCCAGGAAGTGAACAGGCAGCAGCTTCAGCTGCCCACAGTTAAATTTCTGAGATTTCCGCAGCATATTTGGCAAGTACAGAATCACAGTATATATAAAATAATATGCAAAGTGGTTGGAGGGAAGCTTCAGAATGGCAAAGATGTTTTGTATTACAAATTATGTGAGCAAACTGCAGTTCCTCTTTAAAGTTGTTGCAGTTCAACCAAATACAAAAGTAACTAAATAAAATTAAAACACCATGCACTCTCAGCACAAAACCCTCAGTTGATTGTAAGGAGGGCAAAAAAATGTATGGGGCATGTCTGTTACACCAGGAAAGCATTATGTGATAAATGTTAGAATAACAGCAATATGATTAGCATTAGAGGTATACCTTCCACTCCCAGACTTTTACTGGGGTACAACAGATTATGGGAAGTTAAAGTGAAAACCTTTTTTCTCCACTATGGATAGAACAAAGGAGGGTTATAACCAGGGGCAGGCTGGACCAGGAAGCAGGGTGGCAATGTCCCCCCAGCCACCTTAACTTATGTAGAAGGCAGCTGCTGCCCACTGCCATTTTTTCCTTCTCTAGGAAGTCGGGCTTGGGGCAAGGCCGCTGTTGCGTTCTAGGAGTTGTAGTCCGTGCTCAAACACAGAGGTGTCTTGGAGGCAGGGCGTGCCAGAGAGTTGGGATGCGTGACTGGCTCGGGCTGCGGTGCTGGGTGCTGGCAGCAACTTTACCCCAGGACCAGGCGTGCAAGGAGCTGAGCTGCCAGGTGAGAGACACTGACACCCCAAGCTGACCCCCACATCCCATCTCCCCCACCCATATGCCCGTTTGCCCTGTCCCAGTGATCAGGCTGCATTGTATGGACACTGGTGAGGCTGCATTTAGGGACACTGGTGAGGCTGCATTGATGTGCCCTGATCAGGCTGCATTGATGGGCACTGATCAGGCTGCACTGATGGGCACTGATCAGGCTGCATTGATCAGGCTGCATTGATGGGCACTGATGAGGCAGCACTTATGGGCACTGATAAGGCTGAGCTAATGGGCACTGGTGAGCCTGCATTGAGAAAATCAGGTGGGCATGGATGATGAGCTGATTTGGTGGTTCAATGGGCCACTTGACTGGATTTGCTCCCCCAAGCCTAAGGCTGCCAGCCCTCCCCTATTTATAACCCTCTCATTTTTTTGTCATCTGTGTCCCATTAAAGAGATTTTTTTTGTCATCTGTGTCCCATTAAAGAGATTTACCTTCACTTCCTGTCCTATAGCCAAACCAGAGAGTGAGAGGAAATCTCCCCAAAGTGGGGGAATCCTGATGTGGCACCTGTTTCACCAGAACAAGTGTCTCCATTAGAAGATATCCCCACTATTAGTGTTCTGATGTCAACCCAAAATTTGTGATTTTCTTTTACTTTCTTTTTACGTTCGAGCAAAAAAAATTACACTGTATTCTGAATAAAATAAAAACAAAAAAAACGTTTGCATTAAGTTACACTTTAAATTGAAACGTCAGGCAAGTATTAAAATACATACATTTTAATCTATGATGCTTTCATTAAAACACCATTATAAATATTAAAGCTGAAGTTTAGATATGGAAAGTTTACAGCTTGGACCAATGAAAGTATCCCTGTGGGATCTCAGTGGAAGCTGGAAATCACTGTAGTAGGCAACACTGATCTCTACTAACTTCAGGGTCCCATGCAGTAGCTCTGAATGTTATAGATCCCCCAATAGAATCTCTTTTTTTCACAATATGTTTTTTTTTTTTTCCCCGTGCAAGAAGTGTTCCATATGTCACATTAACGTGGAGAGACGTCGTAAAATTGATTCTTACACATCCAATTCCACTGGAGAATGTTTTACTATAAAGCCCTTCATAACATGCACTACAAGGCATGTAGTTTATGTTATCAGGTGCCCGTGAATACATAGGTCGGGTTATACGACAACGCCAAGTACGGCTAAAAGAATGCGTCACTAACATTAAGAATGGATACCCGAAACATAGTCTGTCCCATCATTATGCTACCCACCACAATAGGAGTTTAAAGGGTACAGTGTTTATGGGCATTGATAAGTTCATGGGAAACTGGAGGGGTAGCCATATGACCAGAGGGGTGTCCAAATTGGAGACCCAATGGATCTATGAGGTCAGAACATACAATCCTCACGGTATGAACGTGGAATGGGATCATCAGTAATACATGATGAATGGTTTAATCAGTTAATATTAAATCATCCCGTTAACATTAGATAGTCTGTCGGGGTAGAAGCATTTTTATTTCTTTTTAATGATGTTTTTAACTTTGTTTATGTGGAAATGTATTCAATTTAACTTTGGATATTTCTATTCTTGTGTTTGTGTGTAATGTTTACCATTTACATGGTTAAATGTAATTTTTCCCCAATCCACAAGATGGTGCTGTGTCCGAGTGTAATATATGTTTTTTTATAAATATTCTTTCTAGTTTGCATTTATTATGTACTGGCATTTTATCATGCTATAGTATGTTTTTACAACTTATGATCCCTCTTTTCTGACTGAAAGAGTTGATCTATGGTTAACAAAGGATGTATACTCGGCTGCTCATACTTGTGTGAGCGGTGTTGTCACATCCGGTATTTGGAGCGCATTCCACTTCCGCATCTTAAATACTGTGTCCCGCATATATAATCTACTCAAGCGTCCGTCTACCCAGGCCCCCGATGACGTCATTCTCTGACGAAACGGTGTAGGGAGGAGTCGGCGACGAGACGCTACTGCATTCTGGGATACGGTGGCCATCTTTCTGGTGGGAAAAGGCTGCATACATGCAAACAGAGCTTGTTTTTGGTTGTTATCAATGTGAGTGCAATTTCAATCATTTCACTTACTAAATATTGTCCTGATGTACTGTGGAATGAGGCTTATCTCCTTTTGTCTACATGGGATGACGCATATCTCGGTATGGATGTCACACCACTTTCTCAAACACAATCTTTCTAAAACTGAGCTTGTAATATTTCCTCCTTCCCGATCCCCCCCCCCCCCCCGCCACATGACTTTACCATTGCCGCCTTAACCTCTGCAACATCTCCAGAATTCGACCCTTCCTGACTAATGACACCACAAAGCAACTTATTCACTCCTTGATTATTTCCCGCCTTGACTACTGCAACTCTCTCCTTAATGGCCTACCCTTACTCAGGCTATCTCCCCTTCAGTCTATTATGAATGCTGCTGGTAGACTAATACACCTCACTAATCGATCTGTGACTGCTGCTCCTCTCTGCCAATCCCTTCACTGGCTTCCCCTACCCCACCGTATAAAATTCAAAATGCTAACCACAACATACAAGGCCATCCACAACATCGCCCCCATCTACATCACCAACCTCATCTGCAGATATCGCCCAAATCGTCCCCTCCGCTCCTCCCAGGACCTCCTGCTCTCTAGCTCCCTTGTTACCTCCTCTCATGCTCACCGTCAGGACTTCTCTAGAGCCTCTCCCATCCTCTGGAATTCCCTGCCCCCGTATATCCGATCAGCCCCTAACCTTTCCACCTTTAGGAGATCCCTGAAAACTCACTTATTCAGGGAAACCTACCCCACACCCACCTAACAACCCCATCAAATCTTTCCCTGCATCTATTACCTTTTGTACCACCACCCCCTCCCTTTAGAATGTAAGCTCTACAAGAAGAGCCATCCTGTCCCTTCTGTATTGTACTATAATTGTGCTGGCCCCACCTCTACATGGTAAAGCACTGCGTAAACTGTTGGCGCTATATAAATCGTGAATAATAATATTAATATGTGGTGATTACTGCTGGATTGTACCTTTGAATAAGGAGAGTCATACCTGGGTTTGCTGCATCCACTATCCGCTTTGCTGCTATTAAGTGTATGAAGATTGATGGGCTTCCTTTGTACCCTATTATATCTTATACGTGCTGACGAGACCTTTGTGATGAGGGTCCACTAAATAGGGTAAGCAGTGTGTTATTTGGATATACTGTATTTATCGGTGTATAACACGTACCTTCATTTTAAGAGGGAAGGTTCCGAAAAAACAAGCGATATTCGGCCACTAGCAGGGTGCTTTTAATCCCCGATAGCGGCAAAATAATGGGTTAAAGGTGCCCGTGTAGCGCCGCTGCTGTATGCGATTTGCATGCGCTTCGGCAGCGGTGCCCATTCATTTCAATGGGCAGGAGTGGTGGAGAAGCCGTGTATACACCACTCCAGCACCGCCCCAAAGATGCTGCTTGTAGGACATTTTTTTATGTCCTGCCAGCGCAGCGCCCTAGTGTGAAAGAATCGGGCTCTCACACTGGGACTGCAGGGGAGGTGTTCACCCCAGTGTGAAAGGGGTCTTACTGGGCACACACTTTCCATACAGTACAACCTATGGATGACTATTGGCAGGCAAGGGCAGAATATAAAGTCTGACTATAGTGATTGGAGTATGGTATTAAGCATGCATTTGTTCTTCTGTTACATTAAAATAAATCTTTTCTGAAAGAATAATGGAGGCTGTCTTTGCTGATCTCCTTATGAAAATGCCTGGTTGTTATGGTGATCCTCTGGCTTTAATACTTTCTGAGTCACTGACCCAGAACAAGTATGCAAGGTGGGAAGCCAGAAGTCCTTCTTGGCATATTTGTTCTGGGTTAGTGACTCACGGCATTGAAGAAAGAGGGTCAGTTTGACAGCCTGTCAACTAGTATTTGCAGAACGAGGCATCAGCAATGGCAGAATGTGTGTTTCTCCCAGGAACAGTTCCTTTTAAATGTTACGGAACATTATCAGACACTTGAACTTACTGGCAAATGTCAGACCTCCAGCCTGGGACTTTCCCTGGCAATTCTCTATGAGCTTGACACATATTAACCACTTCTGCTCCGGAAAGGTTTTACCCCCCTTCATGACCAGGCCATTTTTGTAATACGGCACTGGATTATTTTAACTGACAATTGCAGGGTTGTGTGTACCCAAATAAAATGTATGTGCTTTTTTTCTCCCCATAAATAGAGCTTTCTTTTGATGGTATTTGGTCACCTCTGCGGTTTTTATTTTTTGTGCTAGAGACAAAAAAAGACCAACAAATTTTGAAAAAAAAAAAAATATATATATATATTTTGTTACTTTCTGCTATAAAACATATCCAATAAAAAGTTATAAAATTATTATAATTTTTTATAAAAAATAATTTCTTCATCATTTTAGGCCAATTTGTATTCCGCTTCATGTTTTTGGTAAAAAAAAAATCCTAATAAACGTATATTGATTGGTTTGCGCAAAAGTTATAGCCTCTACAAACTATGGGATAGATTTATGGAATTATTTTTTTTTTTTTACATTCCTAGTGGACAAATTGGACACTAAGTGACACTTTTTGGGAAAGAGACAACAATACAGGGATCAGTGCTAACAAAATGCATTGTCACTGTACTATTGACACTGTCAGGGAAGTATTAACATCAGGGGCGATCAAAGGTTTAAATGTGTTCCATGGGAGTGCTTCCTAACTGTGTGTGTGGGGGGGGGGGGGGGGTTGCTTTAACTGTGGAAAGGCAGAGATCCGTGTTTCTGCTTAGCTGAAACACAAGATCACTGCCTTTTCTTGTCACAGAACGGCGCTCTGCCTTATTTACATAGGCAGATCGTCATTCTGCCTGTATCACGAACGGTTGCTGGGTGCCGGTGGACATCTGGACCCGCTGACTGGCTCCCGCTATGTCTAATCACAGCGGGAGTGGGTCGCCATCGGAACACGCGTCCCAAACCCGGAAATACAGAATAACGCACAGGTACGTGATTCTGCCTGTAGTAGCCACTGCCCCGCAGGACTTGTACGTGGGGTGGTCAGCAACAGGTTAAAACTCTGGGATGTCCCACATCAAACCCAGTTAAAGAGGTTGTAAACCTCCAAACCCCCCCCCCCCCCCAAAAAAAAAGACGAAGGAATAATGAGCTAGTATGCATTGAATACTAACTCATTATGAAATACTTACCTTAGGACGGTGCCCTGGATCGGCGCCAGCACACCGCTCACACAGCCGTCATATTTCCCAGAGTTACTTCCAGGTTCCCGGGCTCCGGCACTGTGATTGGCCAGAGCTGCGATTACGTCACTCCCGCGCGGGTGCCACCGGTCACGGCAAGGGCCCTGAAATAATGGCACGCTGTTCCTTCAGTGCGCATGTGCCGATGACATCAATCGCAGCGTATATAGTAAATATCTCCTAAACGGTGCAAGTTTAGGAGATATTTACAGTACCTACAGGTAAGCCTTATTATAGGCTTACCTGTCGTTACAATTAAAGAGGAAGACTTTACTTCCTCTTTAAGCAACAGCTTGATCAATAAAGATCATATGGATACAAAGCTAACATTATTACCTAATAGTTAGGTTTATTACCTAATCCTCACCATCCCTGTTCATGGCTAACCAATGCTTTGCCAGTTTTTTTACAGACATGTGGATTATTTTAGTTTTAGTAAGTATCATTTACTGGTATAGGACAGGTGATTTTTACTTCAATTATCAGCTTTAATGTAACTCATCACTAGACTGCCAAAAAATTATATAGACATCACCCATGACATTGGTGTCATCAAGCACAATTGACTTTCTAAAGGGAGAACATTGCAGAGGCTTTTTGCCTTCGGGCTCTCTCTCTAATTGAAACTCCATCTGGCCCCTATTTAGAAAGGGTAAGGAGGAGGTGAGAAAGGTGCATGAATAACTCATTTGACTCATTCAATTGTTTGTGTAAATTTGGACTTGAGCTATTAATGCTTGTAGTAAAACATTTTTTTCCCCATAGAGCAATTAGGAAAAGTATGTTGGAAAATATGTATATTTAGCATTTCATACTTAGCTGACTAAAAAATGTCAAAACTTTTTTATGGCATATTTTTGGCGTAACTGTGCCAAGCTGAATATGGGGAAGTGGGTTCTGTGACAGAATGGCTATTCTACACTGCCACCTTTGTGTTCAGCAATGCTCTGGTGTCAACGTCTGTACAAAATTACAGAGCATTAGATTTATGAACCAGCCATGGACAGCAGCATCAGAGATTTCTGCTGAGCATTGCTCTCAGCTTGTGTTTGAAGCCCAATTCCATCCAAATGTTATGCTTTGTTTTAGAGCTTGGAAAGAAGAATCTCACCAATGGGGACACAAATGAAAATAATAACCTGACAGAAATTATAAAGTACCCTATGTGGCCAAAGTATGTGGACATCCCTCTAAAATAATGAGCTTGAGTGTTTGCAGTGAATGATACTGGTACTGCTACAGCAATGCATGGACATTTTAGACACTTGTGCACTTCCTACTTTGTGGTAAGTGCAGCATTCATTAGTCGCTTCCAGGCTTGTAGTAAATGGAGTTTCTTCAAATGTAAGATAATGGCTTTATGAGCAGGGTTCTATGGGCCACTTTGTTGGCCAGTCCTTCTATCAGACCCAGTAGGAAGACCGACATAGTCAATGGTACTGGTAAAGTTGTAACCTGTGCGATAAATTGGGTGACATCAGTCCAGTAATGTTGAATGGAGGGGCATTGCCAAAGCACGTGGGAAAAATCAGCAGGAGAAAAGGTACATCTCTGTAGGGGCCCAATAAATATTTGCCTAGTTAGAGGGAGTATAGTAAATGCGATGGAGAAACTTGTATTGAATCAGCCTATCCCTTGCTTAAACAAGGTAGTCCCACATGTTGTCCCAATCATCCCCATTCAAATCAGGGATATCTCCCACCCATTTCTCTTTGCATCGCATAAGAGAAGGGGGTCTATTCAGAAACAATTCCTTCTAAACTGTAGATAAAGTTGTAACCAGGGAGTCTTCACCGTTCCAGAGATGAGGCTGAGTCACTCGAGCGAACCAAACTGCATGCCGCAGTTGTAGGTCCCGCTAGAAGTACCAATTTGGGAGGGCAAATTTGCCCTTGAGCTGGTCAAACGTCATCAGTTTACCTTGAAAGACAATATCGCCGATTGTCTTGATAGTTGATACCCTTCCCCACCCATAAAGCAGGGTCAGGTATCGACATCAGATGAAGATAACAAGGGTTCATCCAGAGAGGGGAATTTCAGAGAAACCTGGATTTTTGCCCCTGAGGATATCTTTTGGGCCATTCCCTAGGCTCTCAGTCTAATTTTCTTAGGGCCAATGAGTATATGTGGTGTCTGGCTCCCCCTATACAATAAAAATGTTACGCTTTCGCAGGACCCCACTAATTCTAGTGCCGCCTCCAATATTGTAGTGGCATCACTATCGTCCGCAACCAATCACCTATGTGCATAGACCATTTGAGCTGCAAGGTAGCACTTAAGTAAGTCCGGGAGGACCAGTCTCCCTGGCCCACGGCTCTAATCCCTAGATGGGGATAAAAAGACAGCCATAAAAATAAGCTAAAAAGTCTGGAGACTTTTGTAAAATAAGATTTTGTTGCCCAGATTGACACATGTTTCAAAAAATACACCAAGACCGGTAAGATCTTAATTTATTTTCCCCATGAGAGACAGGGGTGCATTTTTCCATGTCTCAGTCTTTTGCTGTAACATGCCAAGAAGATGCAGAAGATAGATTGCCATATAATCGGAAACCTAGGCTGTGATCTGCACCCCTAAACAGGTCATTTTGAGGACCTATTTCAAAGGAAGATCTGGGGCCACAGAGTTCCCCCCCCCCCGCCCCCACATCGAGTGGCAGTACAGTTTACCTTTAGGCCTGAGTATTGGGCAAAAGTGTCCATGATCCCTAAAAAAAACGCTCTCAAGGATATACTGAATTTATATACTTAATATACATAATTCAAGACTGGTTCTTACAAGAGACTTTTATTCACTATTAATTTATTATTATGTCTTTTTTATGATGAACTCACATGAAACTCCAGCCCAAGGGGAGTTTATATATATCTTTTTCACTACTTAAACACCTTTAATGTAATAAGCACCTTTGTATATAGGTGGGGAAAACATGCTTTTTTGTTTGAAATAATTTACACAATTAATAATCCCTTAATTTTTTTTTTTTCATTTTGATATCACAACTATTCTATGGTGGATATATATATATATATATATATATATATATATATATATATATATATATATATATAATCACAGTTCTCCTCCCCTCAACTGATATTTATGGTCACCATGCTGGACAAAACATTTCTCCAGACTCTGGGACTTTGTGGCCCATGTATAGTGAGTGGGTCATGCCAGAACAAGACATAGAGAATGCTTCTCTCTCTGTCTCTATCTCTCTCTCCACCCTACAGTGATTATGTGTATTTGAACAGGAGGGGCCAAAAAATTATTTGCACGGGAACAATTTGATGATTGCATGCCATTGGCTATTACCAACAGGGCACTGGAGAGTGAGAGAAGAAAGCATAATTTTCACTAAGAGAAAATGGTATTTTAAAGCCTAGGTTCACCTTTAAAAAAAACATTTTTTTTTTGCAGGAAACATATAATTTTTTTATTTTTATAGAAGCCTACAAAATACTGCGCCCGCGGTCAGTGGATCACAGGTGCAGTATCAGGCTCCTGCAAACTCTTTCTCCTTCTCTCTGTACCTCGGTATGGGCTGTCAATTGGAGAGCTTGAGAAAGATTCCATGGATTACAGGTAAACTAATTACCATCAAGAAGTTGAGTCCATCTGCTACAGTGAGAGATGGGTCTTGTAGTTCATTAATTCACAGATCCATGTGAATGAATGATGCAGCTGTGCAAGTGGAGCCCTGCACAGTCGTGGCAATTTTAAATGTGACAGCGGCTGTACTAGCTTACAAAGTTTATATATTTCTATTCTCCCTGTGTTACAAGCAGAAAATAAATTCCTCACAAGAACAGTTCTTCTGTGACACTAATATGTTGCACTTGTCTAATATTGATGGTTGGTGAGTGTGCATTTTTTACACACTTCTGGTGGAGCACTAAATGAAGGAGATTTTAAGCACTGCACATCTTGAATCACAATGGTTGTAGAATCTCAAGAGGACTTTATTAATATTTGTTAGACTTTTCTATAAATTGAGGCACAATTTATGGATTGGTGATTATGTTATTTTTATTTACATGAATTGTTATTTTTATTTACATGAATTTTTGAAGTAACACAGTAGTGCCTTACTTTTTTACTGTTTTGATTTTAAAGTGGGTTCAACCACTTAAAGGAACAGCTGCACTTTTATAGAAAGTTTTTTTTGTTGGCGCCACACTTATCATATTGTTTCATTTATTTTTTAATGGTGAGTCTTTTTATGAACATTTTTTTTCCCCCCCATTTTTTGGAAAATTAAGAAAAAAAACACGCAGCATGGGCCTACTTAGAATTACACCCCATAACTCATTCTGATATTCCTCTCGGGTATGGACATCCCACATAAGGATTTTTTTTCAGGTTTAGCTGCAAATGGGGCCCAAAATTTAAGGAGTACCGTCAAGCTTTCAAGGGGCAGAAATTATGCATTTAATTTCCTGACTACCTATCACATGTTTGGAGGCCCTGAAGTGCCAGGACCATAGAAACACCCACAAAATGACCACGTTTTGGAAAACAAACACCCCAAGGTATTTTTTAAAGAGGAAAAAGGAAACGTTGGAAGATTTCAGTTTTCTGCCACAAACCTAGTCATACAGAGGGGCTCAAAATCCAAGAAGCATGTTCAAGCTTTCTAAGGGCATAAAATATGCATTTCATTTCCTGACTCATTTTTGGAGACCCTGGAGCACTAGGAAAAAAGAGACCTCCACAAAATGACCACAATTTGGAGAGTTAAACATCCTAAGGTATTTTTAAGAGGCAATTTGAGTCTTTTGAAGATTTCATTTTTGGCCACAAGTTTTTGGAAAAAGTGAAAATTTATTTTTTAACACAAAGTTGTCAATGCTATAAGATATTTTCCACACACAGAATGGGTATACATAGAATTTCACCCCAAAACACATTCTGTTATTCCTCCTGAGTATGGGGAGATAGCACATATGTGATACTTTTAAAATGTTTGGACTGATTATGTAGCAGACATTGTATCTTGTGTATCACAAAAATCAACCAACATTGTATCAAAAATTGTATTGCAATGCTCTCCTCTATATGAGTGGTCAGGGATTATTGCTTTGTGTAGCGACACCTACAGCAGTCTGATTCCTTTAAGCCAAGCAAGCCTAGCTTACTGGTATGTGGCTGCCTTCGGAAATGCCATGTTCAATGACCAGAAAGCATAGGTGGCTGAACAAAAGAGTCCCTGTGGTTCCAGGAGTGCAGTTGTGCGCAGGGATGGCTGGGACTTGTATCTCACAGGAACGTAGTCAACATAATGTGCAGATGGGTCAGTTCAGGTGACAGGAGGAGACATGGTCAGCAAACAGGCAAAGCATCAGAAACACTGTTGTTGGCTGTAAACCTAAACCAACTTTAGGGTCTCTGCTCCTTCATCTATGTCTCCCATTCAGGGTGTTCCGCTGAGGGTGCCGGGCAGGCTAGGAGTCCACCCTGACTCCATGTAATCCACAGA
This sequence comes from Lithobates sylvaticus, assembly GCA_028564925.1. Taxonomy (NCBI): domain Eukaryota; kingdom Metazoa; phylum Chordata; class Amphibia; order Anura; family Ranidae; genus Lithobates; species Lithobates sylvaticus. The sequence goes on along the minus strand of CM053026.1, from coordinate 699,851,975 downwards.
AACTCATGTGGTGGCAATCAGAAACAATTTTGCTGGCTGCACTGGTCTAGTGTGGTGTTGATCAGGAACACTTCTGCTGGTTGCACTGGTCTAGTGTGGTGGTGATCAGGAACACTACTGCTGGTTGCACTGGTCTAGTGTGGTGGTGATCAGGAACACGACTGCTGGTGGCACTGGTCTAGTGTGGTGGTGATCAGGAACACTACTGCTGGTTGCACTGGTCTAGTGCGGTGGTGATCAGGAACACTGCTGCTAGTTGGACTGGTCTAGTGTGATGGTGATCAGGAACACTACTGCTGGTTGCACTGGTCTAGTGTGGTGGTGATCAGGAACACTACTGCTGGTTGCACTGGTCTAGTGCAGTGGTGATCAGGAACACTACTGCTGGTTGCACTGGTCTAGTGCGGTGGTGATCAGGAACACTACTGCTGGTTGCACTGGTCTAGTGCGGTGGTGATCAGGAACACTGCTGCTAGTTGGACTGGTCTAGTGTGATGGTGATCAGGAACACTACTGCTGGTTGCACTGGTCTAGTGTGGTGGTGATCAGGAACACTACTGCTGGTTGCACTGGTCTAGTGCGGTGGTGATCAGGAACACTACTGCTGGTTGCACTGGTCTAGTGCGGTGGTGATCAGGAACACTGCTGCTAGTTGGACTGGTCTAGTGTGATGGTGATCAGGAACACTACTGCTGGTTGCACTGGTCTAGTGTGGTGGTGATCAGGAACACTGCTGCTAGTTGGACTGGTCTAGTGTGATGGTGATCAGGAACACTGCTGCTGGTTGCACTGGTCTAGTGTGGGGGTGATCAGGAACACTACTGCTGGTTGCACTGGTCTAGTGCTGTGGTGATCAGGAACACTGCTGCTGGTTCCACTGGTCTAATGCGGTGGTGATCAGGAACACTGCTGCTGGTTACACTTGTCTAGTGTGGTGGTGATCAGGAATACTGAAGCTGGTTGCACTGGTCTGGGGACCCTGTGACTGGCGTGGTTGCAGTCAGGAACACTGTGGTTGGCTGCACTGATATGGCGACACTGTACTAATGTGGATAGTAATCAGGGACACTGGCTGCTGTAGTGACAAGGTGTAAAAAAAAGTGATCAACAGAGTGTTTCCTACAATTACAGAGCACTGACTGCAGCATGCAGCCTTTGTTTACATATGTGATCACTATGATTTGTCACAGTGATCACATGATACAGCGGTGGGAGAGGGAGGCCATAGATATACACCACCCCCTACCTGCAAGCGTGAGCCATCAGGCCATTTATTAACAAAGGCCAGGTGGTTAAGGACAGTCATTTCCAGAGAAAATGTGTCATACCCTAAAAAGTAGAGCTAGCTGCAGCATGGTGGCTTAGTGGTTAGCATTTCTGTCTTGGAGCACTGGGATTCTAGGTTTGAATCCCAGCCTGCCCTGTTCTCTCTGTGTTTGCAAGGGCCTCTATGCCTCCGTACACATGGTTCGGAAATTCCGACAGAAAATGTCCGATCGGACCATGTTGTCGGAAAATCCACCCGTGTGTGTGCTCCATCGGAATTGAGATCCTGCTCTCAAATTTTCCGACAACAAAATCCGATCGTGTGTCGAGAATTCCGACGGACAAAGTGCCACGCATGCTCAGATCAAATTACGAGACCAAAGCTATTGGCTACTAGCCTCTACGTAGTTCCGTCGTACGCAACGGACGTCACCACGTTCAGAATGATCGAATTTTCCGACAACTTTGTCCGCCCGTGTGTATGCAACACCAGTGTCGGACAAAATCCGTCAGAAAAAATCAGACGGATTTTGTGGTCGGAATTTCCGACCGTGTGTACGGGCGCTTACAAAACTAAGCTCAGATTCAATATGGGGGTACCATCATCCAAATAAAAATAATGGAAATTGAGAAAGGAGACAATTCCCCTAGTAGTCTCCAAAAAGACAAGAAATGGACTATCTTGGTACCTTGGACAGAATACACGTAGAGTATTTTGTTTTTTTATTATTTATTTATAAAATAAGAGGATATCCAAATACAGATAGGAGCATCATTTCCAATGTTCATACCAGAAAAAATATTTTAAACTACAATCTGTCTATACATGTGTTTCACTAATACCCAGTGTGCTCCGAGGTGGAGACAAGAGGTATAGTGGGTCATCAATGGACAAGTGTTCCTCTACATGTTTCGCAGAGTTCTACCGCTACTTCAGAGGATAATATCTGGAATGGAGTAACAAAGTATACATTATATCCAGAGAAAACAAAAAGTGATAGTAAGATATGATAAGCAAGATTAACCGCTTCCCGACCAACTCATGCAGATATACTGCGGCAGAATGGCACGGGCAGGCAAAATCACGTATATAAATGTGGCCCTTTAATTGCCTGCCCGTGGGTCGCGCACACGCTACCAGCGGCGCGCTCGCGACCCGGTCGGGAGCTCCGTGACCCCGGCCGCGGGACCAGCGGACTAATCGCCGCTGGTGTCCCGCGATCGGGTCACAGAGCTGAAGAACGGGGACAGGTATGTGTAAACAAACCTCTCCCCGCGCTTCCTACACTGCCTGTCATTGATCGGCTGTTCCCGGTCATCGGGAAAGCCGATCAATGACGTCAGACCTCAGCCCCGCCCCCTAATGTAAACAAGCACACATACGTCACAGCCCATAACCCCTCCCCTCCCCCTAGTGGTTAACTCTTTCACTGCATGTGTCATTTATACAGGAATCAGTGCATTTAAATAGCATTGATTGCTGTATAAATGACAATGGTCCCAAAAATGTGTCAAAAATGTCCCATGTGTCCGCCATAATGTCGCAGTCACAATAAAAATCGCTGATTGCCGCCATTACTAGTAAAAAAAAAAATATTAATAAAAATGCTATAAAACTATCCCCTATTTTGTAAACGCTATAACTTTTGCGCAAACCAATCAATAATCGCTAATTGCGATTTTTTTTTACCAAAAATTTGTAGAAGAATACGGATCGGCCTAAACTGAGGAAAAAAAATGTTTTTTTATATATTTTTTTGGGGATATTTATTATAGCAAAAAGCAAAAAATATTGCATTGTTTTCAAAATTGTTGCTCTATTTTTGTTTATAGCGCAAAAAATAAAAACCGCAGGGGCGATCAAATACCACCAAAAGAAAGCTCTATTTGTGGGAAAAAATGACGCCAATTTTGTTTGGGAGCCATGTCGCACGACCGCATAATTGTCAGTTAAAGCGACGCAGTGCCGAATCGCAAAAAGGGGCCTGGTCCTTTGGCTGCCAATCGGTCCGGGGCTGAAGTGGTTAACCACTTCAGCTCTGGAAGGTTTTACCCACTTCCTGACCAGGCCATTTTTGTGCGATACGGCACTGCGTCGGTTTAACTGACAAATGCGCAGTCATGCAACGCTGTACCCAAATAAAATCAATGTCCTTTTTTCCCCCCACAAATAGAGCTTTCTTTTGGTGGTATTTGATCGCCTCTGCACTTTTAATTCTACATTTTGAAAAAAAATACCAATATATTTTACTTTCTGCTATAATGCATATCCCCTCAAAAAAATGTATAAAAACTCATTTCTTTATCAATTAAGACCACTATGTATTCTGCTACATATTTTTGGGAAAAAATCCCAAATGTGTACAGTCGTATGCAAATGTTTAGGAACCCCTGACAATTTCCATGATTGTTATTTATAAATATTTGGGTGTTTGGATGAGCAACTTCATTTTGATCTATCAAATAACTGAAGGACACAGTAATATTTCAGTAGTGAACAGTGGCGGCTGGTGCTCAAAATTTTTGGGGGGGCGCAAACAAACAGCCTCACTGTGCCATCAAACGGTGCCACTGTGCCCATTAAACGCTGCCACTGTGCCCATCAAACGCTGCCACTGTGCCCATCAAACGCTGCCACTGTGCCCATCAAACGCTGCCACTGTGCCCATCAAACGCTGCCACTGTGCCCCAAGTGCTGCCACTGTGCCCCAAGTGCTGCCACTGTGCCCATCAAACGCTGCCACTGTGCCCCAAGTGCTGCCACTGTGCCCCAAGTTCTGCCATTGTGCCCCAAGTTCTGCCACTGTGCCCCAAGTTCTGCCATTGTGCCCCTTAAGTGCTGCCACTGTGCCCCTTAAGTGCTGCCACTGTGCCCCAAGTGCTGCCACTGTGCCCCAAGTTCTGCCACTGTGCCCCAAGTTCTGCCACTGTGCCCCAAGTTCTGCCACTGTGCCCCAAGTTCTGCCATTGTGCCCCAAGTTCTGCCATTGTGCCCCAAGTTCTGCCACTGTGCCCCAAGTTCTGCCATTGTGCCCCTTAAGTGCTGCCATTGTGCCCCTTAAGTGCTGCCACTGTGCCCCAAGTTCTGCCACTGTGCCCCAAGTTCTGCCATTGTGCCCCTTAAGTGCTGCCACTGTGCCCCTCAAGTGCTGCCACTGTGCCCCCTGCTTGCCCTCTGCACTTACCTTGTCCCGGTGTGCAGCTGGTGACGGCGTCAGGCGACGAGCGGTGTCTCCGTCGGATGTCTTCTCCCGCGCTCCTCCTGTCTTCTTCTGCAGTGATTGGACGCCTAGCGTCCAATCAGAGCGCCTGTGACTTCAGCCAATCAGGTGACAGGTAACAGACCTGGCAACCTGATTGGCTGAGAGGCGGGTCTGTGTTAGGGAAGCGATGTATTCGCTTCCCTAACACAATACTGTGTAAGCAGCGAACGCAAAGCATTGCGTCCGCTGTTTACACTTAGGGAAGCCTATTAGAGCTCACCGCTCTAATAAGGTCCCCTATTAGAGCTTACAGCTCTAATAGGGGCGCTTCCAGCAACACCCCCCCCCCCACTGTAATTCAGATGCCCGGCGCCCGATCAGGGGCCGGACACCTGAATAGGGGGCGGCAGCGGTGACAATAGATAGATTCATGCAATGCATGAATCTATCTATTGGTGATAGAGCGGTGCAGGAGAGGGGGGGCGGCGCTCCTGTGCCCTCTATGCACGCACCGCCACTGGTAGTGAAATTAGGTTTATTGGATTAACAGAAAATGCGCAATATGCATCAAAACAAAATTAGACAGGTGCATAAATTTGGGCACCCTTGTCATTTTGTTGATTTGAATACCTGTAACTATTTAGCACTGATTAATTGGAACACACAATTGGTTTGGTGAGCTCATTAAGGGCTCTTTCACACGGACGGTCCGTATGTCCGTTTTTCTTCCATCCGTTTTCGGATGAAAAACGGACATACATGTATCCCTATGGGATAGCGGGTGTCAGCGGATGAGCATCCGTTGACACCCGATCTCGTCCGTGCCCGCTATGGTCCGTTTCTGCAGACAGAGGAAAACCCTATTTTTCCATCCGTCTGCAGAGCGGAGCGGATGACGACGGACTCTACGGTCCGTCGTCACCCGATCCCCCATTGGGGAGAGCGGTGCTCTGACAGGTCCGTCCCTGCACGGAGCGCAGAGACGGACCTGTCATCTTCCTGCTCAGCGGAGATCGCTCCGGCGATCCCCGCTGAGCAAGCGGATATCCACGGGGCGGATCTGCACTGATCCGCCCCGTGTGAAAGAGCCCTAAGCCTTGAACTTCATAGACAGGTACATCCAATTATGAGAAAGGGTATTTAAGGTGGCCAATTGCAAGTTGTTGTTCTCTTTGACTCTCCTCTGAAGAGTGGCAACATGGGGGCCTCAAAACAACTCTCAAATGACCTGAAAACAGAGATTGTTCTACATTATTGTTTAGGGGGAAGGCTACAAAAAGTTATCGCAGAGATATAAGCTGTCAGTGTCCACTATGAGGAACATAGTGAGGAAATGGAAGACCACAGGCACAGTTCTTGTATGCGGCCAGAAGTGGCAGGCCGCATAAAATATTGGAGAGGCAAAGGCGAAGGTGAATTTAATAACGTTTGCATACGACTGTATATTGATTGGTTTGCGCAAAAGTTATAGCTTCTACAAACTACGGGATATATTTAGGGACTTGCGATCTGCAATTTTTAGCGGGACTGCGACATTGCGGCGGACAAATCTGACACTGAGTGACACTTTTTGGGGACCAGTGACACTAATACAGTGATCAGTGCTATAAAATTGCACTGATTACTGTATAAATGGCACTGGCAGGGAAGGGGTTAACACTAGAGGCGATCAAGGGGTTAAATGTTCCCTTACTAACTGCTTACTAACTGTGTGGGGCAGTGTCCCACTGAAGGAAAAGAGAGATTCGTAATTCAGCTTAGCTGAGTCACAAGATCTCTTTTTCCCTTCCTGACAGATATGCCGTTTGCCTTGTTTAGATAGGCAGATGGCAGATCCGTCTCTCCTGTGAACGATAGGACCTGCCAATTGGCTCCCGCTGTGATTGGACACCGCTGTGATTGGACCCCCAAACCGTGTGCACGAAATCATGTACAGGCACGTGATGTTGCGCAGTCGGGCCGCCCTGCCGAAGTAAATATATGTGGGGTGGTCCAGAAGCGGTTAAGTGGGGAAATGAAGAACACTGAGGCTTACCCATTGACCAACACACAAAGCCAAGGCAGTGGCACCGCCAATGCATGGGTTTCCTCCCACACTCCAAAGGCATGCTGGTAGGTTTCATAGGGGTGCGCAGGGGTTGTGCCAGGTGTGCCTGTGCACACCCTAATCCCTGTGCGGTGCTGATTCCCCCTACTACCTAGGCATCCCCCCATGTTGCGCCCCCCTACCGCAGTACTGCTGGTTTCCCTCCCTACCTCTCCTGCCAGCTGCTGCAGGGGATGTTTCAGGATGGAGAGCAGGAGAAGAGGCTAATCAATATGCCATTTAACGGCCCCTTCCTTTTCTAAATGAACACTGTGTTAAATCATAACTGAAGTGTAGTAAACTATGTTCACTATGCTTCAGTTTGTGAATGAACAGGAAGCTGCTCAGCACAGAACACTTCCTATTCATTCCCTATCCAGTGCAGCTGAGGCTGTTGAAAAGGGGTGTGTGTATGAGCTTTGGGGTGCACACTCTAATGCTATAATAGGCTGCACACCTGTAGTAGGTTTATTGCCCCAGTGTCTGTATCATACTTCCCAACATTTTGAGATGGGAATGAGGGACACCTACCAGCAAATGTATGTAGGCAGAGGACATGCCCCCCCCCTGTCACACCCCCTTAAAGGAGAATTAACCCAAAAAACGGTTAATTAAATCCACAAGGGCTTTTTTCCACTACTATTCCTTTATATCGGCTTCTAAAATTTACAAATGCAGCAATTTAGAATTTGCATGAAAGGTTTAATGCTGGGAAACACTTTTTCATAGATAAAAAGTGCATTTTATATACAACTATAAAGATCAGACCAAAATGAGGGACAAATTAGGAGGAAAGAGGGACATAGGGATATTGCTCCAAATCAGGGACAGTCCCTCCAAATCAGGGACAGTTGGGAGCTATGCTGTATAATATATACTACATGGATATGTGATAGGGATCTTAGAGTGTAAGCTCCTTGGGGGCAGGGACTGATGTAAATGTACAGTACTGCACACAATTGTCAGTAGTATATAAAATCCTGTAATAAAAGAATAGTCAGCTCTTTTGCCTTTCCCATGTGCTGGGTGTGCACCCATGGACTGCAGCTTCGTATATCTGTCACCTGTGAGGAGCCCAGTCCTTTCCCCATCATTGCAGAGTCTCCTCCATCCAGCATTACATGAGTCCTTGCCTATGAAGGGACTCCTTCCTCCTCTGTTATTGGATGATGAGGATAACAATATGCTCAGCCAGCCTGTCATTCTCCCCGGCCGCCTGTAGGAGGAGCTCCCATCAATCTCCCGGGAGGCTCTTCCCTGTATCGCTGTAGCCGATCAGGCGGCTCATAAATAGATTTTTTTAAATCGCCGATTTTTTTTTTCTGTGTGTGTGCGAGGAAGTTCCAGCGATCTTCTCTGACTTGTGTTTACATTTCCCGGTGCTCGATCCATCATGTCTTATCAGGGGAGGAAGAGCATCCCGCACATCACGGTAAGCCTTCAGCACCAGGCGCTGTCCTTTGTTATATTGGGTGCATGGATGGATGGATGGGGGGTGACCCCACTGGGGGGCAATACATGGCACATCACCACCAGGGGCATCCATTCACCAGGACAGGTGCAGGGGGCATTATATCCTATTATCACAGCGATACAGGACTGATATATCTCTACATTATATATATATATATATACAGGACTGATATATCTCTACATTATATATATATATATATATATATATATATATATATATATATATATATATATATATATATACAGGACTGATATATCTCTACATTATATATATATATATATATATATATATATATATATATATATATATATATATACATATATACAGGACTGATATATCTCTACATTATATATATATATATATATATATATATATATATATATATATATATACATACAGGACTGATGTATCTCTACATTATATATATATATATATATATACAGGACTGATATATCTCTACATTATATATATATATACAGGACTGATATATCTCTACATTATATATATATATATATATATATATATATATATATATATATATACACAGGACTGATATATCTCTACATTATATATATATATATATATATATACAGGACTGATATATCTCTACATTATATATATATATATATATATATATATATACAGGACTGATATATCTCTACATTATATATATATATATATATACAGGACTGATATATGTCTACATTATTATATATATACAGGACTGATATATGTCTACATTATTATATATATATATATATATATATATATATATATATATATATATACAGGACTGATGTATCTCTACATTATTATATATATATATATATATATATATATATATATATATAACAAGATATATCGGTCCTATATATATATATATATATATATATATATATATATATATATATATATATATATATATATATATATACATATATATACAGGGCGAATCATCTCTACATTATTATATATACAGCTTGTTCTCCACAATGACAGCCTGGGAGCACTGGGAGCACTGGGAGCACTGGGAGCACTGGGGTGGAACAATCCCGCCCACTAAGCACTGCACACTATACGATTTATATGTGCATGCCATGTAATAAGGCAAAGGACAATTACTCCCACTGACCAATCAGAATTGATCTTGCAGCCTTCATATTTGTGCACAGTTTTCTAAGGCAACGAACAATTACTGTTACTGACCAATCAGAATTTATCATGCAGGCTTCATATTTCTACAATATACTTTTTTTATTTTTTCATGCTATATAATTAGGCAAAGAACAATTACCCTCCACTAATCTATCAGAATTTATCTGGCCTGCTGTCATTGCAGCCTTCATATTTTTACACTATTTAATAAGGGAAAGAACAATTACCCCCACTGACCAATCAGAATTGATCTTGCATCCTTCATATTTTTGCACAGTTTTCTAAGGCAATGAACAATTAATGTTACTGACCAATCAGAATTTATCACGCAGGCTTCACATTTCTACACTATACTTTTTATTTTTTCATGCAATATAATTCGACAAAGAACAATTACCCCCCCCCCCCCCCCCCCCCCCCCCCCCCCCCCCCCCCCCCCCCCCACTAACCAAGAATTTATTTTGCCTGCTGTCATTGCCTTATTAAATAGTGCAAAATATGAAGGCTGCAATGACAGCAGGCCAGATAAATTCTGATTGGTTAGTGGGGGTAATTGTTCTTTGCCTAATTAAATAGCATGACAAAATAAAAAGTATAGTGTAGAAATATGAAGCCTGCGTGATAAATTCTGATTGGTCAGTAAAAGTAATTGTTCATTGCCTTAGAAAACTGTGCAAAAATATGAAGGCTGCAAGATCAATTGTGATTGGTCAGTGAGGGTAATTGTTCTTTCCCTTATTAAATAGTGCAAAAAATATGAAGGCTGCAAAGAACAATTACCCCCACTAACCAATCAAAATGTATCTTGCCTGCTGTCATTGCAGCCTTCATATTTGTGCACTATATAATAAGGCAACGAACAATAATGCCCCGTACACACGGTCGGAATATTCCGACTGAAAATGTCCGATCGGACCATGTTGTCGGAAAATCCGCCCGTGTGTGGGCTCCATCGGACTTTTTCCGTTGGAAATTTTCCGACAACAAAATCCGATCGGACAAAGTGCCACGCATGCTCAGATCAAATTAGGAGACCAAACCTATTGGCTACTAGCCTCTACGTAGTTCCGTCGTACGCAACGAACGTCACCACATTCAGAATGATCGGATTTTCCGACAACTTTGTCCGACCGTGTGTATGCAACACCAGTGTCAGACAAAATCCATCGGAAAAATTCTGACGGATTTTGTGGTCAGAATTTCCGACTGTGTGTACTGGCCATTACTCCCACTGACCAATCAGAATTTATCTTGCAGTTTTCATTATCGTTTGCACTATTTAATAAGGCAAAGAACAATTACTCCCACTGAACAATCAGAATTGATCTTGCAACCTTCATATTTTTGCACAGTTTTCTAAGGCAACTCTTACTGACCAATCAGAATTTATCATGCAGGCTTCATATTTCTACACTATACTTTTTAATTTTTTTCATGCTATATAATTCGTATTTTTGCACTATTTAATAAGGCAATGACAGCAGGCAAAATATATTCTTATTGGTTAGGCAAATAACAATTACCCCTGCTATCCAATCAGAATTTATTTTGCCTGCTGTCATTGCAGTCTTCATATTTTTGCACTATTTAATAAGGCAAATAACAGGCCAATTAGAATGTATCTTGCCTGCTGTCATTGCAGCCTTCATATGCACTACATAATAAGACAATGAACAATCACCCCCCACTGACCAATCAGAATTTGTCCTGCAGCCTTCATAGTGTTTGCACTATTTAATAAGGCAAACGGCAATTACCCTCCCTGACCAATCAGAATTTACCTTCACATTTGCACATTGTTCTTTTTTTCTGATAATTCTTGCTGGAGTGTGTTCTGCAATGGTTTGCACTGGTGGATTGATGACACTTGACAGATCCTGGATCCTGTACTGACAGTTCAGCTGTTTTTTTGATGTAGTAAAAATCGTGTCTCCTTTAAGAGAGAATAAACAGCGGCCGCCATGACAGGGACAACACCCCCACATCTATTCTTGGTAGGACCTCATACTGAGACATTGAAGTGGGGGGGATCGGTGGGAGAGGGTACAACGCCCTCTGCCTGCTGTTGTATAATAAGGCTGTCCCTTTAATTCATGTCACTATGAGGAGCATGTAGAGGTATTATTAAGGCTCACATGATAGCCGGGCATACCATCGCATGGGAGGCGAGAGAGCCGGGAATGCTGGGAAGTCGCCAGCCTTGGGAATGGATTCTGCCCGGGAGGATGTATTGTCTGTTTTTTTTGGGTCAAGTCACAGCTGAATTATATTCTTATCCCCATTCATTTATTGCAGAGATCTCAAATGATTTTTATTTTTTGCTATTTTCTGATGTTTCTTGTGAAAATATTCTACTAATAATTAAAATGCGTTCATGTAGCATTAATGCAGATGTTGGGTTTTAATAATGTATGTATGGAGGCAGGAAAAGAGTGCAGATTATGGTGATTATGTTATCTTCTAATGCTGAGAATAAAGAATGTCCAGGATGTATAAATAAAGATTGGTCTAATTAAATTAGATGTGACCCCAATCTGCCAGGTCACTCGTCACCAAGTGTATGGGGTCCGGATATTTATAGGAAGACATATTCATGAATGTGAAGCCAAGGAAGGAGGGAGGTCTCTATGATGATACGCTGCCTTTCATTTTCTATCCTGCACAGGGAAAGTGAAATTTGGTGTCTGATTGGACGCTGCCTGTTCTTTATTGTGCGCATTTCCAATGAGTGAGATTGTGTGTAAGTGCACTGCTTGTGTATTGTAAAACGTGGTTTGTTATGACAGGAGAAAATCAACGTTAAAAAACTCACTTAAAGAGGAACTGCAGTCTACATAATTTGTAATAAAAACATATTTGCCATTCTGAAGCTTCCCTTCAACCACTTTGCATATTATTTTATATATAATGCAATTCCATAGCTCCCAACTGTCCCTGATTTTCAAGAGGCTGTCCCTGATTTCAAGAGGCTGTCCCTGATTTCAAGGGACTGTCCCTGATTTCAAGAGACTGTCCCTGATTTCAAGGGACTGTCCCTGATTTCAGAGACTGTCCCTGATTTCAAGGGACTGTCCCTGATTTCAAGAGACTGTCCCTGATTTCAAGAGACTGTCCCTGATTTCAAGAGGCTGTCCCTGATTTCAAGGGACTGTCCCTGATTTCAAGAGACTGTCCCTGATTTCAAGAGGCTGTCCCTGATTTCAAGAGACTGTCCCTGATTTCAAGAGACTGTCCCTGATTTCAAGAGGCTGTCCCTGATTTCAAGAGAATGTCCCTGATTTCAAGAGGCTGTCCCTGATTTCAAGAGGCTGTCCCTGATTTCAAGAGACTGTCCCTGATTTCAAGAGACTGTCCCTGATTTCAAGAGGCTGTCCCTGATTTCAAGAGACTGTCCCTGATTTCAAGGGACTGTCCCTGATTTCAAGAGGCTGTCCCTGATTTCAAGGGACTGTCCCTGATTTCAAGAGGCTGTCCCTGATTTTAAGAGGCTGTCCCTGATTTTAAGGGACTGTCCCTGATTTCAAGAGGCTGTCCCTGATTTCAAGAGGCTGTCCCTGATTTCAAGGGGCTGTCCCTGATTTCAAGGGACTGTCCCTGATTTGGAGCAATGTTCCTCTGTCCCTCTTTCCCCCTCATTTTGGTCTGATCTATATACTGTATATACTCGAGTATAAGCCGACCCGAATATAAGCCGAGGCACCTAATTTTACCACAAAAAACTGGGAAAACGTATTGACTCGAGTATAAGCCTAGGGTGAGAAATGCGCAGCTACTGTAAGTGGAAAAAGGGTCAACAATGCCCATTTGCAGCCTCACTGTGCCCATTTGCAGCCATAGGTCCCCTGAACTTCAAACTTGGTAGTTAAGGGTTCCTAGATGCTCCCTATCTGCAGACAAAATGTGGGGTCTCTGGACCCAAAGGGTCCCGAAATGACATTGCTGCAGATGGACACAGTTGACCGACTTTGGGGTCCTGTATCTCGGGGCCACTTGGTGCTAGGAACCCCAAATTTGTATATCTTATAGTGTTGGTTCCACTGGGTTTGCATACTTGGGGTTTGCACCAAGTGGCCCCCAAATACGGGGCCCCAAAGTCGGGTCGGAAAATGTCATTCTCTGCTGCAGAAAAGTGCATGACTCGAGTATAAGCCGAGGGGGGCACTTTCAGCACAAAAAAATGTGCTGAAAAACTCGGCTTATACTCGAGTATATACAGTAGTTGTATATAAAATGCACTTTTATTAAAAAAAAAAAAAAAAAAAGTGTTTCTCCAGTGCTAAACCTTTCCTCCAATTTCTAAATTGCTGCATTTGTACATTTTAAAATCCAATATGAAGGAATAGTAGTGGTAAAAAAAAGCTTTTTTGGGGTTAATTCTCCTTTAAGGGGGCGTGTCCTATGCCTACATACGTTTGATAGTAGGAGTCTCTCATTCCCATCTCAAAATGTTGGGAGGTATGTGATTCTGTACTTGCCAAATATGCTGCAGAAATCTCCCTCCACTGAGTCTGGCTGCATCCATTTTAACTGTGGGCAGCGGAAGCTGCTGCCTGTTCACTTCCTGGATTTACACAGAGACACACCTACAGCTCTGCAGCTCTCATTGGCCTTCTTATGACTTGTCCCCACTTCCTTCCTGGCAAACTCTCACAAGAGTGAGAGAGAGAGCTGTGCATGATGTCATAAGCCTAGGCTAATGACCAGACAAGAAACAGGAAGTGGGCTGTATAAGGTATTTACTGGCAGAAAAAAAAAATGTTTTACTATCCAAAGTTAAAACAACAAGAGCAAAAGATTTAATAGATGGAAAAAAATGACTGAAGGTCCACTTTAAAGGATATGTAAACATTCATTTTTTTTTTAAATTAAAACTAACTTGTACCACCTGCCCCACCCTATTAGATTGTAAGCTCTTCTGAGCAGGGCCCTCCTAATCCTCTTGTATTTTATTGTATTATAATTGTATTGTCTCCCTTTTATATTGTAAAGCGCTGCATAAACTGTTGGCGCTATATAAATCCTGTATAATAATAATAACATGTTATACTTACCTCCACTGTGCAGTTGGTATTGCACAGAGTGGCCCCGATCCTCCTCTTCTGGGGTCCCTCAGCGGCGCTCCTGGCTCCTCCTCTTCTCGAGTGCCCCATGTTCTGGCAAAGTAACAAATGCGAAAAAAGTCTAAATGTAGCTGTCATATAACCACATTAATCCAAATTAGTCCTAACTAACACCTCACCCACCCTGTTAGCTAGTTTTATTTTTTTATTTTTTTTTTTTTTTTTAGGGCTCTTTCAGATGGGCATTGAAAATAGACAGTTGGGTCGTGTTTTTAACACTTCTGAAACGCCTATAAATGTCACTCAAAATTGTTACAATAGGAAGCGGATAGAGTTGTTCACACACAGGCAAAAATAACGCTGCCTGCAGAGTTTGGCGGGTGTTGCTGCTTTGCAACTGCCTCCATTCACTTCTATTGAAACGCACCACAACCGTAAATTAAATGTACTATAAACGCACCTATGGCATTTACAGTGCATTTACGGTGCGGTTGCAAAGTGTCAAAAGTGATCATTTACCATTTTAGGCTTGTAAAAGAACACACAGGGTGTTTGAGAAATTTTGCTGATGCAACATAAACGCTTTTACGATACATCCTAAATGCTCTTTAATGCTATAGGTACGTTAATGCACTTTTAGGCTGCTTTAAAATCTAACGCAAGTGGAAGAGCCCTTACTGTTTGTATGCAACGTTTAATTTACTCTTGCGCAAAAAATACAAAAATTATGGCAACTTTTTTTTTTTTTCCGCATTCTTTTATTTTAAGAATTCTGAAATATTACAATGCAAGGAAAACATACAAAAACCTCTTACAACTAATAACAGGAGTATATAAACGAATATATGAGCAATAAAATAGAATAAAAATGTTCCATGATATGGATAAGAAGATAAAATTATTTAATAATAATGTAAAGATAAAGTAATGTTACATAAAGCTACCGTAATGTTATTATAACTGGTTACATAATAAATGATAAGAAAATACAATGTATAACTGAGGAAAAAAACATTTAAAGTAACACTAAAGTCTCAGTTTTTATTCATTTAAAAACAACAAACATGTTATACCTGCTCTGTGTAGTGGTTTTTCACAGAGCAGCCTGGATCCTCCTCTTCTCGTGTCCCTTGCCGGCACTCCTGGCCACTCCCTCCTGCAGAGTGCCCCACAGCAAGCAGCTTGTTATGGGGGCACCCAAGCCGAGCCGCTGCTCTGTGTGTCTATTAGGACACAGAGCCACGGTTCAGCCCCACCCCCTCTCTCTCCTCATCGGCTCGCTGACTTTGATTGACAGCAGCGGGAGCCAATGGCGTGGCACTGCTGTCTCAGCTAATGAGGAGGGGAGTCCCGTGCAGCTGAAACTCTTCTGCAACATCGCTGGATTGAGATGGGGCTCAGCTAAGTTTTAGGGGGTTGAGGGGGGCTGGGAAAGGGAGGAGTAGGTATAAAAGGAGGTTGGTGGGAGGGGAAAAAGTGTCCTCTGATCCAACCGGGAGGGAAAAATGGTCCATATATATATAAAAATAAATTATATAGGCGATGATCGATATAAACTAATGCGGCGTACACACGGTCGGAATTTCCGATGGAAACAGTCCGATGGGAGCTTTTCATCGGATTTTCCAACCCTGTGTACGCCCAACGGTCTTTTTCTGTCGGAATTTCCGACGGACTTTGAATTGAGAACCTGTTCTCAATTTTTCCGGATTTTTATCGGATTTTCCGATCGTGTGTATGCAATTCCGACACGCAAAATTCCGACGCATGCTCGGGAACAATTCGACGCATATGTCATGAAATTTATTATTTGTTTCTTTGAGAAAACTTGTACACACGAAATTCCGCCAGCAAAAGTCTGATGTGAGCTTTTGGTCGGAAATTCCGACTGTTTGTATGCTCCATCGGACTTTTGCTGGGGAATTGCCGCCAGCAAAAGATTGATTGCAGGTTCTCAATTTTTCGTTTATTTTTCGGAAAAAGTTCAGTTCGGAAACTCCGATCGTCTGTAGCAATTCCAGCGCGCAAAATTCCTACGCATGCTCGGAAACAATTCGACGCATGCTCTGAAGCATTGAAACAAATTTTTCTCGGCTTGTCGTAGTGTTGTACGTCACTGCGTTCTTGACGGTCGAAAGTTCAGCAAACTTTTGTGTGACCGTGTGTATGCAAGCCAAGTTTGAGCGGAATTCCGTCGCAAAAACCATCCAAGTTTTTTTCCGAAGGAAAAACTGTTCGTGTGTACGGGGTATTACAGTTTCCATATTTTCTATATCATGAACTCTATGGAACCAATTTCCTATATGGGAGCCACAGAGGACTTCCATAGAGCTGGGATGCAGGATTTGGCTGCCTTAACTAGATGGATAATGATAGGTTTTTTTTTTTGTACATTTTGAGAGGAGTATCATTATGGTATAGGAGGAATATAAAGACAATTAAATGGAAAAACATTGTATTTAATTTGTTAATGACCACACAATGCTTTGTACCAGACATACATAAATCACTAGAGAAATGAAAGAATGAAATATGGACTTGTCTCTTCAGTAACAATATAATAATGACATTTGCTTTGCTCTATAACAAACACTAATGAGTATATTTATAAAAAAAATGTACATAGCAACTCACCCAGTGAAAGTGAATGTACATTTTGTTCTGTGCTATTGGGGAAGGAAAAACAAATGTTATTTAGCTATTTTCTATGCTGGTTGAAAATAATTTCCATTGATTTAAAACAGAAAATACCACATTTGGCCAATTGGAAAAAAAAACAAAACCTCATAGCAGGTTTAACCTTCCTCAACTTTTTCAAGTTTTTCCTTTATATTTACTTTAAATGCATGTCTATACATTCATGCAGAAATATGTTTGCTTCTCCAGTGCGATCACAGCCCCTTGTGTAGGATCATCTTTAAATTTCTCAAAGCTGCGCTATTAGTCCCCATTCACATGTGGAAGCCCGAGTGCTTTCACACTGGGGTAGGGTTAGCACCTCATCCCTTTAAACCCCAACACGTATTAATTACTCTGGCTGATTAAGGTGATAATTAAACTCACTTGGCGCCTTATCTGCATTCCATTAGTTCCAGAACCTGTGTAATTCATATGTGTTCATGTTTAAAGGGATGAGGTGGCAACCCTACACTGGGACGGTGCGCTTGCGGGATGTTAGAAAAAGTCCTGCAAGCAGCATCTTTGGGGCAGTTTGGGAGCGCTATATACAGCATTCCCAAAACCCCCAAAAAGCTTCTGAAGCGCCTGAAAAGCGATTTGGAAGCGCCGAAACACGGGCGCTTTTAACCCCTTCTTCGGACGCTAGAGGGGGTTAAAAGCACTCCACTAGTGTCCGTAAAGCGCCGATAAAACGAGCAGTGCTTTAGCACTAACTTTCGGGCTGCCCCAGTGTGAAAGTAGCCATACTGAGACAAATACAATGTACAGGGGGTCCCCGACTTACGAACGCCCGACCTACGAACAACCCCTACTTACGAACGGGGCGCTGCGGGGACCCTCCGACATTTTTCGTTGTTTTTCGCCGTGTTCCGGCCGTTCTGCGCATGCACGGCCATACGGAGCCTCGGAAAATGCCGGAAATGTCCGTAATTTGCCGCGCATGCGCAGAACGCCATTAGACGGAACATCGGAGATCTCCGGAAATCTCTGTATTTGTCGGTCTGCGCATGCGCGGCCGACTTACGAACATTTCCGACTTCCGTACAGGCGGGCAGTCCCTAACGAGTTCGTAACTCGGGGACCCCCTGTATATACAATGTTTAACACAGTCATGTATTCTTTTAACCCTCTATGGTGAAGGTAAAATAAACCTTAACCCAGTGTCCTCAAGGTGCCCCAACAGGTCATTTCCATTATTTTGCACAGGTGATTTGATCAGTTTCCAAAACTACATTTATATCATTTTGTTCACACAAATAAAGCTTTCTTTTGGTGGTATTTAACCACTTCAGCCCCGTAAGAATTTTCTCCTTACTAATCAGGCTATTTTGTGCAATACGGCACTTTGCCGCTTTAACTGCCAATTGCGTGGTCGTGCAACGCTGTACCCAAACAAACAAAATTGATGTCTTTTTTTCCCCCACCAATAGAGCTCTATTTTGGTGGTATTTGATCACCTCTGCGGTTTTTATTTTTTGCACTATAAACAAAAAAAACCTGACAATTTCTCTGCTATAATACATATCCAAAAAATGTATTCATCAGTTTAGGCCAATATGTATTCTACATATTTTTTGGTAAAAAAAAATAAAAAATATCGCAATAAGCGTATATTGATTGGTTTGCACAAAAGTTATAGCATCTACAAAATAGGGGAAAGATTTAGGGACTTTTTTTTATTATTATTGTTTTTACTAATAATGGCGGTGATCTGCAATTTTTAGCAGGACTGTGACATTGCGGCAGACGAATCGGACCCTAAGTGACACTTTTTGGTAACCAGTGACACCAATACAGTGATCAGTGCTATACAAATGCACTGATCACTGTATAAATGGCAGGGAAGAGGTTAAGTGTTCCTAGGGAGGTGTTTCTAACTGTCAGGGGGACGAACTGACTGAAAAAAGAGAGAGAGATCGCTGATCACTAGGAATAGCTGATCTCTCTCTCCTCCCCTGTCAGAATGGGGATCCCCGTTTTGTCTCCCGCAGTATATGTGCGGTGGGCGGTCCGAAAGTGGTTAAAGTGATTTTAAACCTTTAATTTCTTTCTTTTTTTTAAAATAACAAACACATTATACTTACCTGCTCTGTGCAATGGTTTTGCACAGAGCAGCCCGATCCTCCTCTTCTCGTGGCTTCCACCAGCACTCTTAGCTACTCCTGCCGTCAAGTAAACCGCTTGCTGTGGGGGTACTCGTGTGGGCTCTCTCCTGAGCCTCCTCTATGGACACAGACAGCGGGGCTTTGCCATGCCCCTGCTCCCTCTGATTGACAGCAGCAAAGGGCCAATGACTTCCTGCCCGGGCTGCGTGCTTGGATAAGGGTCTGCTATGGACTTTGGGGGGACCCCCATGCCATTTTTTCTGCGTAGATGTTCCCCTTTAAATCCATTCCAGGTGACGGGGCTCGCGAGGTGTCAATCTCGCCGATGGAGGCGGCGACATTCACTTCCTTCGCTAGTCCCGTCTATAGAATATTAAAAAAAAAGTCACAGTTACTTTGCTGAGTAACTAATTACTTTTCCAATGTAGTAACTGTGTTACTAACGCAATTACTTTTTGGGAGAAGTAATTTGTAACTTAAAGCGGTTCTGCACTGTCTGTATTTTTTTTTTTGTGCAATGCAATGGATTGCAAGATGTTATTAAAGTACTCACATATTCATGTACACCAAGTCATTGCTGCCGGTTTTTGTCCTTTAAAATAATTTAGAAACATCCTTCCTGCTGGGTGCCATCTTGCCTGTGGGCATGTGAAACCCCACAGGCACTTCAGATGGCCCAGCATGCACTGCCGTTACTGCGCCGATCTCGCGCGTGCGCAGTAACGGCGAAGTGCAGCTCACGTTCTCCGATTTCGGAAGAAGTGGCCGAAATCTTGCAAGATTTCGGAAGATGTCCGCACTGACTCCTGGGATCAATGACACCAGATCCCAGGAGACAGTGCGGCGTGACGACGATGGACGCAGAGACCCCACCCACCACCGCAGAGACAGAGGAAAGGAAGTCAGCGATTACAAGGTAAGTGGAAAAAAAAAACCACTTCATTTATTACTCTTTGCCTGATTTGGAAGGCAAAGAGATTTACTAAATGAAATGTGTGCAGAACCACTTTAACTAATTACTTTTTAAAGAAAGAAGACCAACACTGAACATAGATGTGCCAAGCTTGTAGCATTATACTCAAAAAGACTCGAGGCTGTAATTGGTGCCAAAAGTGCTTCAACAAAGTATTGAGAGCCAATTCCGTGAATACTTATGTACATGTCATTTTTTTGTTTTTTATTTTTAATAAATGTGCAAAGAATTCAAACAAACGTCTTTCATGTTGTCATTATGGGGGTATTGTTTGTAGAATTTTAAGGAAAATAAAGAATTGAATCCATTTTAGAATAAGGCTGTAAGAAAATGTGGAAAAAGTGAAGCTCTGTGAATACTTTCTGTATATGTCTTCTTGTACTTGTTATGGAAGAGCCTGGCTGGTTGGTAATTCACATTCTTTTCTCCAGCTTTTATAAATGAGTTACAATGTTGCGGTTTCCTGGCTGTGTCTTTCTATAAGATGGTGGAAGCAGTCTTGTTAATGGCAGCAGTATTTCAGCTAGCCTGGACTTCTTTATGTCGGAAGTAAAAAGCACGCTGCATACAAAGTAGTCTTCAAACAGCTCTGCTTTCCCCAGGGGGCACGCCGATCTTTTAAGTTAACTATTGGCTGCATTGGCATCATTAAAAATACCCCTTGTTCATTGTACAGACAATGGGATCAGGAATGTGTATGG
Organism: Lithobates sylvaticus; assembly: GCA_028564925.1. Taxonomy (NCBI): domain Eukaryota; kingdom Metazoa; phylum Chordata; class Amphibia; order Anura; family Ranidae; genus Lithobates; species Lithobates sylvaticus. Next base: position 699,831,273 of record CM053026.1, on the reverse strand, counting down.
GCAAATAAAGGCCTTTAATGCAGGATTATTCTGCTGCATTTCTTAAAATAAAAAGTTAAAAAAGTACAAGTTAAATGGATGATGTCATCAGAAACTTTCGTTGTTTCTTCTCTGTATACAGACAGCCCTGTATGGATGGCATGGTCATAAAATGGTTAAAACTGGCGGGGGACCTACTCTGTAGAGCTTGTAGAGGGCAGCTAGATGAAAGGAAAAGGAAAGCATACTTTTGCAAGCTTGCTTGATAAGACTGGTGTTTTTTTTTTGTATAGAGTAAAGAAGGGTTATAAAAATCGTCATCGGTGTTCCATTGGGGGAGATTTCTCTTCCTTCCTGTCCCATAGCCAAAAACAGGAAGTTAGAGAAAATTTCTGCAAAGTGAGGAAATCCCTGTTTGTCACCGAAACTAGTGTCCCCAATGGAAGATTTCCCCTCTATTCCTGTCTTCTTAAGCAGTACACATCAGGGACGTGCGGTGAGGTCAGTGGCTGGTGAGGCACTGGCTAGTATCAGAGCCAGATACACACAGGTTATATACGCAGCGATCGTTGGAGCGAGAGCAATAATTCTATCACTAGACCTCCTCTGTAACTCTAAACATGTAACCTGTAAAAAATTTCAGAGCGTCGCCTATGGAGATTTATAAGTACTGAAGTTTGGCGCCATTCCACAAGTGTGCGCAAATTTGAAGTGTGACATGTTGGGTATCTATTTACTCGGCGTAACATCATCTTTCACATTATACAAAAAAATCGGGCTAACGTTAGTGGTTTTTTTTTTTATTCATATATTGTCTTTCAACAAAAAAGACACGTTTAAAAAAATTGCTGCACAAATACCATGTGACATAAAAAGTTGAAATGACCGCCATTTTATTACCTAGGGTGTCTGCTAAAACAATATATATATAATGTTTATGGGTTCTGAGTAATTTTCAAGATAAAAAATTATGATTTTTACATGTAGAGAGAAGTGTCAGAATTTGCCTGGGTGGCACGGGGTTAATTACCTTAAGTAAGTAATATACAAACAATTATTATATATATATATATATATATATATATATATATATATATATATATAATTATATATTGTTTTTAAGGTAATTTACTATATTTCCAACCAGTAATTTCACATTAAATAGATAATAAATTATTATGTTATAACATATAGCATATAAATATATGATTTAGCTTGAATGTAACAGTACCCTTTTCAACAGAATCAGTTTCTCCCTCTTAACTGTGTGAGAAAAACATGGGATTGTGGGTAAATCTTACACACATAAACACATGTTTTTAGTAGTTAAGAGGGCTGGACTGGAAGGGAGCATGTGTCTTTTAGACACATGCCCCTTCTATGACACTCCAGTGAGAGGCATGCCTCCACTGCAGCATTTTTATTGGACAGCTGGGGCCAATGGTACTTTACCATTGGTCCAAGTCTCCAAGCTGTTCATTGAGCTCAGTGCCTCTGACAAGAAGTGAGAGGCACTGTGAGCTCATCCTCTCAGTCTAATACAAAATGTGTCAGCTTGTATTTAAACTGGCCGCTCTGTATGTAGCTTCTGACAGGCTGCACACTGAGCCCCATATCTCTGGAACCATAGGTCCTAGGAGCCCCACATTTTTTTACCAGTGGTGGCTTAGGCTACAAAACTCCCATACCAGGTCCCATACCAGGTCTCTGTGAAGGGGGTCTCCCTCGAGGCTCAATTTTATTTATTTTTTTAACGTTCACATAGAGAAAGTGAATCTCCCTAATATGGTCACAGACAGCAATAAAAACCTGGCAGGTGTTCTAATCCCTCTCCACTCTATTGAAGAAAATAAAATAAAAATAGTTTGGTACAATAGATAGCAAGATGCTGCTCCAGGTATTCTTCACACTTCTCAGATATTCAGATGCCAGCGCAGTTCATTCACATAGAACACAATCCACAAGTCCGGACTGCTGCATGAAATACATCCAACTTTATTGTAGTAAAAGCACCCATCGGATTTTTTCAGACGGATTTTGTCCGAAACTGGTGTTGCATACACACGGTTGGACAAAGTTGTCGGAAAATCCGATCGTTCGGAATGTGGTGACGTTCGTTGCGTACAACGGAACTACGTAGAGACTAGTAGCCAATGGCTTTGGTCTCATAATTTGATCTGAGCATGCGTGGCACTTTGTCTGTCGGAATTCTCTACAAACGATCAGAAAAAGTCAGATCGGATTTTGTTGTGGGAAAATTTTAGATCCTGCGCTCAAATTTTTTCCGTCTGAATTTCCGACGGAAAAAGTCTGATAGAGCCCACACACGATCGGATTTCCCGACAACATAATCCAATAGGACCTTTTCCGTTGGAATTTTCGACCGTGTGTACAGGGCATAACTCTATGGGAACTGAGGAAAGTCAATGCGTTTTGTGCTAACTTAGTGCTTATTCATTTAAAAGCGCTGATTTAGCACAAAACCCTCGTTTTGTTACAGTGCTGTATTGGAGTGCTTTTACTACTACAATAAAGTTGGATGTATTTTCGGAGTGCAGCAGTCCGGACTTGTGGATTGTGTACTAAATAAAAAAAGTTTTGCCTTTAGTTATACTTTATTCTTTTTATCTATTTTTTTTTTAACTAAAAGCTACCAGCTACAAACGCTGGAGCTGCTGACTGTTAAAAGATCTGGTACTTTTCGGTCCATGGGGTCCAGCATTGTCTTCCTGCAGCAGATTTTTCTCATCGCTGCTGCCGCCATCGTGGATTTGGGAGCCAGCTGTGACCTACTGATGAATCACAGCTGGTCACCACTGCCCATGGGTAGAATTGCATGACATTGTGACGAGACTAATCCTGCAGCCTCCTGGGATATTGTAGTTGGCGGGGAGGGGGTGAGAGTTAGACAAGCAATACCATTCTTGCCTAGGTGAAAATTGAGTAAGTGGAAGCAGTTACCTATAAAAAGGTACTCACTCCTTGTAAAAAAAAAAAAAAAAAAAAAAAATCATCAGGGGTGGGGGTGTTGAGGAGGATGAGTGGTACTTATACTTTTGAGTGAAGGTCTGCTTTAAAGTGGAAGTAAACCCTCCTATCGTTTTCAGCCAAGAAAGCTGCCATCTTTGCCTCTGTTTAATCTTCAACTGCCACGGTGCTGCACATGTGATCCGTTATGACACCAGCCATTGGATGGTTTGACTGTTTGGTTGAGAGCACAGCCAATGTGCAGTTAGAATTCACGGCATGCCTTTTTTTTTAAACTGTTAAATCGATGGGTTTACTTCCGCTTTAAATAAATCAGATATGCTATGGAAGGTGTAATATTGGTATAATGATAGTGCAATTAGGATGCATTTTAATTAGAAAAAAGAAGAAATATACAATGAAGAACAGGAGTCTGACACATTGACATTGCAATGTAGTGATTTTTAATGTTTGATCAAACAGGTCACTATTTATTTAAAAGTTGTTCTTCTGCATCAGTATTAGCATTAATATGGGTTCCTATATTGTAGTCTATGGGTGGTATAGTGGCTTAGAAGTTCGAATGTTTACCTTCCAGTACAGGGGTTCTTGGTCAGAGTTCTCCGCTAGGACACTATCTGCATGGAGTTTGCATGTCCTCTCTGAGTTTGCATGGGTTTTCTTTGCTTACACCAGTTTCCTCGCACACTTCAGGCATTCTGGTAATGGCTCCTGTCTAAATTGGCCATTTAGCGACGTAAAACGGCGGCGGGCGGTCCGGAAGTGGCATTTTATCGCTAGAAATAGCCTCTAGATAAAAAAAACGGTCTCCTAACTTTTTTAGCTGGTTCCTAGATTCAAAGCAAATTTGTCAAGCCCTGGCCAAGGTATATTATAGCAGCTAAGGTATTTCAAAGTGCAATTATTCTTTAAATCAACTCTGTCACCAAAATAAAAATGGTCAAAATGCGCAACCAGTAAAGACAGTTAGTACTGACCTCGTCTTTACTGCCGATCTCTGCTGTATTGTAAAAAACAAACAAAAAACAAATGCATCTTGAAGAACCTTATTCTGCATATCTGACACTTCCAGGAGTGCCGATTTCTGATCTCCCTATGCACTTAGTGGTTCCTTCCAGTATTCCTTATCTCTCTACAGGACACAGTAGTGGCTTAGAGACTAGTGGGAGGAACCACAGTGCATGGGAGGGGGAAGGTGAGGAGGGGGGGCAGAAATACCACATTCCCAGAAGTATCGGATCCTGAAGGTTCTTCATGTAGCAATTTCAGCAAAGATATAGCAGAGATCAGCAGCGCATTTTTTACCATTTTTATTTTGGTGACGCATTCAAGCTACATCAGCAAATTACAGGTATACAGAAAAGTTATATTTATCAGTTATATGTTACTTCCCTCCTAGTTCCCTGATTCTGGGACAGTATAGCTGATCCAGGACTAATATGAGACTAAAAGCAGGAGGCCGGTTTAAAGTAGAACTATAGGCAACATGTATTTCCATTTTGGATAGAGCAAGGGAGGGTTATAACCCCGTCAGATTTTATTTTTTTGCCATCTGTGTCCCAGTGCTGAGATTTCCCTTCACTTCCTGTCCCATAGCCAAACAGGAAGTGAGAAGAATTCACTGCAATTTAAGGGAATCCATTGGGGACCCCCAGCTCACCAGAACTAGGTTACCAATTGGAAGATTCCCCCTCTATTACTTTTCTAGGGACAACACCAAAATTTGTGATTTTCTTTCACTGTACTGATAACAGTAAACTGGAAACTGTGATTTCTCTCTTCTGTCATCACTGTTGCCTTTGGCATTGGTATGAAAGATTGCAGCAAAATCAGGTTATGAGTGAATATGCTTTCTCAGCCTATCAACAGGAATTTCTTTGGCTGCCAAGACTGATGGGCTACTCTATTTATTTGGAGAGAGTCAGGTGATCAGGGTTATTTCACCTGGGCTGTGGCCTGGGTGGGTGTGTGTGGAGCAGCAGAAGAGGTGTAGGGATGAAGCCTGAAACCTAGCCACGTGTAAAGGGGCTCAGACCGAGGGGAGCCTGATCGTTGCCAGGAGGCATAGGAGAAGAAGTTGCCAGAGGGTCAACCACTCTTGTTGCCAGAGACAGGTGTCAAAGGGATGGAGTTTTGAAGGAGTACCAGAGCAGACTCTTCATCAGCCGGGAACTATGAAGTGTTGGGAAAGCTTCAGGAGAGAACTCATCCAAGACATACGGCGGGTAACTGTAAGTAAGGCTTGAAGAGAAGTACAGCGGGTAGCTGTAAGTAAGGCTTTGAGTGAAGCTTGAGAGATCCAGCGGGTAGCTGTGAGTCCAAAGAACCCATCCTTGAAGAATACAGCAGGTAGCTGTGAGTTAAGCGTGAGAAGTCCAGCAGGTAGCTGGGAGCTAAGCTTGAGGATCTACAGTGGGATACTGTGAGTAAAGTTGTTGCTATAGGAGACAGCAGTTGCTACAAGATACAGATCGCTGCATTTAGCTTAAAGGCCCTTCTTTTTCTGTATTGCTTTCTGCCTAGTTCTATTTTTGCCAATTTGCTATTGCATTTGCCTAAGGGTTTCCTGTGCCCTATCCCTCTCTACCCCTGTTCTTGTTAAGAGAAATAAAACTTTATTTGTTCATTTTTAAGAGTGATTGGCGCCCAATCTTTCCACCTTGCACTACATCTACCATGCCTAGTAACCTGCACCCTGAGGAGGAATGTCAGCCCCTCCAGGCTCTGGGGGTCACCACCAGGCCTTTGAAGGTTGGGGAAACCTCTACGTATGGTATTACCATGCCCCTTCGCCTTTGCGTCTCTTAGCCCCTCCTCACCATCCCTTCCCCTTTTGTGTATTGATTAGATCCAATGGCCAACCACTGGGAACAGATTTTCCATTTAAAGTGACACTAATCTCTGGTTTAAAAAATACATTTTTATTCAAGTATGTATGGACTAAAAAAAAATCCTATTGCTCTCAGCCTCCTCCAACTCTCAAAATTATTATATTTTTTGCTGCTGTGATTTGACTTCCTGTTGTAGGATGGCTACGTTTGTTCTCTCTGGTCCCTCTGTATGTAGAATTGTAGCCACCCTCTTTTGCTTGCTCCTGAGATTGGACTGTGGGACTATGGGATGTACTGATTGTTTCAAAAATGGAAATGAGGGGAAAAGGGGAGAGGTTCAGGAGCTCGCAGAGGAGGCAGAAAAACACAGGAAGAAACTATTTCATGAAAAATAGATTACAGGGCCATTAACATGTTACTAAACCCACAACAGTAAAATCAGTCTGTATATGCAGTAAAGCATTCTTGTTATAATCACTGTAGAACCTAAGGGGTTAATCCTTCTCATTGTGTAAAAAGGCTGTTTGATCCGGTCTTCTCTGATCTTCCCCTTCCTTCACTGTCCCCAATCCATCTTTTGATAGAACAGAGCCTTTGGAGTCACTCTGCACATGCTCAGTTTGGTGTGTATTTTTCTTGGGAGTGTGCATGTAATCAGCGCAGGGCCAATCAGCACTGTTCAGACAGAGGGTCAGGGGTCCTGCAGCCTCAAAGGACAGTCAGAGTAGAATGAAAACTCCCCTACAAGCTTTAACTAGTCACTGATGAGAAAAGGTGTTTATATTTACAAAAATAATTGCATTTCCATGTTCTGCGTACTGTGGGAGACCAGATATAGTGAATGCAGGCTCCTGGGTTTAGTAACACTTTAAGTACCAGATGATTTTTGGAGAATAACGATATTGTTTAGTGGCATTTTATTAAAATGTAGTATTACTGAACTGTATTTCACAGGACATTAGGTTCCTTATTTAAAAGAAAAAAAATTATAAGCGCTCAAAAAGGCACGTTTACCCTTTGAGAATATACTACTACATCACTTCATATGAGTCCTATTAATAGGAAAGTGACATAGAGTAAGTCATTGACTTCTAATGCAGAGTAAGCCCCAGGTCACACCGGTGCAACTTGTCATGTGATTTGACAGGTCCTGTGGGATTCGATAAAAATCGTAGAAAACCACCAGACTTTGCATCTCCAACTCTCGGAAGGCCTCCGAGAGGAGAAGAAAGTGACGGCTGAGCTGGAAGCTCGGGTTAGCAGGATAGAGAAAGACCAGTCCTCCCAGCAGATACAGGCGTCTGCGATATACCTGAAGTTGGAGGAAATTGAGGATAGAAGCAGAAGGAGTAACCTGAGATTCAGAGGGATCCCGGAGGAGATCGAGGGGAAATCGCTAGAGGAGAGAGTGGGTCTGATTTGTCAGAAACTGAGAGCGGGCTTACCACCGGGAGAAGTCGAATTTGAGAGATTGCATAGAGCCCAAGGCCTACGCTCAACAGACCCACATAGACCTAGAGATGTTATCGGCCGATTTCATCGATTTTCCCAGAAGGAGCAGATCAGCAGGAAGGCCTGGGAGCTAGGCCCGATTGATTATGAAGGGGCTATAATTAAAATTTTGCCAGACCTATCCCGGGCTACCCTACAGAGAAGGGCGCAACTGTGGCCGCTGTTGGAGCAGATCAAGAAGGCAGGCGCTTCATACCGTTGGGGGTATCCACTCTCCTTGAAGGTGAAGAAGGGCGCACAATCTTTCTCCATATGGTCCCAGGCAGACCTACCAGCTCTCTTCGCTTTTTTGGAGGTAGATCGGTGTGAGGTCCCGGACTGGCTTGCACCACTAGAAAGAAAATCGCAGCGAAAGGCGAGTGGTTGGCAGCAATCAGGAGAAACTACCGCAGCAGAGTGAGATAGGTGGAGAGTGACAGTGAGGTCCGGAACACATAACCTTGAAATCGGAACTGTAAGTAATCACGTGTAACTACGCATAATGGATAAGAATTTAATGACTATACAGGACTGTATATGATTCTATATTTCTATATTTCTCCAGACTGCTTAGCCTCCTTTCTCCTCTTTTTTGTTTTTTTGGGGTCATGCGCATTTGTTGATACTCCATCCAGACCTTCTGGACCCCCAGGACGGACACTCTGTGCCCCCTTATATATTTTTTTTTTTTTTTCCCTTGGTAACACCCAGGGGGGCATAATCCAGGGGACCCCACCACCGGCCACCTACCCCCACCTGCCTCCCAGGACTCCTCACTAGGTAGAGACTCAGAGGACTCAGAGGGCCTCAACAGGATTTTGGATCCGCCAAGGGTTATCTCACTGCCCCGGTCCTTGTTGTGCCGTCTTCTTTTTTTTTTTTTTTTTCTCCCTTTTGTATGTTTTTGCCTCTTCTGGTCCCCGGGACTTATTGTGTTGTATTTTCTTGTATTGTATTTTGTTGTATTTTCTTGGTAAATTCGGGACCAGAAGTGGCCTAAACTCACCTGCCCTCCTTGGCCTGACGAGAGACAGAGAAACCTATCAGACTGTGTTAGAATGTGTTAAAATTTGATATGAACCGGCATTGATATGAACAGGAAGAATGAAAAGGAAGAGGGAGAGGGAACAAAGGACAAAGGGAAGAGAGAGAATATGGGGGGGGGGGGGGGGGCGGTAAAATGAAAATAGTTTATGAAAGCAGAATAAAATAGAATCATGTAGGCCAGATTAGGAGGGAGCAGACATAGAGGTAAAGAGATATAACAAACAACCTGGGGAGGCCTCGGATTCTGAGGAACCTACTGGTAAAAGAGAACGAGATACGTCAGAGGGTGGGGGGAGGAGGATTAAAAGAATGTAAAGGGAAATACACTAAGAAATGTTTTGTTTTGCTGTGTTTGCTTTTGACATCTTTTTTTTTTTTTTTTTTAGCACCAAGGGAAAGAAGGGGTTGGAGGGGGAGGGGGGCGGGAGGAGGGAAACTTGAGGTTATTTGGGGCAGGGGTAGGGGTACATGGGGGGGGTTTAAAAATGGGTTAAAAATGGTAGGGGGGGAGGGATAGGGGGGGGGAAGAGGGGAGGGGGGGGGAGAGGGAGGGGGGGGGGGAAACAAGACACTAAATTAATACACTCAGAGCACAATTTATACACATAATTACATAAGCACACAAATACACAATTACATAAACACATAAACACACAAATACACAAATACACAAATACACATAAACACACCCAAGGGGTAGAGTAGATAAATCACCTGGGTAAATAAGATTGGGATAGCTTATGTACGTACATAATACGAAGGGAGAGGAGGGAGGGGGAGTGGGGGGGGGGGGAGCAGGTGGGGGGGACTTGGAGGGTGGTGCAGGAGGAAACTAAAAAACATTTGTTATGACTGAATAAGATACAACAGATAGGGAGCAGAAGGGGTGAAGGGGGAAGAATATATCAGGGAAATTACAGAGGGGAAAGAAGAGGATCCCACAGAACTATGGAAAACAGATGTCACTAAAACTGAATTGTTATGTTGCCTGGGTTTGGACGATATAGGATAAGTGATAAGTGATGATAAATGAAATGTGAAATATATATCATATACAAAGTCTAAATGTATATATAATAATAAGGGGCTCTAAAAGGAAGTATATTAAGATGTATAATGGGAAATAAACAGAAGGAGATTGGATACAGTACAAGGTTGTGGCAGAGTGCGGGACTTAGAAATAGACTCAGTATTAATGAAAGCAGAAATTACAAGAAAGAAAGTGAGAACAGCTGGAGGAGGCGGGAGGGGAGCACGGCCCTACGAGCCAAAGCTAGTCACCCCCCGACTCAGTGCCTACGGGAAACTTAGTACCCTTAGGTAGGCACTGGGATCTGGCAGGTAGCTCGGGAATCCTTGAAAGGAGAAATAAACCCATAAGTTACCCCTTTTTAAGCCTTATTGTAAATTTTTTTTATTTTTTATTTTTTTTATTTCTCGTTCTTGGCCTCCGGCGGCCGGGGCGGGGTTCTGGTCGCCTCGCTTTCCTTTCCCCGTCACCCCCTATCCCACGCTTAATACGAGACTCTGGGGCTACCAAGACGGGGAGAAGATGGAGGGGCTACGATTGACCTCTCTAAATGTTAAAGGGCTTAACAGACCAGAGAAGCGCAGGATGTTAATAGATGACCTAAAACGTTTAAAAACAGATGTGGGAATGGTGCAGGAGACACATCTGAAGTTGGGAGCCGGCCGTTATCTGCAAAGTAGACAGTTCCCTAGCGTATATCACGCGAATGCACAGACTAGAACAAAAGGAGTGGCAATTCTGATCTCAAATCGATTGGAATGGTCTCTTTTAGAGAAATGTGTGGACATAGGCGGGAGATTTCTGTTTGTGAAGGGATTCATAGGTAGTATAAAGGTGACCATAGCTACGATCTATGCACCGAATGTACATCAGGATAGGTTTATGGAGAAAACCCTGTCAAAACTAATGGACTTCAGAGAGGGTAAATTGATAGTGGGAGGGGACTTTAATGCCCCCCTGGACCCAATATTAGACACCTCTACGGGAACATCTTCCGTACCAAAGGGAACTAGGAGAAATATCAAAAGGAAAATACAGGAATGCCAACTAATAGACACGTGGCGGGCACTACACGAAGAGGAGAAGGACTTCACTTTCTTCTCAAATCCACACCAATTGTATTCTCGGATCGATTTTTTCTTAGTACCACATCAGTTACTGCCATTGGTGCAAGACACATTAATTGGGAATATAACCTGGTCGGACCACGCACCGGTTACTCTGAGGATAGACCTGAAGGGGGCAACCCAACCAGTAGACTGGAGATGGAGCTTAAACGAAAGCCTATTACACCTCCCAGACATTAGAGAGGATTTGATAAAAGAAATTAAATGGTACTTTGAGATAAATGATAGAGGGGAGAGTGACCCAGGAATAGTCTGGGAAGCCCATAAAGTAGTCCTCAGGGGAATCTTAATTAAACATGGCTCCAGAATAAAGAAGGCCAGAGAAGAACAGATAAGAAAACTGCTAGAAGGAATACAGGAATTGGAAACCAAACATAAAAAGTCAGTAGACAGGGAGGTGGGAAAGGAACTAGCGTCCCTGAGGAGAGAGTTGGCCGACCTCCTGCGGTATAAAGCTAAAGCAGTACTACAGAGAGGTAGAAAGATGACATATGACTCGGGAGACAAGTGCGGTAAACTGTTAGCAAATAAATTAAAAAAACAACAAAAACGCTCATACATACCATACATACCATATATTAAAACAAAGAATGGGCAGAAACGGGCACTCCCGAAGGAGATCGCAAACGAGTTTAGAGAATATTACTCGACCCTATACAATTTACCAGAAACGACCTTGCCACCTTTGTCTTTAGAAGAATATCTCTCGACATCACACTTAGTAAGACTGGCGTCCCCCGAACGACGAGAAATAGAGAGACCAATAACAACGGAGGAAGTGTTCAAAGTAATTAAGACATTTAAACAGGGAAAAGCACCAGGGCCGGACGGGTTCTCGATTCAATACTTTAAAATCTTTTTCGAAAACCTGGGCCCACATATGGTTAAAATGTTTAATGAATTAGGACAAACAACAAACCCCCCCCCGGATACCCTAAGAGCGCATATTACGGTGATCCCGAAAGAAGGGAAAGATGGGTCGATATGTAGTAACTATCGACCGATATCTTTATTAAACGTGGACCTAAAAATATTCACGAAGACACTGGCTTCTAGGTTACAGAAACACTTGACCCAGTTGATAAACTGGGATCAAGTGGGGTTTATTCCAACAAGAGAGGCAAGAGACAGCACGATCAAAGTGCTGAACCTTGTCCAGTATGTAAACCAAAAGAAAATACCAAGTGTCTTCGTGAATACGGATGCGGAAAAGGCCTTCGATCGGGTCAACTGGGCATATATGATGGGGGTCTTAGAGTATACCGGGATGGGAGATAGATTTATCCGCTGGGTAGCAGGGGTTTATTCCTCCCCCCAAGCTCGAGTGAAAGTAAATGGGAAAACTTTACCATATCCAACGGGACCCGCCAGGGATGTCCCCTTTCGCCTCTTTTATTTGCTCTCACGCTGGAGCCATTGCTCAATAGAATTAGACAGAACCCGGATATAAAAGGCATACGAGTGGGAAAACAGGAATATAAGATCTCTGCGTACGCAGATGACCTACTCTTTTCATTAACGAGCCCACAAATTTCATTACCAAATCTGATGAAAGAAGTGGAGAGATACGGTGCTCTGTCTAATTTTAAAATAAATTACAGCAAATCGGAGGCAATGGGGGTAGCCCTGGAGGCGCCCACACAAAATAACCTGCAGAGTAACTATAAGTTCAGATGGACTACAGTTGCCCTGAAATACCTGGGACTACAAATATCACCAAGACTAACAGATATATTTGAGTTAAACTTTCCACCATTACTTAGAGAAGTAAAGAAACTATTAGAGGGGTGGAATAAGGACACGCATTCCTGGTTCGGGAGAAGCAACATTTTAAAAATGAGCATAGTACCAAAATTTTTGTATATGTTCCAGGCAATGCCTATCCGTATTCCTATGAAATACTTTAGTCAAATACGGACTGAGTTCACAAAATTTATCTGGGCAAGCAAGCACCCAAGGATAAAGAGAGAGCTGCTGGCGATGCCGAAGGATTCAGGGGGTATAGCAGCACCGGATCTATTCAAATACTACCAAGCGGCCCATTTAAATAGAATAACTGATTGGAATAGACACGGGGAATATAAACTTTGGATCTCGTTAGAAAAACAAGTAAGTCAAATACCGTTGAATAGAGCTATTTGGTGCTACGCAGAGATATCGCAGGAGCTAAAGGAACACCCTTTGATTGGACCAACTCTGCAGATAGGGGCAGGGCTCATCCAGAAATATAGACTTTCCACCCCGAACTCACCCTTGTACCCGATTCTGGGGAATCCAAAATTTCTACCTGGTCTAGAGACCGGGGTGTTTAGGAGACTGAGGGAGAAGGGAATCTATCAAGCCTCTCACTTTCTGAAGACAGGGGGATGGCTATCAATAGAAGACTTAACAAAAGAAGGAGGACTGTTGGAAATTCCCTGGTGGCAAGCAAGACAACTGAGACACTTTTTAGAAACTTTAGGGCCAGTAGGAGAATTTGAGAGACCCCGAACAAAGTTTGAGATGCTCTGCGAGGAGAAAGAGCCCCTGACCCATACTATTTCCAAAATGTACGCGCTTTTGATAGCCCCACCAGAAGGATATACATTGGGGAGCCTGGATAAATGGGGGAGAGACTTAGAAAAAAATTTTACTCCAGAACAGGGACAGAAAATAATACACCTGACAATGAGATCGTCAAGGTGCATAAAAATGCAGGAATTAAATTTTAAAATATTAACAAGATGGTATCTAACTCCATCGAGGATGAATAAAATATTCCCGGAGGCCACAGAGAGTTGCTGGAGGGGATGTCAGAGCAGAGGAACGATATTACATATATTCTGGACATGCCCAGTAATTAAACAATTCTGGCAAGGAGTACATAGAATTACCCAACGACTAACAGAGCTTCACGTTCCATTAGAACCGGCGTTTTTTCTACTACACCTGTCACAGATCCCAACTAAGGAATATAAAAACTCAATAGTATGTCATCTGGTAAACGCAGCGAAGAGCTGCATCCCCAGATGTTGGAAGGAATCACAGGCCCCTAGCATTCCTATGTGGCTTAATACAGTTCGAAGAATAGAGATAATGGAAAGTCTAATACCAAGGTCCGTAGAGGGAAGGGAACGAGTTAAACAAACATGGGCCCCATGGGAGGAATATTTACAAACAGAAGAAGGCAAGAAATTAATGGAGGAGGATACGGGAGAATAGGAAAAATAGAGCTGGTTTGGGGGGGGCAGGGGGAGGGGAGGGGGGGTGGGGGATCTCCACCGGCGGACGGAGGAAAAAGAAAGAGAAAGAAAATTTTTCCTTTAGTTTTTTTTTTTTTTTTTTATTTTTTGTTAACTTTTTCGTTTTTCTAAATTTTTTTTTTTTTTTTTTTTCTGGGTTACTAGGGTAATGGGGTTTACTCTCCTCGCAGGGAGGGGATAGGCCTCTAGGGTACCCTAGGGATTAGGTCCCATAAAATAAGAAGAGGCACAGGGAACCGAGCTAGACAGGAACTGTATATAAAATAGAAAGAAAAAGGAAAGAAAGGGACAGCAAGAACAATTAAGCAATCGAAATAAGATGAAAATATAATTTGTTAAAAACGGAAGGATAATAATTTTGAATATCTGTAACAGTATAAATTGTATTTACTTTGTTGGCACTGTATCCCTTTAATGAAATAAATAAAGAATTTAAAAAAAAAAAAAAATCGTAGAAAACGATATACCACTAAAATCTATTATCTCATCTCTATGCATCAACTTTGTCTAGTCTCTGTAGATTAGTCAGTCTGTTAAGACTATGAGCGCATGCTACTGTTAGTACTACAATAATACATTTAGTTATGAAACCAAACACACGGCGTAAGAATGATCAAATCTTATTTATTTCCCAAGGAAATAAGAAAGCTAACATGTATCAAAAGGGGGTTACACAATTACATAACATACAGCAAGGCTACAATACCATGATATAATATACAGTTAAAATACAATATAATAATCTACTTATCGTGACCCTCGCAGCTGACCTCCAGATGGAATAAGAGAATCAGTTGTGTGTGCAAACCCTTTTTGTCAATCACACCTCAATCACAGCACCTCCCACTGCCCGCCCACCTGCTTCCTTGGTATACGCCTCCATTTATTCTGATCGTACTGCCACAAGTGGTCTCTGGGGGGCAGTGTCTGGCCAGAATTGCACTTAATCCGACTGCTGTCTAATCTTGGAATTTTGATCTCTGATAGTACACACCTCATTTACATTAGTCTTTGTTTCGCCCAGACAGATTGGAGCCGCCATTCATCACGTACAATAGCCTTAGACTCATGACAAAATGAGGTATAACTGGTTACATTCCACAAGAGGGGGGGTGTATCTTTTAGATGTGTGGATCCCAGATTGAATCCAACATATGCCGCTTTGCGCCTCAACAGGCGCATAACACCCTTCTTCCGACCCAGCTCCTATTGAACAGTCCATAACTGTTTTCTCCCTGACATGCGTTTCCAAACCAGTACCCATAGAACAGTCCTTGACTTTCTTAACGCGTTGTGGTTTTTCAACCTGTGCATCAACAGCTCCTATGGAACAGTCCATAATGGTCTTATCGTGTCATGTTTTCCAACACGTGCCGCTTTGCCACTTAGTGACACACCAACATCCTTCTTCAGTGACAGCTTCCATGTCACCCTTCTGTGTCTTTGGTATCTTCTCCTTTCTGGTATCTTCAGGACGAGATGCAGTACAGGCAAGGGGTGCTCATTCACTCACCATTCACCATCACACATTCAGGGTAACACATCACCCCGCTTTCCAACACAGAGTCTCGAGGAGGGCCTTTCGCCCATGTTACTAGCCTAAAATACCTTTATCACACTACACCATAACATAAATCAACCTACTACCATAATATATACATATATACATTTGACCCCTCAACTCGCGTATCCTGCTCCCAACCTCCTATGATTCTCTGCTGAAAATACGGGTCGGGATTAGGCAGGTTTGTTCACAATGGCCTTCCCTACCGCAATTCCGGCACGTCAGTGGTATTTCAGGGCTCTGAGCTGCCAGCAAAGCCTCTACCGTATATGAAGAGACCTTACCGTCAATTTGTCCCTCCACTTGCATAGATAGATGCGAGACCTTCTTATATAAATGTCTAGTCCAACAACGCATACCAATTTGAACCAATGACGAAACTGCAGCAATAATGAGCAATACCACAACGGGATGTAACAAATAATTCAAAATGCTGTTGGCCTTACTGGAATGTCCAAATATTACCTCCCACCAAGACCCTCCCACATTATTTTCTAATTGATGCACTACCTCCTTTATTTCATTTTGATTATGGTATATGGCTATAGTAGCATTAGCTCTCTCTTGCTGCAGCATCTTCATAAGGCTCTCATCTCTATCCCAATCTGCTAACCACTCCTGTATCTTCCTTCCCATACCAAGGTTCAGGGCTCTCAGATTAACAGGGAGGTTCTGGTTGACATCCACAGACAGATTGGCAATATGCGGTATCACATACTTCCATTCCTGTGTCTGGATTTCAGAGACATCGCCAAAGGTACACCACGCTCCTCTTGCTATTGTCAGGTTCACAGAACATCCTATCTCCATGACTAATGTTATATTAGTATCCTTTAGGACAAAGAAACAAACTCTCCCATGTCCCAAATAATACCCCGGTGTTCCCTTCCCGGCAATGTTCTCCCCATCCAGTACACAGAGTGACGCATCCTCCCAACATTTCTCCTTTACTACCGTGTATTGGCCTGGCATACAAAGGATGTCATGGTCATGCCTCCGACAGAGGGAAATATCAACCTGCCTCCAGCTCCCATTCTCTCTGATCACATGTGGGTAATTTAGCCTCAGATGCAACAAAGTAGAATCCCCAGTCAGTAAGCCCATTGATATCACCGAATACACAGATTGAGTCTGCACTTCTGTATATGGGATCAACGAGGAAGCATAACATCTCTCATAATCCAAATTCGTACATCCCATCCAGGCATTTGACCAACAACTTGGATTAGTGTAAGAGATGTGCTTTGGTAAAATCTTACTGAGCTGTGATGCTAATTCATAAGGCCACTTCCCCCCATACAGGGACTGTACAATCAGTTTGATGTTGGTTGATAGTTCCGCCTGTCCCTGAGTGCATGCCAGAGTCCATGACATATTTTTGCCCTGTATCACCACATTATCCACCAACCTCTTAAAATGGCGTATAAAATCTTGAGCTACTTTTACCTGGGTATTTATGTGACGTTGTTGAATATTATCAAGAATG
This sequence comes from Lithobates sylvaticus, assembly GCA_028564925.1. NCBI lineage: Eukaryota > Metazoa > Chordata > Amphibia > Anura > Ranidae > Lithobates > Lithobates sylvaticus. The sequence goes on along the minus strand of CM053026.1, from coordinate 699,814,488 downwards.
TCATTGATCTCTCTCTGAGCAACAAAGCCCCATTTACTATCTGAAGCTATGGCTGAGAGTTTGTTCCTCAGGAGATCGATGTCCACTCCATTAATAACACCCATTCCAGTTCCTATTCCCCCTAATATAGTGCTGAATACATCCCTCCTCTTTCGGTTACTCCTCAGAAATAAGCGTCCTTCATGGACCTCATTCTGTGTCCGCCCATCTCTGGGAGAAAGCCATTGATATACTGACCGTACTTGATTCAGTGTATATTCAGCACATATAGGGTAATAGGATTTTACCAACCATTGCGAGACATTGAAGTGCCATGTGGTGAAAGCATACTGTACCCTGGTAGCCAGCGTTTGTGACGAGCTTAAATCTATTTGTAGTGGTTCCCCCTTCTCTAACGGAGTATGTTCCTGTGTGTAGCCACTGGCATCACCTATGCAGGGTTTTAACCTCTCCGGTGAGACATCAACTAGGCATATCTCCCCCAGGTCCATCTCTGGTGTCCCACATGTCCAGTAGCCAAGAGCTTCCCTGTAGGACTGATAGGACCGAGATACTGCCCCCACAAGGAAATTTTCACCCCATTGATGTGTCATCTGGAGCTCCCTAGTTTGGCCAACAGACACCTTACTATGCCTAAGTGTCAGCCTCCTGGGTCTCTGCGCCCTATTACTTTGGTCATGCCAATATATGCCACACATAAAAACATACTTCCCTTCCTTCAATTCTTCACCAAAGACCCCATATCCTACGTCCCTTGCTTCCCAAGGTTTGGATAGATTGGATTGTTTTCCTAACCAATAACCAGTTTCATTCATATATATAGTTACATCTACAAACGGCTGGAGAGATTCCGGTATGATATTTTGCAAGTTTTGCTTGTACGCACGTCCTTGCGATGTTGAGTTAAGATTAAATCGTCCAAAAGCAAAAGAAACTTTGTATTGCAAATTGCCATGGTGACCCCATTGGTACGTGTCCGGTAATTTAGGATTCTTTGATATAATCCTGACCTTTCTCCTTCTTTCATCTCCCCCCTGCATCCCCTTCTGGCCTAACAAGTTCAACATTGATGATATAATTGAAGTTACATAGTTAGTTAGGTTGAAAAAAGTCCATTTAGTTAAAAAAAAAAAGCATACAATCCCATATACACAATCCTATACCCACAGTTGATCCAAAAGAAGGTGAAAAACCCCAGCAAAGCATGATCCAATTTGCTACAGCAGGTGTAAAAATTCCTTTCTGATCCCCCCGAGAGGCAATCGGATATTCCCTGGATCAACTTTACTTATAAATGTTAGTACCCAGTTATATTATGTACACCTAGGAAAGAATCCAGGCGTTTTATACAGCAATTTACTGAGCTGGACAGAACCACCTCTGCAGGGAGTCTATTTCACATTTTCACAGCCCTTACTTTGAAGAAAACTTTCTGTATTTGGTAGGGGTGCAACGGATCGTCGCCGATCCGTGATCCGAACGGGCCACCCCGTTCGGATCGGCACACCCCACGATCCGCGGAGCGCTCCGCGGCCTCGGCCTTAGGAAAGGCCGCGGCTTCGGCCTAGCTCCGGAGCGGCGGTGGCCATCTTTGTACACCCGGCGGCCTTAGGAAAGGCCGCGGCTTCGGCCTAGCTCCGGAGCGGCGGCCATCTTGGTACACCCGGCCACTGTTTACAATATGATCGCTCCGTCAAATTTGACGGAGCGATCACTTGTAAACATACCCTGCATTACCCAGCCAATATCCTGCATTAACCCTGCATTAACCCTGCATATACTCTGCATTAACCCTGCATATACTCTGCATTAACCCTGCATATACTCTGCATTAACCCTGCATATACTCTGCGATACTCTGCATTAACCCTGCATATACTCTGCATTAACCCTGCATATACTCTGCATTAACCCTGCATATACTCTGCATTAACCCTGCATTAACCCTGCATATACTCTGCATTAACCCTGCATATACTCTGCATTAACCCTGCATATACTCTGCGATACTCTGCATTAACCCTGCATATACTCTGCATTAACCCTGCATATACTCTGCATTACCCAGCCAATACTCTGCGATACTCTGCATTACCCAGCCAATACTCTGCGATACTCTGCATTACCCAGCCAATACTCTGCGATACTCTGCATTAACCCTGCATATACTCTGCGATACCCAGCCAATACTCTGCGATACCCAGCCAATACTACAGTGGGGAGAGGATGTGGATATTACAGTGGGGGAGATGACGTGGATATTACAGTGGGGGAGATGACGTGGATATTACAGTGGGGGAGATGACGTGGATATTACAGTGGGGACTATATGGTGGCGGAATTTTCACAGGTTTTTGCAAATTCAATTATTATTTGCTGATCCGAAAAATGATCCGATCCGTGACTCCTGATCCGAGGATCGATCCGATCCGTGAGTTTTTTGATCCGTTGCACCCCTAGTATTTGGAGATGAAATCTCTTTTCTTCCAGACGTAAAGAGTGCTTCCTTGTCCTCTGTGATGACCTTAAAGTGATTGTTAAGTCTATTTTTTTTTTTTTTTTTAAATAACAAACATGTTATACTTGTGCAGTTGGTTTTGCAGAGAGCAGCCTGAATCCTCCTCTTCTTGGGTCCCTCTTTGCTGCTCCTGGCCCCTCTCGCCTATCGAGTGCCCCCTCAGCCAACAGCTCTCTATGGGGGCACCCGAACCGAGTCAGAGCTCCGTGTATCCATTCAGACACGGAGCCCTGACCTGGCCCCACCCCTCCCACCCCTGATTGGCGGACTGAGTTTGATTGACAGCTGCGAGAGCCAATAGCGCCGCTGCTGTGTCTCAGCCAATCAGTAGGAGTGTCCCGGGTGGCTTAGACACTCGTGGACATCGCTGGAGAGAGATGGAGCTCAGGTAAGTAATTAGGGGGGCTGCTACACACAAAATGTTTTTTTTATCTTAATGCATAGAATGCATTAAGATAAAAAACCTTCTGCCTTTACAACTCCTTTAAAGTTAATAAATCAACATCAAGTTCACTATACTGTATTGACCCCTTATGTATTTGTACATGTTGATCATATCCCCCCTTATCTCCTTTTTATCAAGAGAGAATAGATTCAGTTCCTCTAATCTTTCCTCATAGCTGAGCTCCTCCATGCCTCTTATCAGTTTGGTTGCCCTTCTCTGCACTTTCTCCAGTTCCCCGATATCCTTTTTGAGAACTGGTGCCCAAAACTGAATTGTATATTCCAGATTTGGTACAAAATGATATCTCTCTCTTTCTGCTGTCCATACCTCTCTTAATACAAGAAAGGACTTTGCTCACTTTGGAAACCACAGCTTGGCATTGCATGCTATTATTAAGCTTATGATCTACCAAAACCCCCAGATCCTTGTCCACCATTGATTTCCCCAGTTGTACTCCCCCTAGTGCTTATGATGCATGCAGATTCTTGGTCCCCAAGTGCATAACATTAAAGTGGATGTAAACCCAATTTTTTTAAAAAAAAATTTATTATGTCATAATGTAGAGTATAAGATTTCCTATCATTTGAGCCCAGTCTTGCCACAAAGAGTTAATCCAGCTCTGAGCAATCCTCTTTTATTGTTGAGTGAGATAAATCTTGACAAACAGGTGATTTACATATCTTGTGCACTAGCCAAAGAGACATGCATTATTTTTGAATTCCCTCCCACTCCTTTCTTCTGCTGCTCTGCAAGGATTGGCTGTTTCACACCTCATCATGATTTGGCATGCTGAAGTCATGTGGAGACTTTTCTGGGTTTTGACTGGATGTTAGTGATCATAGCAGAAGTTCAGTGTAAGAAATACACAGGAGAAAATGCATGTTGATAAGGGGAGTGTAGAGATGGGCGGGGAGTCTACTGACATCACGACTCCACCCACTGAGCCCTGGAAAACAGACGCACCCACAAAATTTGCAGTTTTTCGTGTCTCATAGCAGACAGAGATGAGACATTTGACAGATAAGTATAAATGCAGGAGGCATGTATATCCTTCTAGATAACCAATATTGCTGTAGTTTAGAAAGGATGAGAGTGGGTTTACATCCACTTTAATTGATTAATTATTGATAAATAAACATCAGGGAGAGAGGGTTAGGAGTGCAGGATACCCCAAAAAATCGAAAAAGTTCAGGTTTTCTAGTAGTGTTAGTTGTAGGCCTGTTAAGAGCAGCAAAGTTATTTCCAATGAATTTATGATATTGTTACTTCTGACACCAACTACTGGATCAGGCAGAAATAATCAATGCCCTGAGCTTAAGAAAAACCTACCGAGTGCAGAAAATATAAACAAAAGCTCAAGCTGGCTATAGTCTAGCTGTAAAACAACATAGAAAACTAACTAGGGACACTGCATTTAAAGGCAGGGTCCCTACAAATAACATTACTATCTTCAAAGGTGCCAATATAATGCAGTGGGGACAGTACTGGACTGTTTGTGTAAAGTATTTGAGATCCGATTGGCTGGAGCAGTCCATAAGCATGAAGGTAGCCAAATTGGCACACGTCTTATTTAGTCTTTCTTCTTGCAAAAATACATTAATCTTTGTCAGTAAGTGTTTTTTTTTTGTTTTGTTTTCCAGAGTGACCGACTTCTTATTAAAGGCGGGAGAATTATTAATGATGACCAGTCCTTCTATGCAGATGTTTACCTCGAAGATGGCCTTATTAAGTAAGTGAATGAAAAAAACCTCAGCAGAAGGAACTCTGTTTAATGAGAATACTTTACCTCCATTGTGGAATTCTACCCACCCTTTGTATAATTATAGCTAAAGCAAAAACCTTTTTTTATCTGATTATGGATAGAGTATGAAGAATGGGTAAGACAAGGGTATTTAAATGCAAAGCAACAGGCTGGTGTCACGAGTTAGCGCATGCGCAGCTTAGTGTACAATTTTGGCATATCACAGAATGAATGGACTTCTGCTTGCTGAACTTCCAGTCAAGGTGGCTAAAGATCCCAACCCTGCAAAAAAAAAAAAAAAAAAACAGGTGAATGCATTGTCACCAGTGAGGGAGCCTGCAGACTTTGTATTGCTGGAAGGTTTTCAACCCTTACAATTATTTACATTTTGAAAAATTGCTATAAAGGAAAATCATTGACGAAGAAAAGCACTCTTTGGTATCGCTGATAATATTTTGCATATTAATTATTTGTGATCTGTGTCATTTGGTTGTATCTTGGGTGTGTTTTTTTTTGCCTACATACAGTAGGGAAAATAATTATTTGATCCCCTGCAGATTTTGTAAGTTTGCCCACTTACAAAGAAATGAAGGGTCTATAATTTTTTATCATAGGTGTATTTTAAATGATAGAGACAGAATATCAACCAAAAATACAGAAAAAAAAATACAAATGTTATAAAATGAGTTGCAGTTCAGTGAGTAAAATAAGTATTTGATCGCCAAGCAAAACATGACTTAGTACTTGGTGGAGAAACCCTTGTTGGCAAGCACAGAGGTAAGACGTTTCTTGTAGTTGGTTACCAGGTTTTCAGACATCTCAGGAGGGATTTTGGTCCACTCTTCCTTACAGATCTTCTCTATATTCTTAAGGTTTATTGGCTGTTGCGTGGCAACTCAAAGTTTCAGCTCCCTCCATACATTTTCTATAGGATTAAGGTCTGGAGACAGGCAAGACCACTCCATGAGCTTAATGTGCTTCTTCTTGAGCCACTTCTTTGTTGTCTTGGCATTAGGTTTAGGGTCATTGTCGTGCTGGAAGACCCATCCACGATCCTTCTATAGTGCTTGACTGTAGGCAGGGGCGTACCTAGGGCATTTGGCAGCCGGGGCAGATCCTATATCTGGCACCCCCCCCCCAACAAATTTGCAGCATGTGAAGCTTGTCGCTCTGAAAGGAGCACAAGCTTCTTTTGAGCAACAGTGTCGTGTGTTGTGATTTGCCGCGACTGTATCGCACCGCAATTGGGGCGCCATTAAGAAGGTTAGGGTATTATAGTGGCAGGTGAAAGAAAAATGTGCAGCGCTAATATACAATGAAAATCAATGTGAGTGGAACCAACACTAAATGATGTATAGGTGACAAGTATTGGATAAATGTGTACCAATATTAAAGTGCATAAGTGCTAAACATATCATACATGCAAAGTCAATTGCTAGTTTGCTAGTGGCACAAAAATACATATGGGCAAAAATCAATAAACAATGAAGCTCAGTTAAAGACAGAATGTTCTCCGACATCAACAAATAAAAGTTCATATGGGAAACTGAACAAATGTAGAAAATAAATAAAAAATCTCGTAAATAGTGGCAGGTATAAGGTATTATAGTGGCAGGCTAGGGCTGTTTAGGGTTTTTGGGGGCAGGTTAGGGCTGTATAGGGTATTATTAGGGCAGCTTAGGGCTGTATAGTGTATTATAAGGGCAGGTTAGGGCTGTATAGGGTATTATAGGGGCAGGTTAGGGCAGTATAGGGTATTATAGTAGCAGGCTAGGGCTGTATAGGGTATTATAGTGGCAGGTTAGGGCTGTATAGGGTATTATAGTAGCAGGCTAGGGCTGTATAGGGTATTATAGTGGCAGGTTAGGGCTGTATAGGGTATTATAGGGGCAGGTTAGGGCTGTATAGGGTATTATAGGGGCAGGTTAGGGCTGTATACAGTGACAATGTGCTCACTTACAGCATAGTTGCAGATGCAGACACCCATGGCTCCTGTGTTCTCTCCTCTTTCTACTCCTTCAGCTGCAGGATCAGCCAGTGAAAGAGTCTTTGGGAGGAGTGGAGAAGGCAGCCACACCCCTGGCTCTGCCCACCAACTCAAGACTCGGGAGATATTGAAGATCCCCAAGGGACCGTCTGCCTGATTTGATGACTTTGGAGACAGGCAGCCGCCCTTCCCCGCACCGCTGGGCCCCCTGCCGACCCGATGGACTTCTGATGATTACAAAGCTGGGAAAGTGCAGGGGCGCCCGCTCATTAAGACGGCCCTGCTGCAATCTCCTCTCTGGGTCATCCCACACTGCACACCCCAGGACTAACACCCCCCACAAAGTGCGGCACCCGGGGAGGACCGAACCCCCCCCCCCTCTTTGTATGCCATTGATTGTAGGGATGGTGTTCTTAGGGTCATAGTCAGCATTTTTCTTCCTCCAAACACGGCGAGCCGAGTTAGGCCGGGTTCAGACTGCTGCGATGCGGGAGATCGGATATGATTTGCACTGCAGTGCAAATCATATGCGATCTCTGTGCGATGCGATTTCAGCCATACAGATAGTATGGCTGAATTCGCATCGCATTCGGCCCAAACTTGCACTTTTTTGGTCCGCAGCAGAATCGGATCGCATGGGTGTTCTCACCATGCGATCCGATTCCTGTCCGAGTTTGCAGATCGCACTGCGATATGCGAGCTGATATGGGGGTGTCATGAACATTTCACTGACACTCCCAGCAGCTCGCATAGGGCAGTGTGAACTGCCGGCGGGAGACATGCGATGCGGGAACCCGCAGTCGATTCGCAGCGTTCCCGCACCGCAGCAGTCTGAACGAAGCCTTAATGCCAAAAAGCTCAGTTTTGGTCTCATCTGACCACAGCACTTTATCCTAATCCTTCTCTGAATCATTTATATGTTCATTGGAAAACTTCAGACGGGCCTGTACATGTGCCTTCTAGAGGAGGGGGACCTTGCGGGCGGTGCAGTATTTCAGTCCATGGGGACGTATTGTGTTACCAATGGTTTGTTTGGTGACTGTGGTCCCAAATGCCTTGAGATCATTCACAAGCTCCTCTCGTGTAGTTCTGGGCTGATCCCTCACTTTTCTCATGATCATCCTTACCCCATGAGGCAAAATCTTGCATGGAGCTCCAGACTGATGGTGATTGATGTTTTTTTTGTATTTCTTCCATTTGCGAATAATCGCTCCAACAGTTGTAACCCTCTCACCAAGCTTCTTGCTGATGGTCTTGTATCCCATTCCAGCCTTGTGCAGGCCTACAATCTTGTCCCTAAAGTTGTCTGACAGCTCTTCGGTCTTGCCCATGATGGTGAGGTTTAAATGGAAGAGATTCTGTGGACAGGTGTCTTTTATACATATAACGAGTTGTTGTTAGGAGCACCTTCTTGAATTGACAGGACTAATCTGTGAACCACATGAGCACCTACTGTAGCCAGTCTGTGGGAGCCAGAATTATTGGTGGTTGGTAGGTGGATCAAATACTTATTGTACTCATTGGACTGCATCTCAATTTATAACATTTGTATCATGTGTTTTTTTTCTTTCTTTTTAGTTGATATTCTGTCTCTATCATTTAAAATATACCTATGAAAAAATCTATAGACTCCTGATTTCTTTGTAAGTGGGCAAACTTACAAAATCTGCAGGGGATCAAATAATTATTTTCCCCACTGTACTTTTTGGTATAATGTGTAACTGGGTGTGAACCAAATGTCTCACAGTATTGTGTTAAATATCCATACAAAATGACTATTAAAGCCTAAGGTTAGTCAAAACTTTAAAAAAAAATCAGCACAAGGGACAGTCAATGTGATGTGTTCCCTGTACTGCTCTCTGCTGGTTTAGTTGAAATCCTAAGTCCTCTGATTCAGCCCCCTCATAATCTTCTGGTGCTGCAGGGGTTAACAGAGCTGAGTGCCAACTATGCCTGCCCTCTTCACCCACCACCTCTGTTCATAAAAGCTAGCTTAATGAAAAGCAATCTATGAATTAAGGACAGCGGATGAGTAGAAGGTCCAACTCCTCCATTCATATATTGCTTTTCATTGATGGAAGCTATAGTATAAGTTGTATGAATGAAAGAAGGGGTGGAAAGGACAGTCATGACGAGTACCTGTGACAGGTCCAGTGCTGGTTTTAACCCCCACCGCACTGTAAGATTATGGCTGCAGGGGTAGGGGTGGATCAGAGGACTTCAACTAAAACCATGGCTGACAGCATAAGGAATACTTCTTAATCACTGTAAGTACTGTGTGTTGATTTAAATAAAGGAAAAAAGTTTAAACGTGAAAGAAACATTATAGGAGAGAAATAACAGAGCTGCCATTGCTGACTGGTTTTTGAAGGTGTAAGCTCTAGGGCCATCATGCTTAGCTTTCCTTCATTAGTCCATTCATAGAGTTCTGATAACTTTATGCTCAATTTCTATTTTACTCTAACAACGCTCATGACAGTATGGGGGGATTTACTAAAATTGGAGCACTCAGAATCTGTTGCAGCTGTGCATGGTAGCCAATCAGCTTTTAACTTCACCTTATCCAGTTAAGCTTTGGCAATAAAACCTGGAAGCTGATTGGTTTCTATGCAGAGCTGCACCAGATTTTGCACTCTCCAGTTTTAGTAAATAACCCCCTACGTGTTTTTGTTTTTCTTTCCAGACAAATTGGGGAAAACCTTATTGTTCCAGGAGGAGTGAAAACGATTGAAGCCAATGGACGTATGGTTATTCCTGGTGGTATTGATGTCAACACGTATCTCCAGAAGCCCTACCTGGGCATGACAACAGTAGATGACTTTTACCAAGGCACTAAGGCAGCTGTAACTGGAGGAACTACCATGATCAGTGAGTAGATTGTAATACTTATTAAGGGTTAATAGCCCTGCACTGTATGTGATGAGGCTGAAGGATTGCCCAATTGGGTAGAAGAGAACAGCGATGGAGCCTGCCAGACCTAGGAATAGCATAAAGCGGCCATAGATGTATCAAATCTCTGCCAGTTCAACCAGGACAGGGAAAAATTCATCTATGGGCAGGCTGGCTGTACTCAAGTTGATCCACCCATTGACTTCAGGACAACCAGCCCGTTGGATTGTTTGCACACGATTACTGCTGGCAGCTATAACCACCAGTAGTAACCAGTGTGTTCAACAAGTGCAAAGGCCTGCCTGATTGGATACAAATTGAAAGTGTTGTTTAGGTTTTACTTCATATTATATGGATTTTGGTAAATTTAAAGGAAAATTGTACAATACAATTGTATGGCCAGCTTAACGTAGAACTATAGGCAAAACTTTTTTTTCCATTTTGGATAGAGGGTTGGATATTATATTCTTTTTGCTATCTGTGTCCAGGCAAATTAAGGGAATTCCTTTGGAGACCCCCAGCTCACCAGAACTAGTATCCCTGTTGGAAGATTTCCCCTCTATTACATTTCTGGGGACAACCTAAAATTTGGGATTTTCTTTTACTTTCCTTTTTAATGAAAATGGTAAACAGGACAAATAGAGAGGGGGCACAGACAGTAATAAAAACCTGACAGGTTTTTTAATCCATCTCCACTCTATCCAAAACTAAAAAAAAAGTTTTGCCTTTCGTTATACTTTAAGGGTTAGGTTTACAGCTTCTTGTGGGTTTTTATTGCTTCCTGTGTGCTTTTTGGGGATTTTTCCCACACTTCCTGTCTAGGTGACACCAGGTCAAAAACGATGGAAAAATGGAAGAAACCCAACAAAGTTTCTAACTTTTGTTTTTGTTGCTGGTTCTGTCCCCATTGGAGAGCTTTCCTATTACTTCTTGTCCCAGGATACGAACTATGGGGAAATGTAGCCAAGGGTGACAGACAACAATAATAGCTAATTACAAAAAAAAAAAAAATTTCTCTTCAATTTTCAGTCTTAACTGGAAAGTATCCTTACATATGTGTCATTAACACTGATCATAGAAACTATTAGTTGCCTAATAGGCAAGTAGCTAATTTTATGTTTATTCCTTCCCAGTTGACCATGTTGTTCCTGATCCTGGATCAAACATATTGACATCGTTTGAAAAGTGGCACGAGGTGGCCGATAGAAAGTCCTGCTGTGACTATTCCCTCCATGTAGACATTACCTCTTGGTACGATGGCATCCGGGAGGAACTAGACATTCTTATGCAAGATAAAGGTAATACCAATATATTGATCAGATTCTTGAGCTACCATTGTGATCCCTCGTGTAATTTTCTGTTGTTTACTATTCACAAAATAATGTTTGCTAAGAAGCAAATCAAGAGCTGAGGGAAGGGTCAGAAAATGGAGAAGTGGATGTGTCTAATGTCTGTATTTATAAAACAGTACACAGGGAAAGACAAGTTAAATCCACTATAGCTAGCCATTGACATCAGATGGCAGCTATAGGATAAAGCTTGGATTGGATAGGATTGGTTGGACCTATTGTCCATTCTCTATTTTCCCTTGAGATGAACAGCAATGGGGAGGAACCATCACCCGCCTGCCTCCTCTTCCCCCTCCATTGACTAAACATGTATGGTGGTTCAAAGCATTCATGATTAGGCGGCATGTTTTGCAGAGAGTTTACCCTGAATGTGGTTGAATCATGCCTACTCATCTGGGGTCAGCTACATCTTCTAGGTCTGTGGCTGACCCAAGCATGGAAAAAATTTTCCCAGCAAATCATTGTGCTGGAACTTCAATCAGGGAATGACTGGTTACTTTAGTTCTGTGAGCTAAAAGTGGAACTGAGTGACCCATTGTGGCACAGCACCAACAATATGTTTAAAATTAGGGATTATAGGAAATAATGCCAGTAATACATACCAGCTCACCCTCATTAGGCTTCTTCCTATTTGTCACATAGAGTGCACCATGTACTGCAGGTGTATGAACTTGTCATCTTTTGCACCTGGAGGTAGATAATACCCTCTTCCCTGTGTAATGCAGTGTGTAAAGTAGTCTTTTAACTGTTTGTGCCACCCACATCACATATAATTGACAATTAAAGATGAATAGTAAATTCAAATATAAAATAACACATTTATGCAACACCCACCTTCAATTTAGAGACCACCTTTAATTTTAAACAAACTTCATCTGAGCCCAGGTAATCTTGGACAAGCTGCAGCCTGTGATTGGACAGTGAAAGGAGAAGCAGAATAATAATGAACTCATCTCTCTGTTACTCTGCTGTTTCTTCCTATCAGCATGTAAACTGATCAGCTCCTTGTGCTTTTACATGCACCTTACGACTTTACACTTATAACATTATCTCTCATGCAGGTACCATATGACATTACAGTCATTTGTTGAAAAAAAAAGCCTTTCTCTCTGAAAGCTTGTGAGATCTTGTGAGTCTTTTTTCCCCCCAGCAGTGTAATTTGGTATGCCACACATACAAATTGAGGCTCATGAAGTCATTGGAGGCTCAGCAGAGTAAAAGGAAGAAGCTGGCTGCCGATTAAATTTATTTTGTGCAGGTTTCTGATTGTCAGGGGACATAAAGCGCTCAGACTGGAGAAACTGTGCAAGGAGGAAGCAGCTAAGTACTACTGAGTTTATTAGAATTAGTAATTAAATGTCTTTAGGTATTCAGCTTTATTAAGGTTGGGGGGGGGGGGGGGTCTGCTATAAGCAGAGGCGTAGTTAGCTAGCACCTGGGGCTGGTCATTTTTTGCACCCCCCCCCCCCAAAAAAAAGGGTATGTGGCAATATAGTGCCACTGCGCCAAAACTGTGGGTGTGGTCGGATTGCATCAACAGTGGGAGAGACTTAAAGGGCCATATGCTTTAATGACTGTGCCACAAGCGAGTATGCAGCAGATAGTCAGTACAGAAAAAGGTGTAACTGCGCTGACCCTAAATAGTATATTTATCTTACCACATATGAAAAACAATCTTTATCAGTGATTCATCATCATGAATTCAAATAAAGTGCATATTTAGTGAACTATAATATTATATTGGAAATTATCCTTCTTAATCAAGAATAAAATCATGTGTTAAACAAAAAACAGTCCCAATATTCCTCTTCAAAAGATAATTATCCGAATCACACGTGCACAAATCCACATCCGTTGATCCATTTGTGAAACACCACCACCTTCTAAAATGGACACTCACAAGAAACAAGGTAAAAGGGCGCCTTTGGTTTATGTTGGGTTAACCACGCCACTCATATAAGCATGCCTGAAGATTTCTCAATTGAATGCCAGTAATCACTCCTTGCATCTCCACATTAATCTCAGGATCTCCTAAAAAGCAAAGAGCCATCATTGTGCAACATATAATTTATCTAACCTTAAAGTGATATTAAAGTCTTGTTTAAAAAAAAAAATTATAAACATGTTATACTTACCTGCTTTGTGTAATAGTTTTGCGCAGAGCAACCCAGATCCTCCTCTTCCTGGGTCCCTCGCCCCTCCCTCCTGCTGGGTGCCCCCACAGCAGCAGCTTGCTATGGGGGCACCCAAGCAGGCGTGCTTCTGACCCGTGGCTCTGTGTGTCCATTAACACACGGAGCTGTGGCACGGCCCCGCCCACTCCATCTCCTGATTGGCTCACTGGCTGTGATTGAGAGCAATGGCTCCCACTGCTGCCAAAAGTCAATCAGGAGTGCGACCAATCAGGAGACCTCCCTGTGCTGAGAGCTGGTGGCTGTCAGTCTCTTGCTCTCTGCTCTGCCCCCCCCCCCCTGCTCATTGAAACACTGGGCTGGGCTGTGAAGGTGGCGGGACCTCTCTTGCTGAGAGACAGAGCCGGGTGCCGATCCAGGCATGTGGGTGGATCCCAACCATATGATTGCAATCTTTCCCCAGCGATGTCAGCTGACAGCAGGCTTCAGCCTACACTCAGTTGAAAATGGGTCACAGGAGTGCAAAACAACCCTCCAGGGCCCAGGCAGGCTCTTCTTCAGTTTTTAGGATTTACTGAAGATCCAGGCTCTTTCTCCCTGAAGCTGGCAGATCCTTCAGGCACCCTCTTTCCTAGTCCAGAGGGCCTTCACAATCCCCCTCACATAGTCCAGGGCCTTCAGACACCTGCCTCCTTACTCCAGTACCTACAGACACCCCACCCCCTCTCCTAATCTGGATAGGGGGGTAGAAGGGAGATACTGTGGACCACCCCCTCACCTAGTCCAGTATCTCCCTTATACCCCCCTATCCAGGGCCTCCTCTGCAACCCCCAGTCCAGGGCCTCATGTGTACTCCCCCCTAGTCCAGGGCCTCCTCTGCATCCCCTAGTCCAAGGCCTCCTCTGCACTCCCCTGATAATCCAGGCCCTCCTCTGCCCCCCCCCCCCAGTCCAGGGTCTCCTGTGTACTCCCCTCTTAGTCCAGGGCCTCCTCTGCACTCCCCCTCTCCTAAACCAGGGTCTTTGTCACACCAACCCTTTTCTAGTCCAGGCCCTCCTCTGCATTCCAGGGCATCCTCTGCACCCCCCCCCAGTCCAGGGCCTCCTCTGCACCCCCCCCCCCCCCCCCCCCCCCAAGTCCAGGGTCATATCTGCACCCCCCCCCCCGCCCAGGGCATCCTCTGCACCCCCCAGTCCAGGGTCTTATTTGCACCCCCCAGTCCAGGGTCTTATTTGCACCCCCCAGTCCAGGGTCTTATCTGCGCCCCCCCAGTCCAGGGTCTTATCTACACCCCTCCCCAGCCCAGGGCCTCCTCTGAACCCCCCAAGTCCAGGGCCTCTTCTGAAAAATACCAGAGAATCAAATAGAAGGGAGACCGCACAGGCGTACTAGCGCTGAATCACTCCGCTCCTCCCGCCCGGCCGTCCTATATAAAAGCATTCCAGAGTGACACTGCAGCTGTTGTTTAGCAACATAGCAACAGTAGCTGAAGCGTGGCTTTGCAATGCCTTTTTGTGGTGCATGCGGGCAGGAGGAGCAGAGTGATTCAGCGCTAGTGTGCCTGTGCAGTCTCCCTCCTGTTGGATTCTCCAGTATTTGGCAAACTATGCCTCGGGTGCTTCCTGTCCATTATACTTGATCGGGCAGCAGTAAAACCCTTAGAGCAGCAGTTCCCAGTACTGGTGGGGGCGCCACGCCCCCTAGATGCATCACCTGGGGCGCGCGCCTTCCCCCCTCTAGTTTTGGCCCTGTCAATAGGAGCAGATCTCACAAGATTTCTGCTATTGGCATTGTTAGCCAGAAAATGTTCAACCTTTCTCTGATTTGCTTTCACTTTGTTACTAGTGCCTGGCTTTTTCCGCTAAGCCCTGCCCAACTGTCAGCCTACTGTCCAAGGGGACTGACTCAGTAGCCAGTAATGGCACTGCCATTTGACAGGGGAATGGCAGCTGATGGATATCAAGCATAAAAAGTCAGGTCTGGGTTGTCCGTTCTTGTGTCTGTATGTACAGCTTGGGTTGAAAGACCAGACACTTCATACTTGAGACAGATGGACGCCACTCTGGTACTGTCTAAGCATGTGCTCTGTTCAACAGGGAAAAAGGGAAACCTTTTTAATCTCTGGGCTGGCTTGATATGTTATGAAGTTGTCAGGTGGAAATTTACCATCTAGGCCTCACTTCCAGCCTCTACCAATTACAGAAGGAGCAGTCCATCACATCATCTAGGCCTGGGGACTATCGAGGTACAATTCCAGTCTTTGCGGGTGATTGGGAGCCACAAGTTACAATATTTTTTTCTATTGTCATAAATGTACTAAATGATGTATCTAGGATAGGATTTGTGTTTATCCTAACAACTGTTTTATATTCTCCTTGGAATAGGTGTGAACTCTTTCCAGGTGTACATGGCCTACAAAGATATATACCAAATGTCAGACAGCCAGGTAACTCAGTCAACGATTTGTGTTTATTTGTGAGTTTTATTTTTTTATTTTATCAGATTACTGTAGCATCTTATAAACCCCTAGCTCTCTGCCTATAATAAAAGCTGTAGACTGGACTGCAACCCACTGTGTTTCTTTCTAGAATTTCGCTGTACAGTGGGCTTCATTCATGGAAAGTCCTAAAAATAAGAACTTGAATGTGCATGGAGGAGCACCTGGTGCAAAAGTTCATCTCATTTGTAAGGGCTTTTGGAAACATTTAATGGTTAAGAGCATCAGATACAGCCAACAGGTTTTGGGGGGGAAAAAAATCTCCACCTTCTTCGAGGCTTGACTAATCAATGTTTATAATACACACAGCAGAATGCACAAAGGGGCCTGTGTTCAGGCTCCATGCACACTGGACGTTAACATAATGTTATAAAAACGCCAGTAGCTTTGCAGTGAGTCTTTCAATAAAGTTTTTATTATTTAAAAATTTATGAATTTCAATGGATCAAAAACGGTGAAAAACGATGGTGAGCCACGTTTTTGAGCATTTATCGATGTTTATCAGCGTTTGTGAGCGTTTGGCGTTTTTTGTGGTCAGAAAAACGACATCTGAACACGATTTTATGGCGTTCAGAAAACAGCCCATAAACTCCACTGCTGATAAAAGTTCAAAAATGTCCATGTGTGCATGGACACATAGGATAACAATGCAGTTTATGGGCTGTTAAAAAAAAAACGCCCAAACTTCAAAAAATTTCCGTTTATGAGCTCCATTGTGCATGGAGCCTTAGGCTTTATGAAGTTTCGCATTTCTTGATGGCATACGTCCTTCCAGTGAGAAAAACTTTTGTACCAGGCATTCTTCTATACACATTCAAGAATCTACAATCTGGTGAGAACTTCCTTGTATTGCTATCAGAGAAGAGACAACCTAGGACCAGAACAAGGTCCACCCATACTAGACTTCAATCATGGATTTGCTTGTTTGAAGGAAAAATCACTTTATGGTAAATCTATCCAAATCAGGTTTTACTCTTATTGGTACAGCAATATCACACACACATTAGGCTTAAAAATAAGAACTGTCTGTGTTTCACACCAGCGGACCAATCAGGTCCGCCTATCTGTTTTTCAGGCAGACCTGATCGGGCCACCCATTGACCTCTATGGGGTGGTGGAAGTCAACGCACATGTGTCCACTGACATCCGTTGGGCATCCGACCCGACAAAGTCTGCTGAAAACAGACGTACGGCGACACATTCATCATCAGTCCGGCGGGTCGGATCAGATGACAATCAGATGGAAATGGACATGCAGTCTGTTTCCATCTGACCGCTCCATAGAGAAGAGCAGGCTCTGTCCTTGTCCGCTCTGCATAGTGGAGCAGACACGGTCCTGTCATCTGCCTGCTCAGCAGGGATCAGCAGAGAGATCCCACCCACTGAGCAGGCGGATTCCGCTTGAAGAAAGAGGCCTTACTAAAGTTACATTTGGCTACAGGTAGATTTCCTGGAAGAAGAATTTTTCTTCAGAAAAGTTATTTTTTGGCAATTTTCAAAGGCCGTAGGGATAAAACAAAAATGTATCATTGTTAGTGAAAGTGTACTTTTACTTTGTTACTTTGTCTTCTGATGACACCTACCAAAGTACAGCTCTGTAGTTAGGATGTCTGTATTGTAGGCTCTCTGCTTGAATCTAAACAAGGGCAATACCTGCATGGAGTTTGCACATTCTACATGTTCTTGTAGGGTTTGCTGTGGGTACTCTGGTTTCTTCCCATGGTTTCAAGATATGCTGGTAGGTATGACGGTTGGCCCTAGTATATGTGAGATTGAGGCCTTAGATTGCAAGTTCCTTGAGAACAGGGATTGATGTGAGCGAATTGTGTGTAAATTGATGGCGTTATACACTGCAATATTCTTCTTATATTCCTAATGAAAATCTATTGAGAGGGCAAGTGAGGCACTGTTTATGTCTTGCGCCCTCTAGTGGATTATCAGGGGCAGCTGCCAGGAAGAATTAGTAGATTCTTGCTGTCATTGCTGCACTCAGTGGGGTTGATTTATTAATACTGGAGCGTGCAAAATCTGGTGCAGCTCTGCATAGAAACCAATCAGCTTCCAGATTTATTTATTTTTTTGTCAAAGCTTAAAGTATAACTCAAGGCAAAACATATTATTTTGTACAGAGTGGAGATGGATTACAACCCCTGTCAGTTTTTATTGCTGTCTGTGCCCCCATTAGGGAGATTCACCCTCTCCATTTGTTCTGTTTACCACTATTATTGAAAGTAAAAAAAAAAAAAGATAAACCCACATTTTGGGTTGTCCTCAGAAAAGTAATAGAGGGGAAACTTCCAATGGGGATGCTAGTTCTGGTGGTCTGGGGGTCCCCAAGAAATTTTCTTAATACACCGGGATTTCATCTCACTTCATGTTTGGCTATGGGACAGAAAATGAAGGGAAATCTCCACAATGTAACACAGACGGTGAAAAAAAATTTGACAGGAGTTATAACCCTCCCTTACTCTATTCAAAATAATTAAAAAAAAAAGTTTTGCCTAGTTTTACTTTAACTGAATAAGCTGAAGTTAGAAGCTGATTGGCTACCATGCACAGCTGCACAAGATTTTGCACTCTCCAGTTTTAGTAAATCAACCCCACTGTGTGTGACCAGCAGCAGCTGCATTCTATACAAATCAATGGGCGGCACCACCGCTGTTCCCATGTAAGGCCCCTTTCACACTGGGGCGGGAACGGCGTTGGGAATATATTTAGCGCTGCTTTACCGTCGTTTTAGCAGCGGTTTTCGGCCGCTGGCGGTGTGGATTTAACCCTCGCTAACGGCCGAAAAAGGGTTAAAAGCGCCCGCAAAGCGCCGCTGCAGTGGCGCTTTACCGGCGGTATAGCCACGCTGTCCCATTGATTTCAATGGGTAGGAACGGTTTTGGAGCGGTGAATACACCACTCCTTCACCGCTCCAAAGATGCTGCTAGCAGGACTTTTTTGACCGTCCTGCTAGCGCACTGCTCCAGTGTGAAAGCTCTCCGGCTTTCACACTGGAGTGAAAGGGGCCGGATTTTGAAAAACGCCCCAGTGTGAAAGGGGCCTAACTACTTATCTGAGCTGTTGTATGCAAATAGAGCTGTCTGCACCCAGGGTTGGCATTTCTGTGGAGTTCTGGCCACACACAAACTGGCCACCTCTGAACGCAGCAAACTATGTTCTCCTGGCTGCCCCTTATGAAGATCAAGCAGAAGATAAAATCTTACACCCAAAACAGAAAATGAGGAGATATTTATAGCCACACCTCCCTAAAAGTCAACTAAACAGATCTGAGCCTGGGAAAAAACTCCCATTGGGAGTTTGGGGGTTGACATGTGTGCAATTTTTTCATATTATGACAAATTTTCCCTAAAAATGTTCAGATGGAAAGAATATCACCAGCAACCCACGGATCTCCAAACTGGGTCCAAAGCTTTAATCGGCGATCACCTCGTTACAACAGAAGTAGATAATTGTTTTGTCACAATCTGACGTCGTCTTTGGGAACGAGACAACGTCAGATTGTGATGAAACAATCTGCACTCCTCTGGACAGAGGCCCTGGCTGGGTCTATAGCCACAGACTCATAAGAGCTTGCCTTCTGGTAAGCACACACTCTATGTGGTGGAGGTGCACTGTCTCTGATGCCCCATACACACGGTCGGAAAATCCGACCACAAAATCCATTGGATTTTGTCCGACAGATTTAGTCCGACACTGGTGTTGCATACACACGGTCGGACAAAGTTGTCGGAAAATCCAATCATTCTGAACGTGGTGACGTTTGTTGCCTACGACGGTACTACGTAGAGGCTAGTAGCCAATAGCTTTGGTCTTGTAATGTGATCTGAGCATGCGTGGCACTTTGTCCGTCGGAATTCGATACACACGATCGGAATTGGTGTGATCGGACTTTGTTGTCGGAAAATCTATCCAGCAGGAGATAGAACTTTGTCCGTAGGACAATCCGATGGAAACTGTCCGATGGAGCCTACACACGGTCGGAATTTCCGACAACATTGTCCGATAGGACAGAATCCATCGGAAAATCCGACCGTGTGTATGGGGCTTTAGTGGTGTTCATTACAAGATTACACACTGGTGCACACTATATGGACTGAATTTGTGGAACACATAGGTTGCTGTTGTGTTGGAAGTTCATACACATTCATCGTGTTTTTTTTGGACTATATTAATATTATTTTATTTTTTATATTTTCATCAATTTTATTTTTTATTATTTTATAGCGCTTTATTCAACTATTCATTTGTATACTTGTGTATGTGTGTATCTCACATTTTTATAAATTTTTTTTCTTTGTAGGTATTTAGCGCTGTATTTTCTACTTTTATAATCCTTGTCTAGAACTGCTGGTTTATAGCACAAATCCAGCCTAATATTGTAGAGTCATTTATTCTAAAATGCAAACAGATCTGTTTCAGGGTTGTTGGCCATCATCAATGCAGTGTGTGAAAGCCATGACCTTTATATAGCAGGGCTTAGGGGGCAATGAAGAATTTTTAACCAAACAGATTATAATGAGATACTGTATGTTTTCTCCTCAGCTATACGAAATCTTCAGCTTTCTCACGGGACATGGTGCTATAGTCATGGTGCATGCAGAAAACGGGGATTTAATAGCTCAGGTAAGTCTGTAAACTGATATTATGAGATGTGGAGTTTCTAGTCAAATAATAAATACTGTATTTGATCTTGTACTCAATATGTGTGTATTGTATAAATGATGAACCGGGAGGCCAATAAATATGATATATGATTCTGCAAACAGCAGCTATCATAGAGTTGCTATTTGCATGTTTACTCCAGGAGAAATCCATGTGATGGAATGATAAGGTAATGATAAGCTAAGGCTGGCCATACATGACTCAATTCCCCCATCCATATACTTGATATGGATGGAGGAATCCTTCCGCTGCGCTATTGTATTCTGACAGCAGGGAGATTTCCCCATTGTTAGAATACACTGATCAGTGCTGCCAGCTATAGGCGGCAGTGCTGATCATTTGGGAAATTTTCCAACTGGCTGGCTGTACAGAAGTCAATCAGTAGATCGACTTCTATAGAACCAGCCTGCTCATACAGTACAAAGATCGTATTTTTATCCATCAGTGATATTTACTGATAGGTAATGTTGTCTGCTCCCAAATCCAAGTGCATTTTAAGTTGTTTCCCGCAGGTTTATCTTAAAGGAAACAAACCTGTTGTTGCTGATTTCCTTTTAAAATGCTAGTTGTCTGGCTTTTTTCAATAATTTATTCACTGCTGAGAAACTGATTCAGAACAAGCATGCAGACCAGGAAAGTCAGAATTCCTAATCTGCATACCTCTTCTTCCAGGTACATTCAAAAGAACAAAAGTTGTTACAGTTCAGAGACCCGATACACACTATTAGATTTTCTGCAGATTTTTGTCTTCAGATTTACCAAAGCTATGTAGTGCAAGGGCCTGCCTAAATGCATACAAATTGAAATTCTTAAGGTTTGACCACATATTACCGTATTTATCGGCGTATAACACGCACCGGCGTATAACACCCACCCCAAGTTTAGGAGGGAATTTTAAGGAAAAAAAGTTTTAGGAGAGAAGTTTAGGAAAAAAAAAAACGTACATTTAAGCGTCATTTGCAGCTTGCCCAGCGTCATTTGCAGCTTGCCCAGCGTCATTTGCAGCCTGCCCAGCGTCATTTGCAGCCTGCCCAGCGTCATTTGCAGCTTGCCCAGCGTCATTTGCAGCCTTGCCCAGCGTCATTTGCAGCCTTGCCCAGCGTCATTTGCAGCCTGCCCAGCGTCATTTGCAGCTTGCCCAGTGTCATTTGCAGCTTGCCCAGCGTCATTTGCAGCCTTGCCCAGCGTCATTTGCAGCCTTGCCCAGCGTCATTTGCAACCTGCCCAGCGTCATTTGTAGCCTGCCCAGTGTCATTTGTAGCTTGCCCAGTGTCATTTGTAGCTTGCCCAGTGTCATTTGCAGCTTGCCAGCGTCATTTGTAGCTTGCCCAGTGTCATTTGCAGTTTGCCAGCCTCATTTGCAGCCTTGCCGACGTTTAAATTTCCCGCCGCGAGACAAACCGCGGCCAAAAAAGACCGAACCGCGGCCGAAAAAGGCCGAACCACGGCCGAAAAAGGCCGAAGCGCGGCCGAAAAAGACCGAGCCGACTGTTCCCGCCTCCCTGCTGTTTCGGGAACGAGCACAGGGAGGCGGCACTACGAGCGGAGCTGAACAGTCGGCTCGGTCTTTTTCGGCCGCGGTTCAGTCTTTTTCGGCCGCGGTCGCCATTTTCCGGCGCTGCAACCAATTTTTGTCATTTTTTTTGGGGGTATCGGCGTATAACACGCACCCACGACTTTCCCCCAAATTTAAGGGGGAAAAAGTGCGTGTTATACGCGATAAATACGATATATGGTTTTGGTAAATCTGAAGACAAAAATCTGCAGCAAATCTTATGCTGCGTACACGCGATCGAAATTTCGGCCAGCAAAAGACCGATGAGAGCTTTTCATCGGAAAATGCGACCTCGTGTAGGCTCCATCGGAATTTTGCTGGCCGAATTCCCGCCAGCAAAAATTTGAGAGCATGTTCTCAACTTTTCCGACGGAAAAGGTTTCTATCGGAAATTCCGATCGTCTGTAGCAATTCCGACACATGCTCGGAAACAATTTGACGCATGCTCGGAAGCATTGAACTTCATTTTTTCTCGGCTCGTGGTAGTGTTGTACGTCACTGCGTTTTTGACAGTCGGAATTTGGTAGGGATCGTGTGTAGGCAAGACAGTTTGAGCATAATTCTGTCGAAATTCCATCGGGAAAACCATCAGAGCTTTTTCTGACGAGAATTCCGTTTGTGTGTACTGGCATAATAGTGTATATGGGGTCTAAAGCCTCATACACACGGTACAATTGTTGGCAGGGGATTGTCTGTTGACAGACTGTTGTCCTAAAATCTTACCTTTAGTACGCTCCTTTTGACAAATGTTTTCCAACTTTCGGCCAACAAATGTTGGATGACAGGCTAGTACATTTTTGGCGGACAACTGTTTGATGTCAGATTTTCGGAGGGTCAGTACACAAATCCATCACACAAAAGTTGAAAGTACAAACACGCATGCTCGGAATCAATGCTCACCAAACACAAAATTAGCAGAAGGGGCCCAAAGGGTGGTGCTCAAGAGCTATAATTCCTTGTAGTACGTCAATACGTTCGTGTTTGTGGCACGACAATTGTGTACTGTTAGTATGCAAGACAAGATCCTGGCACACGCCTTTTTGGCAAAAATCAGACGCTCGGTTGGCCAACGATCATACCGTGTGTACGAGGCTTAAGAGTTTCAATTTGTATGCAATCAGGCAGGCCCTTGCACTACATGGTTTTGGTAAATCTGAAGACAAAAATCTGCAGAAAATCTATTAGTATGTATGGGGCATAAGAAGCAAGACAGCAATGGTCTCAAAAAGTGCCCTATAATAGATAATAAGGCTTTTTTTTAGCAGAATCCAGCCGGCTTTAGACGTCATATTGGACACATGTATATCGGCACACTGCTTTTAGTATTCAGGACATAGCTTGCTTACTGGCAGCCAAAAGTATTTGTAATTATATCCTCCGTGAGCCCTACTTCTTGATTTATTGGATGTCAGATAATCCCATTCCCTGCAGGTGAATCACATCTATTTATTATTTTAGCTGAATCTAATGAATCTAATTCTCATTCTGCATCAGTGCTTATACTTCTAACTGTTTTATTGATGATCGAGGTGGCAGTAAATAGATTTATAGTGTTTTAAGAACTTCGCTATCAATGAGTTAGAGCAGAGCTTTCATTAAACACAATCTTACTAAGAGCAGAGATTTTGGGGTTCTAACTGATTCAGATATGCAACGATTAGAAATCAAAAGGAAGAACTCCGGACAGCCGCACACCGGGAAAATAAAATCCAAAGGGTTTATTTAAAAGCAAAAAGACACCACAATCCACCTGGGTCCTCAATGTCCTGTGAATAGTCCACACATCACATATCTGTCTGCCCATAGTTGTAAAACAGCAAGAGATCCCATAGCAAATCAATCTTGCTCCTTAGTTATGTAGTCACTTTGTGAGCTTCTATGGAGGTAATTCTGTCAATAATCAAGGTTTTTATTGGATGATAGCATTGTCTTTAAAACACCCTTAACAAAATGCCAGAATTACAGACATTGCAGCCAATGGAACTCCTATGGTGCCTTGGAGTGGGGGGCTCCATAGCACATGTGTAAAGAGGGGCTATCAAAAATATTGCTCCATGACAATATAACTCTTTCCCTCTCTGTGATAGGTTGTTGCGAATACTGGCTTAGGTGTTAGGAAGTTCTGGCTACTTTTTTAAGCAGTAATCACACGTTCCACCCACCCAAACCATATTAGTACCAGTCTACCATGAGGGAGAAGCTCCTGTCCTTTGGTCCATAGCAGCATTGACCAATGAAGACAAGTTAAGTTTTGGAGTAGACCATATTTCTTGACTACAACTTGGAAGTGTTCACTTTAGGTTCTGTTACTGTAGGGGTACGTTATTGGACACCCACCCTTACCTCCAGAGTTAGGGGTATGTCAATGGGTGCATTTTCAGCTGTGAATCATCAATGTTCTAGGGGTATGAATAGGTCTATATTATAGCTCAAATACCACTGATGGGGACCTCATTACACTTTTGCAGTGGGATGTCTACTAAACCCTTGGCTGGACACCCACTGCTCTAGTCTGTTGCTGAACATCCAAACCTTCTGTAATGGCCCAGGAATTAAAAAATGGGGCAGTCCTTAGAGGGACAGGGTAAGACATTCCCCCCATGATGACATGTCACAATACATTTCAGATGTGTAAAGGACCCAGGGTGCTAACATCAGGAGCACACTTCAACTGTGTAGATGAATGCGTTTCAATCTCATTGTACAATCTCCTTTAGATTTCCCAAACCTATATAATGCTAAGAATTCAGGAGGGATAGAGACAGAGTTCAGTGGTGTGGCAACACCTCATTTGATGCCCCGTTGGTATTTTATTGCTTCTTTCCTTTTTGTGATATTTTCATTTATTTGAATTGCATGTTGTGACAGTACTTTCATATGCATTTTCACATGCAAAAAATAACATTACAATTTCTAATGTCTAGGAACAAAAGCGGATCCTGGAAATGGGAATCACTGGACCTGAAGGACACGCGCTGAGCCGGCCAGAAGAGGTATCCTGAACCTGAAAGTGAACCTGTGGCCAGGCTATGGACATTTAAGTATTTGCATATTCCTAACAAGTAGTAAATTAATTTTAAAGCAAGCTCCTACTGACCTCTGTAACTGCATTTACTGTGAATAAATCCATCCTCAAAGTTCACAGTAAAAGCACTGCAATCATACAAGTCCTTATCTTAGCAGCTCAGCTCCCCTCCCAGAACTCCTTTATGTTCCCAAGTCACTACTGGGAGTGACAGTGCAACATTCCGACTGAAAAAAATGGTATTATTTGTATCTGAGGGAGGTTTCTGCACAGACATGGATTTGTGCACCTGTTACTGCTTCTTGTGTTGCACATTAAAAGGTGTGTTGTATTAATGCAGCACATTGATTTTGAATGGGCTGCCAATATACCACAACAAACAGTCTCATGCACTGTACACACAAGCGGAATTTCCGTCGGGAAGAATCTTGGATGGTATTAAATTCCGCTCAAGCTTGGCTTGCATACACAGTCACACACAAGTTCTCTGAACTTTCGTCCGTCAAGAACACAGTGACGTACAACACTACGACGAGCAGAGAAAATTAAGTTCAATGCTTCCGAGCATGCGTCGTATTGTTTCCGAGCATGCGTAGGAATTTTGCACGTCGGAATTGGTACAGACGATCGGAATTTCCGATCGAAACTTTTTGCGACCGAAAAATAGAGAATCTGCTCTCTATCTTTTGCTGGCGGGAATTTCCGCCAGCAAAATTCCGATGGAGCATACACACGGTCGGAATTTCCGACCAAAAGCTCACATCGGACTTTTGCTGGCGGAATTTCCGATCGTGTGTACGGGGCATAAGACAGACTTGACCCATTTTTTTCAATGCATTGTGAGTGCTTTGGACGATAATGTGTTACTGTATTGGGGCAGCAATCAAAATGAATAGCACTGCATTGTACCACAGTATCGCTGTGTGGTATCACAACACATAGATCCAAACAGAACCTGTGAAAGTGTCCCTTTAGTTTTGTACATTCAAATGTGAAGCTTTAGTATTACCAGTATAAAAATAAAACCATTTCCCATCAGTGGTTTTCTTCCAAAGATAAAATTATGCTAATTGTGTTTACAATGCATCAAGGATATTGGGTGTCAGTGAAGTCTCACATTTGTTACATACTAAAAGATAGGGAAGCATTACGTTTTGCCAAATAGAGCATCCAGAAATCTATTCAAAACATATTTAATGTTTTTTTTTATTTTTGTGGAACTGACTTTGAAGAATTAATATTGTAAAAATATTTTTCTGGACTGCTGAAACTACTGATGCAGGGTTGGGTTTTTTGAACACAGTTTAGAAAATGTGAAAATGCGATTATCCGCATTTGACGGATCCTGGCTTGCCTGCATTTTAACATGAATCAGCTACATTGGAGCAGTGAATTATTTAGGCTCTCACGAACTTAACAGATGAACAGATTGTCCTTGAAAGATCAAGAGGGTGTGTAATTTGACCATGCCGCGTAGATGATAACATTTTCATCGGAGCAGACATGCTACTTTCAGATCTCCTTGGTGGTTATATTTTTTCATCAGTTTATACTTGTTTTTCACCCCACAGGAAATTGAGTCTACTGAGAGATTATTTTGCAAAAGAAATATGAATTTGAAGAAAAAAAATAACAGCATACATGGCATTTATTGGATATGCAAGTGGCAGTTGGATCATTTTAGATAATACAGATTTATAAAATTGATTGACTCAGGGCTCCATGTTAGCTATTGATAGATCAGTCTTGGATAGCAGCACTGAGCAAAGAGGAAATGTAGTCACCAAAGCTCTGGCCATACAAAATTTCAGTAAATGTAGAAATTTGCAAATATGGTAGCAAATAACCACCAGAAACTAAGTAGTATACTAATAACTGACCACCAGTCAACTGTGAAGTCAAGATTGGGCAATTTTACACATCTTCAATACAGTTTTATTAGAAAATTGAACAGGAAAAAGTATGAATTTCAATCCCATCACTTTGTAAAAATAATTACCATTTTATATCCTTAACCTCCCTGGTGGTATGATTATGTCAGATTTTTGATGCTCAAAGCAGTACAATGTTTTAAATGGAAATTTGACGTTTTATATTGTAGGCCTGTAATTCTTAGGAATAACACACTTAAATCTGTCCAAACCAGAGTCTAGTAGACAGCCCGGGTATGATAAAGTTTGAAACCCAAAATCATAAATTATAATTTAATAAATAACTATAAATAATTATAACAAAAAATAATATAATAATAATTATTCAATAGTGTAATCAAATCAAAAACATTGAATTTTGCTCAGTTGCAGAATTGACGCTGTCATTACTTTCAGTGTTTGATGACGAATTTCCCCACAAATCACTATCGCTCAATTCTGCAAGTGATTCTAATTTATTATCGCTGTTTTCTAGCTGGTCTAAAACCGCTTTTGATGTATAGAGACGCTTTTTGATTGCTATGGACAATCTCCAGTTTCCAGGCAGAAAGAACAGTTTTTATAATATAAAACTGCATGCAGGGCACTGGAGAAACCACTAGGGACAAAAGGAAGGTGAAATAATGTGATACGGTAAGATTACAGTGTACTGTATGTGTAATGTGTTTTTAATTTTTTGAATTTTGCGCCGTGCTCCATCCCTGTGTTTTGCAAAGCTCACAGGGAATGGAGCTCGGCACTGTGATAGGTTGAGCGGAGACACGGCTCTCACACACAGTGGGGAGATATAGCAGGATCCTGGGGACAAGGTAAGTAAATTTGCCTGGATCCTGCCAAAGCGATCCCGAGTGTGGCTCGGGGTTACCGCTTTTGGTACTGAAAGTTCAACCCGAGCCACACTCGGGAATACCGACCGCCAGGGAGGTTAATTGCTTTGCAATATCAACATAGGGAAATAGTTAACTGAAGTCTGTTTCTGAAACTGACACTTGCAGAAGTGTCGATGTCCTGGTCCCCCACTACTCTCAATGGTTCCCTCTGACTCCCAGTAGACAGTAAATCTTTTCAAGCAAATATTGCTACAGAAGCTCATTTAGAAAAATTGACAGTTGTCTCCCCTAATTTTCAGTAAATTTGCAACAAAATCAAATTGACCAAAATCACTCTGCTCATCCCTAGTCATTTTTTAGGTGTGCCTAGAGGAAGTATGTATTTACCATAATGGCACTCATTGGCCTGAACCTAGGGCAGCAGGGTTGGACGGCACAGCACCAAGTCTTAAGTGGGGTACACACTATAGGAAAAATGGACAAATAATTCCATATTCGGACAGATTGTTCGACTTTCGTATAATGTGTACACTTCTTTCGACATCTGATTCGACCCACCAAATGAAAATATCCGAAGGGACAAACTCCACAATGTTTCTCGTATGTGAACAGAATTAACGACTTTTGTTTTAATATGTACTGTTTTCGTACAAGAAAAAACAGACATAAAAGACTGCACATGATTAGAAATATTAAACAACAAAAAAAAGCCTTTATTGTTCGAGAATGTTCGTACACTTAGTACTATCCTCGGTTTCGACCTGCTGTGAAACATTGAGGAAAACCGGACAATCATAAGTCTTGATTTTTTTATAACGTGTAATAGGCTTGAATTGCGTAACCTTTTTTTTACTCTTTTATTTTGATTCTCTCTTCTGGATCTCTGAGCATTTGTGGCTAAATTCAGCAAGAAAACTTTTGGGGGTAAAAGGTGCAGGGGATATTGAGATGAGTGAGAAGACTCATTGCAGTTTCGGGAACATGGAAACATCTCTCATTTCTCTTGTGTGGTGGTCTGTAAAAATAAAAGGTGGCTGTGAATATTAGTCAGACCCCATACTGGCTCCATGAGTGCATTCTAGTAGTCTTTTTGCCAAAATAATCACATGAAACAAGGAGCAGAGCTTGTGCAACAAGGTATTACATTCAAGTGTGCCTAGGGCAGCATGATTTCTGAGTACAGCCCTTGGCTGGCTCTGATGACCTATTACTCATTTCATATCATTGTGCTATTAACTCCTTTACTCCTGACCTGGACTCCCATCCTTACGATGTGTTACATTTGGTGAAATGCTCCACTTTCCACATGGATACTGCACTCTTGCATATTGCGTTGTATGTATATAAACAGTTTAGTGCATCCTTTGTAATGACCAATTTTTTTGTGTTCTTCTCTGACAGCTTGAGGCGGAGGCCGTGTACCGAGCCATAGCTATAGCAGGTCAAATCAACTGCCCATTGTACGTTACCAAAGTGATGAGCAAGAGTGCCTCTGATGCTATTGCACAAGCCAGGAAGAAAGGTTAGGCGTT
Organism: Lithobates sylvaticus; assembly: GCA_028564925.1. Lineage (NCBI taxonomy): Eukaryota > Metazoa > Chordata > Amphibia > Anura > Ranidae > Lithobates > Lithobates sylvaticus. Next base: position 699,785,386 of record CM053026.1, on the reverse strand, counting down.
TACTCCCTTTGACATACTCTTCAATTAAAGCGGAGTTCCACCTTAAAGTGGAACTTCCGCTCATCAGAACCCTCCCCCCTCCGGTGTCACAGTTGGCACCTTTCAGGGGAGAGGGGGGTGCAGATACCTGTCTAAGACAGGTATTTGCACCCACTTCCGGGCATAGACTCCCACGGGAGTCTATGCCTCTTCCTGTCCCGCCGCGCTGTCTGCTGGGACACACACAGGTCCCAGAGACAGCGCGGACGATTCCCATTGCACTGCACGGCTCGCAAATGCGCAGTAGGGAACCGAGAAGTGAAGCCGCAACACTTCACTTCCTGATTCCCGCAACGAGAATGGCGGCGGCAGCAGCCGAGAACCGAGCGATTTCTCGGCTTCGGCTGCCGAGATCGCTGGACCCTGGAACAGGTAAGTGTCCATTTATTAAAAGTCAGCAGCTGCAGTATTTGTAGCTGCTGGCTTTTATTTTTCATTTTTTCGGTGCAATCCCTCTTTAAAGAACAAATACAATTGAACACAAAGCTTTACTTTTTTTTTTTTGGTTTGTTTGCTTGTTTTAGACAGAGTGGATTGGGATTAGAATACCTGTCAGGTTTTTATTGCTGTCTATGCTCCGCTTTGGGAGATTCACCCTCTCTGTTTGTCTTGGTGACCGCTATCACCAAATATGAAAATGAAAGGAAATCTTCCAACAAGGACACTAGTTTTGGTGACTACCAAGGATTTCCCTTACTTTGGAGGAATTTCCTTCTCACTTCCTGTTGTCACCATGGTATAGGAAGTGAAGGGAAATCTCCATAATGGGACACAGATGGCAACAGGGTGGCTTTGATTTAAATCAAGTCAATTTAAATCATAATTTTTAAAGAGCAACTGTCATCTCTATCCCACAGCAGCTCCTCCTCCGACCCGCTGTTGACTCACCGACAGTCCCATTCACTTTAATGGGACGGCTGGTGATGTGGCAGTGACACAACAAGGTGAGGGACGTCGCGGCAGCAGGTGAGTGGATGCCCACTAACTGACGCTGCCATGATGGATCTGAAATGACAGGTGCTCTTTAAATGTAAGGACTTATTCTTGCTGGTAGTTAGAATCCTTAAAATTTGCAAACAAAATGAAAGTTTCCTATTTAGAATAATAAGCTGTCAGGTTAGTAAAACAGAGATATCCGAACTGATTTTAGGTTAATCACACATAGTTGGAGAACTACTCAAATTATTTTATTTAATTAAAATAATAACATTGCCAGGGCGTTATCTCAGCTTGCAGAGCTTGGATTCATCAAATGAGTTTACTAAAAAATTTAATATTGCAGAATATACAACGAAGCTCCATTTAATGCTGAATAAAATAAATGATTAATGTATCTTAAATAGAAAACTATCTTTAGATAGTTTTTTTACTCCAAAAGCATTTTATTCAAATACATTTGATAAAAAAAAACAAAAAAAATCAGATTTAAATAAAAAAAAAAATCAGATTTTTTTTTTAAAGATTTTTAAAAATCATCGATTTTTTTTTTTTATCCACCCTGGATCCCCCCAAAAAATACCTGACAGGATTAAACTCTCTTACTGCACAAAATCACAAATAAGGTGGTGTAAGGCTGGATTCACACCTATGCATTTTTTGTGCTTTTTGCATTTTGCAGATTTGCACTACAGTCCATTTAACATGGTTTCTTATGGAACACGTTCTGTAGTGCAAATCTGCAAAATGCAAAAAGCACTAAAAATGCCTAGGTGTGAATCCAGCCTTATTGAGCTTTTCTCCAGAGCATCTCATAGATGTTAGTAGTAAGGTTTGGTCATACAGCGTGGCTCCTACTGACTTTAGTTATTTATCAGCAGGGCGGGCACGAGGATTATTTTGTCTCTCTGTTTCAGATTGTCAGTTAATTTGCATAATATCATCCCAGTCAGCTTTAGTATATTCGTTAAAATTGCTAATTGAAAACAATGCCTACAGTTGCTGTTTTTGGCTTCTGGCATTTTTTTTTCTACAGCCAGTAAACTCTCCAGCATGTTATCTTATGTGTCCATGCACAGATAATGGAAAATTTATATCAAATACTTACCGTAATTTTCCTTTCCTGATGGACTCCATGGCAGCCTACGTATGGGTTAATCCCGCCTCTCCTACCTCATAGGACCCCACTCCCATAAATCTTTGCTCCCAGCTAGGTACCGTGTTCCATAACTTAGCCTACTCCAGCAATGGGAGGGAACTCCTGCTGCCATGGAGTCCATCAGGAAAGGAAAATTACGGTAAGTATTTGATATAAATTTTCCATTTTCCTGACAGACTCCATGGCAGCCTACGTATGGGAAATAACTAGCCATACACTGCCGGGTGGGAAATATTGCTGGTTTAAAGAAAAAAGGTTTTAATTGGCACCGTCAACAGATAAGACATTCAAACCAAAATTAACTGAGGAAAGAGCCGCTGGCTCAACACAATAGTGTGTCATAAATGTATTTATCGATGACCACGAGGCTGCTTTGCAGATTACTTCTGCAGACACATGACGGGAAGCTGCCCAAGATGTTGAAACACTCCTAGTTGAGTGGGCCGTCACTGCTTCTGGAGGGACCAGACTCTTAGCCGCATACGCCCTTTGAATAGCCTGGACAATCCAGGCTGAGATGGATCTGGAGGAAGCACGTAATCCTCTGTTCTTCCCCTGAAAGTAGATGAAAAGGTAATCCGATTTCCGGAAGGGAGCCGTCGCTTCCAAATAGAGTCTTAGGATTTCTCCGACATCTAGAGGATGGATGCTAGAATTATCAGGTGAATGGAATGTTGGGAGAACTATTTCTTGATTCTCATGAAAGACGGACGTCACTTTGGGGTTTGCTCCCAACATGGGGATCAAGACCACTCTATCAGGAAAAAAGGTGATAAAGGGTTCTTTGAAACCCAGAGAGCTGATCTCAGATACCCTTTTGGCAGATGTTATGGCCACCAGGAATACTGTCTTGAGAAAAAGGTCTTTGATGGACAATTGATCCATTTGCCGAAATTCTTCTCCTGAAAAGAAGTCCAAAATGAGGGGAAGATCCCACTTGGAGAATTTTGGCCTCCTTTGAGGTCTAAGTCTTGTTGCACCCTTGAAGAATTGCCTGACGAGAGGGTGTTTTGCCCAAGCAATGCCTGTGAATGCAGAAATCGTAGAGACTTGAACTCTAAGAGAGCTAACGGCCAAGGGCAACTCCAGGCCTGTCTGCAGGAAACCCAGAATGTCCGATATTTTTGGGTCTTTGAATGAACCCCCAACAGTAGAGATGAAACTCACGAATCTTGCCCAGATTCTTTGGTATACTCTATTAGTACCCTCTCTCCTGGCACTCATCAGGGTCTCAATTGCTGTGTTCGGACACCCCAAGGCTGTCAACCTTTCCCTTTCAACCACCAAACCATCAGGTGGAGATGGGATGGACATGGGTGAAGCGATGCTCCCTGTAGCAGGAGATCTGGCCTGGGAGGAAGAGGGACTGGGTCCCGACAACTGAGCTGCGTCAGGAGAGGAAACCATGGCCTGTTGGGCCAGTATGGGATTACCGCTATTATTTCGGCTTCTTCCCAGCGGAGTCTTGATAGAAAACGGAGAATGACCGGGACTGGGGGAAAGGCATACGCCTTGAGAAACCTCCCCTGGTCCGTCAACGCATCTATCCCGTAAGCCTGGGGACAACGATTCCTCGTGTAATACTTCTCGAGGTCCACTTCCGGAGTTACTCCCAGAGACAGAATCCAACTGAACACTTCTGTGTGGAGGGACCACTCGTTGTTGTCCAATGCTACTCTTGAGAGGAAGTCCGCCTGGACATTCTGGACTCCGGGGAGATAAACTGCCGTTAGATCCGACAAATTCGCCTGGGCCCAGACCATAATCGGACTGACCTCCTTTAGTAGGTCTAGACTGCGTGTGCCCCCTTGTCTCTTGATGTATGCTACTGCAGTCGTGTTGTCCAACCTCAACAGAACCGAAGCTCCTGATATCAGGTGACGGAAGGCTTGAAGAGCTTGAAAGGCAGCTCGGAGTTCCAAGACATTGGACACTATCCCTTGAGATGGGAAGTCCCATTTCCCCTGGGCTACTTCTGACAGACAGAGGGCTCCCCAGCCGCTGTTGCTGGCATCCGTCGCCACCGTGATCCAGGAGATTGGTGCAATAGAATGGCACTTGAGGAGATTCTCCTGATGAAGCCACCATGGAAGACACTCCCTCATGGACGGGGTCATTCTGATAAAGTGATCTTATGACTCTGGGATCCATTGTTGAAGAAAGCCCTTTTGGAAGGGCCGCATCTTCCACTGTGCCCATTTTACCATGGGAGCTGTGGCCACCATGGTGCCGATAACCCTGAGGCAATATGATGCCCTGAGGCGAGGACACGCCAGGGCGAGACGGATTCTGTCTTGGATTATTGGGATCTTCTCCATGGGTAAGGAAATGGTACTTTTTACCGTGTCGAACTGTGCCCCTAGGAATATCAGGGACTGGGTTGGATCCAACTGACTCTTCTCCCTGTTCAGCAACCAGCCGAACTCCGTCAAGACCGAGATGACTTGGTCCCGATGTAAAAGAAGCTGGTCTCTGTCCTGCGAGAGCAGGAGTAGATCGTCCAGGTAGTGGTGTAACCAGACACCTTTGACCCTGATTAGGGCTACCACTGCCAGTAATACTTTTGAGAACACTCGAGGCGATGTTGTCAGCCCGAAAGGAAGACAGGTGAACTGGAGATGTCTCTGCTCCACTGCAAACCTGAGGTATTGCTGAAAATTCTTCGCGATTGGAACATGAAAATACGCGTCCTTCAGGTCTACTGAGACCATCCAATCCCCTGGCTGAATCGTTTGACTTATGGTCAAGAGAGTCTCCATCTTGAACCTTTCCTTCTGGATGAAGGAGTTCAAATATGTTAGGTCGATGACTGGCCTCCATGACCCGTTCTTTTTGAGGACCATGAAGAGGGGGGAATATACTCCCTGAAATTTTTCTTCCACTGGAACCGGAATGACAGCCCCTTGAGATATCAGGGAGTCTGTATAGGATAAGAGAATTTCTCTTTTCTCTTCTGACTGTGGTAGAACTGTGGGAATAAAGCGGTGTGTAGGTGGGTCGGTGAAAGTCCAGGTGTGACCTGTAGAGATGGTTTTGACTGTCCAATAATCTTGGACCGAGGCTGCCCAGACGTGCTGGAAACGGAGTAATCGTGCTCCTACCTGCTCCACCTGGACAGGCTCCATATCAAAAGGACTTAGTCGCATCCCGACCCCCAGAAGATGTGGCCTTTGTGGACTTCTGTCCTGAAGGTTGGTTTCTTCTCCAGTTTTTTCTGAATTCCCTACCAGGTCTGTAACGACGTGCGTCCCTAGCACGTTCCTGATCCTGTCTAGGTTGAGTTCTTCTCTGACTCAAGAGACGACGATCCTGGGGTAGGAAACCCGACTTGCCCCCGGTAGCGCGTGTGATGGCCGAGTCCAGCTTGTTCCCAAAGAGGGAAGAGCCCTCAAAGGGAATTTTGCACCATGCCTGTTTGGAGGCAGGATCCGCTACCCATGGACGTAACCACAGGGCCCGTTTAGCTGTGACCGAAGATAGCATGACACGCGATACCAACCGGATAATGTCCAGGGATGCCTCACCCAGAAAAGCCGATGCCATCCTTAATTCATGCACTGGGGAATTCCTGACCACGTCTTCGGATATACTTCCCAGGGTTGCACCCACGTCATCTGTCCAAGATTCCATGGCTTTTGACAAAGCCGCAAGAGCTAGGGCCGGTTTGCAGGCCATCCCTGCAGTGATATATATTCGTTTGAGATCAGTGTCGATCTTCCTTTCCAGACCATCTCTGAACGACACTGTGTCTTCCAGTGGAAGCGTGACATGTCTCACTAATCTCATGAGAGCCGCATCAATGAGGGGGGCTGAATCCAGGTATTTCACTTCTTCGCTCCTGAATGGGTACATTTTTGCCACTTTGGAGATTAAAGAGTTCTTTCTTTCAACCTTCCCCCATTCATCAGATATGATTTCGCCGAGTTCACTTAAGAAAGGGAAATTCGGGCGCTCTTTTTTCAGATGCTTAAAATACTTTTTTTGTTTGGAGGGCATCTCTATTGGGTCTTCCCATTTTAGCGCATCTTTAACTGCCCTGACCAAATGAGGGACCTGAGAGAAGTCGAATCCCGCTCCATATTCATCCACCTCACCTTCCTCATCTGAGGATCCATTTGACGAGAGATTGTCATGAGAGGGACCTGGAACTTCAAGTTCGACTACGTCCGCAGTTGAGGCTGGTGCTGAAGGGGGAATGGCTATGTGGGCTGACTCTGTCCTGCTCAGAGATTCTTGCACAACCCTCCTGACCAGTGCTTCCACCTGCTGGTCACCTGCACCTCTCTCTTTCGCAGCTCTGGAGTAGCATGATTCACAGAGAGATCTGTCCTCCGGAACATGAGCCCTACACCCCCAGCAGGCTTTTTTCTCCGTGCGACCGGAATGGCGGCGGGAATCATGTTTAGATCCGGACCTTGACCTGTCCGTGTGATGTTTAGAGGAAGACCTTGATTTTGATTGGTCACGCTGTGACCTGGATTTCTCTTCACGTGCTACTGGATGATGATCGGACCTAGAAGGGCTGAGGAAAAAACAGGAAACAAAATACTTTATAATTCCCCAATAACCCTGACAACCCATGCAAAACAGGCAGAGGAAAATTATTCCGTCCTACCTGCGGCATAAGGGCTGACCACTAGGCGGCGACGACACATCCATGGCAACAGGAACAGCAGAGACTGCAGGCAAGACATAATTCATAAGCACCCAAGAACAGCAGAAACAAAAGTAACACATTGCTGCATAAAACAAAGGGGGGCTCAGCCTACCTTCCACCAATGTCGCTATTAGGAACGAAAAAAACGGCGTCTGCAGATTCCTATGGAAGCCAGGGCATAGCTGTATCTGACAGCTATTTAAATCTGCCGCCTTGGATGACGTCACGGCGCTCCGAGCGTCGTCGTGCGCCGCCTTACGACGTCCGCGCGCATGCGCGGCCACCACTGCTCCGTCCGGACCGCGCATGCGCGAACCAAGCCTCGATCTGGCTCGAGGCCGTGCGCACGCCGTAGGGACAAACAGCGGCGGACTGGAACGCAGATGCGCTCCAGCCGCAATACCTGTAGGACATACAGAGACAAACGGACAAATAAAAACACAGGCTGCCATGGAGATATATAAAAATGAAATACGATACCCATCCAGTATGAAAGAACGATCCAACCTGACCCTCCAAAGCGCACAACACAGGCGGGCACGACCGGGTATCAAATGGAAGGCCTCCTGCTAATAGCGAGGACGATTGGCCAAACTGCCGCTTGCCAGTCAATGACTGGGTAGTAAGCTCTTCAGGGCACCGCAACATCACCCGTGTCCACCCTGCTAATAGCTGGGCAACTGGACTCCAATACAGCCATCCTTTCACCGCCAACGCAGGGGGAAACGCCAGGACTGGATCAACTACTCCTTAAGGTAAGAACTACCTCTTTAGTCCTAAGGAGGAGGACAAAAAAGGAACACGGTACCTAGCTGGGAGCAAAGATTTATGGGAGTGGGGTCCTATGAGGTAGGAGAGGCGGGATTAACCCATACGTAGGCTGCCATGGAGTCTGTCAGGAAAGGCTTTTATCAGCGTTTTTTGGCTGGGGCATTTTCTGGCTGGTAAAAACCCCCACGACTAGTGGGTTTTGAAAGAAGTTTTTGAGCTGTAAAAATGCTCTAACACCGGTAAATGTGGTAAAACGCGGCTAACCTAAGTTTTTTTGTGTTTTCGTACCCATAGCTTGTATTTTCTTGGTAAAAATGCTAAAAAACACTAATGCAAAAAAGTGTAAAAACGCTGAAAAACTCAAATTATTAATGCGGCAACTACTGGCGTTTTTTTTTATAACATCCAGTGTGCATGAGGCCTAATAAGCTCTCTATGGCCAGCCTAAGTGGCAGGGCTGGATTGCCATTAGGCATAGTGGGCATGAGGCCTAAGGCTGGATTCACACCTATGCATTTTTTGTGCTTTTTGCATTTTGCAGATTTGCACTACAGTCCATTTAACATTGTTTCTTATGGAACACGTTCTGTAGTGCAAATCTGCAAAATGCAAAAAGCACAAAAAATGCATAGGTGTGAATCCATCCTAAAGGTGGCACAGCATGATTATTATTGGTAATGTTTTTTTCATTATTACATTATTAGGAATAGTTATCCCATATAAGGTTGTTTACAAATTATTACAATATTCTAAACCAGTGATCTCCAAACTGGATGTGGACCTTTGCTTGGCTTTATCCAGTCACTGAGCATTATTACGTCAACTGGTACTACTGACACCAATAATGGGTCACTTCCTCCCAATGATACCAGCGATGGGGCATGATTCCTCCCCCTGAAGGACCATAAACTGGCCCTGTGCTTAGAAAGTTTGGAGACCCCTGTTCTAAGCCAAGCTAGGACCAGTAAAACAAGGAAGTATCCAGTTTTACAGAAGTGATCCTAAAGTTGGTCATAGATGGATAAAAAATCAGCTGGTTTAACAGGGACCAGATGAATTTTGATCCATCCATGGCTGTTCCGGTTCGAGAGGAGTCATTCTAGTGTTGTGGTATATAGTGGTTATATAGGAGGGGCTGGGAGCAGGGAAGGGAACATGTATCCTTTATTTATATTGCGAGCTGCACAAAATGGGGATATTTTTTTATTTGAGACCTACCATTCTTTGTGAAAATGGAATAGTGTATGGCAAGATTATATAACTAGTGTTTTTCTTGGTTTCAGGAGCGATAGTGTTTGGAGAGCCCATTACCGCCAGCTTAGGGACAGACGGGACGCATTACTGGAGCAAAAACTGGGCAAAGGCTGCTGCATTCGTCACTTCTCCTCCTCTCAGCCCAGACCCAACCACACCAGATTATTTGACCACTATGTTGGCATGGTAAGACCTACACTTACAGTGAATATCCTCCCCTGTAGTTGATTTTCTTATTTCATTATATATATATATATTTAAAAAAAAAAAAAAACCTCATGGCTAACTTGTCCGCCAAAGAAAGCTTTTACTCCCTGGCATCCTGAGCAGTCAGCCTTGCCTGGGTGGACATCTGCCACACTAAGCTGTACAACAAAGTGGCAGCCCTGAAAGATATCCTTGGATTCAGAAACACTAATAGAGCCATAAATATCAGGGGCACAGTGCAGGATGGGGTTTTCCACCCTTATCTGTTATCATTAGTATTTTTTTTAGAACTCCAACCAAAACTTTTTGTGTAGTTTTGCCGTCTGAAAGGCATATAACCTTTGTTATGCCCCGTACACATGGTCGGAATTTCCGACGGAAAATGTCCTATCGGACCATGTTGTCGGAAAATCCGACCGTGTGTGGGCTCCATCGGACAGAATCTAAGGAGAAATCTCTCCAGTGGTGACACAGGCATCATAAAAATCTCATAATACAAGACTGTGAGTTGGCCAACTCATTAAAAACAATGGACTGCTTGTGTGGCCGATGTCTTATCTCAACAGTTACTCTGGGCAAAGTGATAGTGTCTGTGTAAAGCCACCCCCACCCACATATACTCACCTCTTCAGAGCCCCTAAGCAATTTGTTTTTCTGCCATAACCACCACTAAAATAACCAGTGTTGGCTGTTGGTGCCTAGAGGGAGTGATAACATTACCCTTTGATCATGTTACAGTGCATCATGGGAGGAGGTCACATTATTTGAACGATCAGGGATTGCGGAAGGTATGGTAGGGGATTGCTGGAGAGGTGACTTTCCTGTCGCATCATGGCAGCATACACTCTGGGTTGTGACTCCGCCTCCACAACCTGATAGGACCACATAACTATAAGATGAAGATACGGCCCCCGCCCCGGTATTCTCTAATTTTTCCTCACCTGTTGGGACCGCACGCTTCACCCTCTTACCGCTATCGCCCCAGCCAGGTTCTAGCCTCTCCTGGTTTGGAAGTCCTTGCCTGTACAGCCTCTAAACGAAGCTAAATGGAAGGAACCCCACTCTGGTGATCTCAGGGGTACTACTACTGCACCTGCCTGCTGTAATAAGCCTTAAACAGGTTTAAAAGCACTGCCACCGCTGCCTTGGGAAGCAAGCCTTAAACAGGCTTAAAGGTATGTGATCCCTCTTTACATTTAAAAGCCTTAAATAGGCTTTGTACCTTGCAGTGGTCTTCCTCCTTTGATGTCACTTTGCCTTCCGGCCCCTGCTGGGCCTTGTAGTCCCTCCTGTGTGTCCTCTGTTCCCCCCAGCAGCGCTCTGCGTTCCGGCGCCCCCGCGCATGCGCACTGCGGCTCTACGGGCGTCCTGTGTAGGGAACTGAGGCTATTGCCAGTATCCAAGATGGCGCCGACGGCCGCGCGGCGCTACTGCGCATGCGCGAAGCGTCACGGCGCTCCCGGCGCCAAATTCAAAAGAGGAAAGATTCCCTTTCCTTTCCCTGGATGTTTTTCAGCAGAAAACCACCTGCAACAGATTCCAGGACTATCTCAGCACACTCCCCAATAGGTAAGTGCCTATTTTGTTTTGTTTCTATTTGTGCATTTCTGCATCTGCTTCTTGCTCCATTTCCCCCCTTACCTTCCTTCCCCTCTAAATGCCTATTCCTTTCTACTAGGCTGCCTTTACTATCCCTATGGAGGCCACTGCCCCAGCAGATCACCACCATCGTGATAGGTAAGAGGGAAGGATTGGGTAAGTAAGAAGACGAAAAAAAGAGTGCAGGACCCGCTAATGCTGCCTAAATGGTTAGCCCCGCCAGGTCTTCAAAGTCCGGACGCAGGGAGGCATCTCGCGGAAGGAGCCGCTCGGGGCACAGGAGGAGCCACTCAAGCCGCAGCAGGAGGAGGAGCCGCTCAGGCCGCAGGAGAAGCCGCAGGAGTCGCTCCAGGTCCCGCTCCCATAGCCGCTACCACCGAAGGAGGTCATCGCACAGACGCTACTCACCAGCCCCCCCTCCCCGACCAACGGCCAACGCCTGCTGGATATGCGGAGCCATCGCCCTTCCGGACAAGCTGGCCTGTCGCAGGTGCCTCGAGGAGGCCACTAAGGAAAGGGAGCAGGAGCCAAGAGAGCTTGCGACTGCAGCTCCACAGCCCACTCCAGACATGGAGATGTCCATTAGGGGTACCTCCCCCCCCCCAGTACATCCAGAGAACCAGACTCCCAGTCTGAGGATGAGGAGCTGGTGGCGGCCGCAGGGTTTGACTTCTCCCTGATCGATCCATTCGTGAAGTCGGTCAAGGAGGCGATTAACTGGGAGGAACCCCAGGAGGCCCCCCAGAAGCAGAAGAAATACTTCCCTAACCTCAAGAGGGACCCAGAGGCATTCCCATTCATTGAGGAATTGGATGACCTGATCAGGGAGGAGTGGCAGAAGCCAGACAAGAAACTGAGCCTTAATAACAGGCTCACCAAACTCTATCCGCTCAAAGAATCCCAGGCTAAGCCCCTGGTTACACCGCCAGTAGTGGACGCTTCTCTCATGCGCCTGGCGAGGCACGTAACGCTCCCTATCGAGGATGCAGTAACTTTCAGGGACGTCCTGGACAGGAAAATTGACACGGACCTAAAGAGGGCCTATACAGCAGCAGGAGGCGCTTGCAGGCCAGCCATAGCACTGGCCGCCGTTGGCAAGGCTATCTCCAGCTGGTCAGCCTCCACGGAGAAGCTCATTACGGAGGGTGCAGACCAAGACAGGATAGTCAGGGCCCTGCAGGAACTCAGCCTCGCTGGGGATTTTGTGGCAGAGGCCTCAGTGGATGCCATAAGATCATCCTCTAGGGCCATGCTGGCCTCGGTTATGGCCAGGCGGGCGCTCTGGCTCAAACCCTGGACAGCGGACCAGGCCTCCAAATCTAATTGGTGCCGCATCCCCTTCGATGGTGAGAACCTCTTTGGAGCAAAGCTGGACTCAGCTATCTCTAAAGTGACCGGCGGAAAATCCGGGCTCATCCCCTCGGATAGGAAACCCAGGCAGCAGAGGCCGCCTCCTTCCAGACGCAACCTGCCGGATAGGTACAGGGATGCTAGGGCCTACAGACCAGGCAAGGAGTACCGGAGGAACTGGAGGAATCCCCAGACTACCTTCTCCAAATTTCAAAAACCTAAGACCTCTGCGTCTAATGACCAGAAGTCTTTTTGAAGGTACGTCCGCCCAGCCAGCAGTAGTGGGAGCCAGGCTCTCAAAATTCCAGCTGGCTTGGGCGGGTACCATCAGAGACCCGTGGACGGTGGCTACCGTCCGTTTCGGGCACAGGTGGTCCTTCCGGGGCCGACCCCCGGGCGACCACTTCTGTCCAACCAAGCTTCCATCCTCACATCACAAAAGGGCGTTGCTGCTGGACTACGTCCAGGAATTGCTCCGAAAGGAGGCTATAGTGGAGGTGCCCGGATCTCAAAGAGGCAGGGGGTTTTACTCCCCCCTCTTCCTGGTCAGGAAAAAGTCAGGGGATCTGCGCCCCGTCCTAGACCTGAAAAGGCTCAACCGATCCATCCGGGTGGAATCTTTCAAGATGGAAAGTCTACAATCCATCCTTCAGGCCGTAAACCTGGGGGATTGGATGTTGTCCGTGGACCTTCAGGACGCATACCTGCACGTCCCAATCCATATCTTGTTCCGAAGATTCCTTCGGTTCTCTATAGACCAGCGGCACTTCCAGTTCCAGTGCCTGCCGTTCGGAATCTCTACGGCCCCCAGGACCTTTACAAAGATCCTCCTCCCGGTAGTGGCGGCCCTGAGAGAAAGGGGTTTGAGGGTCCACCACTATCTGGACGACATTCTCCTACTCTCAGGCACCAGAGAATCCCTTATTCAACACCGGGAAATTCTAATTTCCACCCTTCAGAGTCTGGGGTGGCTCATAAATTGGGGGAAAAGCAACCCTCAGCCCTCGCAGAGAATGGTCTTTCTGGGGGCCGTATTGGATACTCGGTCAAACACGATAGAGCTGCCCCCAGAGAAGATCCCCCTCTGACCCAGAAAATCAGGAGAGCCATCCTAGCCACTTCCCTGCCGGCCAGAGCGTGCCTCAGCCTGCTGGGCTCCCTATCGGCCACCATTCCGATGGTACAATGGGCGCACTGGAACGCGAGGCCTCTTCAGATTTCGTTTCTACACCAGTGGAACGGCTCGGCCATGTCGCAGCCCATCCACATTTCACAAGAGGTCAAACAGTCCCTGAGATGGTGGACCCGGCCGAGCAACTTGGGCAGGTTCAGGCATATTATTCCCCCCCCTCAGGAGGTGGTTACCTCGGATGCCAGTCTGGAGGGTTGGGGGGCCCACTACCTACACCATGCGGCCCAGGGCCGCTGGCCATTCGAAGCTCGGGACATCGTTTCCAACGTGCTGGAAATGAGGGCGGCTCTCCAGGCCCTCCTGGCCTTTGGCCCTCTCCTGAGGGGCAAGCCGGTCCTCCTGAGGTTAGACAACAGGGTCGCTGTCGCCTATGTCAACCGCCAGGGGGGTACCAAGAGCTCTTCCATGATGCGGGAAGTTCTCCCTGTTATGGAATGGGCACAGCGGAACCTCCTGGACCTCAGGGCGGTCTACATTCCAGGTACCGAGAATCTCCTGGCCGATTCCCTCAGCAGGAGATTTCTCTCCAACAACGAGTGGTCCCTGAGTCCCCGGGCCTTCGCCCTGATCTCCAAAACCTGGGGCCCCCCGGATATAGACCTGGCAGCGACCCCGGACAATACCAAGTGTCAGAGATTCCTGTCTCGAGTCCCCTTCCCCTCAGCGGAGGGGACAGACTGTCTCCACCACCCCTGGGACTTCCACCTCGGGTATATCTTCCCTCCGACCCCTTTGATAGCGAGGTTTCTGCTCAGGCTCAAGCGGTCATCAGCCCTAGTGGTGGCCGTGATTCCCTTCTGGCCCAGGAGGCCATGGTTTACCACTCTCCTACAGTTGAGCACAACAGACCCGCTCCCCCTTCCACAGTCAGTCGACCTGCTCTCCCAGGGCCATCTATTGCACCCGAGTCCAGAGAGGATGCACCTGATGGCCTGGAGACTGAAAGGTCTAGGTACCTAGAGCGGGGCTGTTCCTCTAGGGTAGTAGACACCCTACTTCAGGCCAGAAAATCCACCACAAACACCACCTACCGGCGGGTTTGGGATAAGTTCACCTCCTTCGCCCATCAGCAGGAGTGGGATCTATCCTCCATCTCAACCCCTCAGATTCTGGAGTTTCTGCAGACAGGTCTGGACAAAGGCCTCGGCTCCAGCACCCTTAAGGTGCAGGTGTCAGCCCTGTCCGCCCTGACTGGGACTAGATGGGCCCTCGACCCTCTTGTCGTTCAGTTCCAGAGGGCATGTCTCAAGCTGAGGCCTCCCAGGAAGCCTTCATTCCCGACCTGGGACCTGTCGGTCGTTCTGGAGGCCCTATCTAAAGAACCCTTCTTCCCTCTAGAGGGCATCTCCCTCTGGGATCTGACGCTAAAGGTGACATTCCTCATCGCTATAACATCGGCTAAAAGGGTCTCTGAGATGCAAGCCTTACTGGCCAGGGATCCATATCTGGTCATCCACCCAGACAGGGTAGTCCTAAAACCCTCAGACCGCTTCATCCCTAAAGTGTCGTCCTCCTTTCACTTCAACCAGGAGATTAACCTGCCAGCGCTCACCACAGACCAGGGCGATCCGCACCCCCTGGATGTCAGAGGTAACATCATCAAATACCTCTCAGCCTCAGAACCCTTTAGGAAGTCAGAGAACCTCCTAATCATCCCTCACGGTTTCAGGAGAGGTCAGTCAGCATCGGCCCGCACAATCGCCTCATGGCTGGTGAAAACCATCAAGAAGGCCTACTCGCTAAGTGCTACGCAGATCCCGGACGGGTTGAAGGCGCATTCCACCCGGGCAGTGGCAACCTCATGGGCAGCCTATTGTAGGGTCTCAGCTGAAACCATCTGCAGGGCGGCCACCTGGTCCTCCAGGAATACTTTTATTTCCCATTATAAAGTCGATTCTGCCCGTTTGTCTACTGTAAATTTTGGGAGATCGGTTATTCAGGCCAACTCTGCCATTCCTTGTGAATAAAAAACTACTATTAATGCATTACCCACCCTGTCTGCGAGTTACTCCCCAGAGTGTATGCTGCCATGATGCGACAGGAAAACGGAAAATTGTATACTTACCTTTCCGTAATTTTCCTTTCCTGTCGCATCCTCATGGCAGCATACAATATCCCTCCCATTCTTAAATAAAGGTGATTCATATATACAGAGAATACCGGGGCGGGGGCCGTATCTTCATCTTATAGTTATGTGGTCCTATCAGGTTGTGGAGGCGGAGTCACAACCCAGAGTGTATGCTGCCATGAGGATGCGACAGGAAAGGAAAATTACGGAAAGGTAAGTATACAATTTTCCGTTATCAGTGTGTTGGAAGGGTGGCTGTACACAGACGTGGTCACTTTGCCCTCAATGACTATTGTCTATCTACCTTGAGGCAGAGAGATTCCACTGAGTCACTGAGAGCTCTGTCTACTAAAGTCCAAATCCCTGTACTTAAAGCAAACCTTCAGTCATTTTTTCAACTTTCCATCTATTAAATCTTCTGCCCTTGTTGTTTTAACTTTGGATAGTAAAACATTTTTTTTTTTCTGCCAGTAAACAGCCAACTTCCTGTTTCTTGTCTGGTTATTAGCCTAGGCTTATGACATCATGTACAGCTCTCTCTCTCACTGAGAGAGTTTGCCTGGAAGGGAGGGGAGATGAGTCATAAGAGAGCCAATCAAAGCTGTAGAGTTGGAAGTGTGCCTCTGTGTGTCTATGTAAATCCAGGAAGTAAACAGGCAACAGCTTCAGCTGCCCACAGTTAAAATGGCTGCAGTCATACTTAGTGGAGGGAGATTTCTGCAGCATATTTGGCAAGTACAGAATCACAGTATATATACAATAATATGCAAAGTGGTTGGAGGGAAGCTTCAGAATGGCAAACATGTTTTTATTATAAACTATGTGAGCAGACTGCAGTTCCTCTTTAAGCATGAAAACAAATGTTAAAATTACATTAAAAAAAGATAGGCACTGCAATAATGATTTAAAATATGGGTTCACTGAATTAACAATATACAGTATCTCAAAAAAGTGAGTACACCCCTCATATTTTTGAAAATATTTTATTCTATCTTTTCATGTGAGTACTGAGTGTACAGCTTGTAAAGTGTAAATTTGCTTTTCCCTCAAAATAACTCAACACACAGCCATTAATGTCTAAACTGCTGGCAACAAAAGTGAGTACACCCCCTAAGTGAAAATGTCCAAATTGGGCCCAATTAG